>CM053773.1:92156711-92179732 GCA_028658325.1 Potorous gilbertii | reverse complement strand
GATATGGGTAATTAGAATGTCCAGTGTATCAGGGATGGGGGAGGGGACAAATGGGGAGACAATTTTGTAACCCAAAATCTTGTGAAAATGAATGTAAGAAGTTAAATAAATTTATTTAAAAAAAAAAGAGAATAAGGGGACAAATGGTCTCACACCTCCTAGTTCTTAAGCTATATTGAATAAAGAGACTGCAAGTAGAAAGTAAGTTATAAATGTAACAACTGATTTCTAGGAGTCTCTTAAGGAACAGATTATACTGAAACATCTGGAAAATTGTCCATTGTAAAGTTAAACAGAGATGCTCCATTTCTCATATGGCCACATTAAGTGAGGAAATAGAAAGATCTAAAATACAAAATTGACAATAGATCCTGTCTGCAGGCTTCAGAAGTGCTTCCAGCCATTCAAAGCATTGATATATCACCCTATATAAAATGTAAAAATTCAGTCTAATTCTCTCTGTTGGACTCACAAGCTAGGATAGGCAAAGCTAGAAACCCACACTTCCTCAGGAAAGGTTCCACTTAGAGTAAGTTCACTATAGCTGAGTATTTTCAGCTATTCAGAAAACTTTAAGGATCAGTAGGGTCTTAATGTTTGATGTTGCAAATGGATAGGCAAATATTATGATAGAGAGGCCAAGAAATCTCAGAACTAGGCTATAGAAAATTAGAAAAACACAGAGAAGAATAATAAAATAACCCAGGGGGAAAGTTGAGACTATCCTTGTACTTTAATCATATGGTTTGACAGTTTACATATCCTAATGGCTGTCAATTCTGCATTTCATATTTATGCTATGTAGATCTGATATAAAATGGGCTCAGCGCATGCATTTATTTTTTATTCATTCATTTTTTAGATTTATTTAGCACCTTTCCTCCAGAGTCAAAAGAATTGTTCAGAAATTTCCAAACCTCTAATGTTTCACATTATGCTGGTGGAAGCCATGGAGAAGACAGGAGGTAGATTTGGTATAGTATAGGAGCGATAGTTGGTGGAAGAGATAGGACTCATCAAAGTGGGTACAAGAAGGAAAGAAAGAGTCAAGAATATGACAAATAAAACATAAAACAGAATCTCAGAATTGGAAGAATCCTCAGACACCATCCAGGGCTGAACAGGAATGTACACTTGGCAACATCCCCTACAATCCAGCCTGTTTAAAACTGGAAGCATCCCACTATTTCTGAAGCCAACTAATTCTGATTTTACAGCTCTAATGATTAGATTCCCCCTCATCCCCCTTACACTGAGTCTGAATCTGCCTCTTATACTTTTGATTGATTTCTCCTGGTTCAACCCTCTGAGATCAAGCAGAACTAGTTTAATCCTTGTTTAATACAATTGTCTTTCAGTTATTTTGAGAAAGCAATCATGTCCTTCTAAATCATCTCACCTAAACTAAACACTGCTTGAACTATAGATTCTTACTGGCCACTTTTTAAAAATTTCATCCTCAGCCATCTGTTACTGACTTTGTCTTTCTCCCCTACCTGACCCAGGTATCTGTCTTTGCATACACAGAGAATTTAAGAGGAACAGAAGAAGTTAAAATTACTATGCTAAAATTACTATGCATTTGAGGTTTATTTAAGAATGAAAGCTTACACAGGGACTATTTGCCAAGTTGCTGAGAAAATTGTGTTTATCAAACTTTTCCTCCCCTTTCCTATTTCCCAGTTCAAGAAGAGCTTGAACTTAGCTTCTCTGTTTATGTAGGAAGAAGGAACCCTCAGGGGCAATTATTACATCTTATGAGCAAAAGATGGCAACTCTAAATTCACATAACTTACAAGATACATACTATTGCGTTATGGAAAGGTTTAGTATGGTCCAATCTCAACTGATATCACTAAGGATCAACACATTATAGGGTAGAGATAAAAACCAGGTAGCAGAAATCAACGTATGTCAATATCCAAGGTCTTTGGCACAATCATTTAGTAGTCAACAGAACTCCATGTTCAAAGAACCTGAGTTTAGAGCCAAAGCTACTAATTCTGATACAAAGGGAACACTCAGTGAAGGGGTAAAGAGAGTTAAAAACCCTTCCCACTGTTGATACAATTGAATTAAGAGTCCAGCCCAAGCTAAACCAGAGAAAGACTTGGCCTATCTATCAATTATTATGAAGACTTAGGATAAACTGGATAGAAGAAAGAAATTTGCTTAGCCTCAAACAAAATGTACCTGTCTCAATTTGTGACTATAGAGCACTGCCATTAGCAAGGGCAAAGGTCAGTTTAACATAGTAGTCACACAGGGACAGGGAAGGGACTAAGAGATTGAGTGGCATGTGACCAGCATTAATGCAGAACTGATACTATGGGGAAGAAGGAAGGATACCCTCTAAATAGGGTTTTATCCTCAGTGCCCTAGGGGCTCTACTTACAGCTCTGTCTGATTTTATATCCTAACATGGTTACTTACTACCCATGCAATCTGGCTTAAATTCCTTACTTCTACTGGACCTACGTTTCTCTGACTGTAAAATGAGGGAGATTTAATATAATTTAAACCTTAGAAATCTAAGGTTTCCTCTACTTTTTTACACTTTGAGTCTATGATCCGATGTGCTTAAGGAAGCACATGATCCTTCTCAAGCCTCTATAAAGTGTATATTATTGATAATTATCTAATGTTACTTATTTCAATTTTAACAGTCCCTGAAACTTCCCTACCTCAATGTTTGAGCAGTAACCTATGATCAAAGAGGTTAAATTATATCAGACATCACTCCTATCGTAAGTAGAAGAGTTGAGATTCAAACCCAGGTCTCCTAATTTCCAGTTTGGCACATTTTGCTTTTGCTCCTGTGAAAGCAGTTTATTTGAGTTCTTAAATCTTTTTTGTGGGTAATACAAAATGGAATAACTGGCAAATCTTCCCTGGAGAATTGTTTAAAATCTGCACTTACTTTGACTTATTTTTTTCATATTTTTATCTCCTTTTATAAGCATAGAGTAGTACCAGAGGAAATAACCATGAAATAAGAAAAGGGGGCAGCCAGGTGACTCAGTGGATAGAGTGCAGGCCTTGGAGTCAGGAACTCCCATCTTATTGAGTTCAAATTTCACTCAGAAACTTACTAGCTGTGTGACCCTGGACAAATTACTTAACCATCTTTGTCTCAGTTTCCTCATCTGAAAATGAGCTTGAGAAGGAAATATTAAATCATTTTAGTATCTTGACAAAGAAAGCCCTAAATGGGGTCATGAAGAGTTGGACATGACTTAAAAATGACTGAACCCCCACCAAAAAAGAAGAAGAAAATCTGATATCCATTCCCCTTTTCTGCTACTAACTAGCTGTTGATGACATTAACTGAATCTTTTAAGTGCTTTGTGTCACAATTTGTCTTGCATCCAACTCTTTCTATTCTTTTACATAGCCTTTATTCTAGCTGAGGGTCTGATCACCTCTTACCTAGAATACTACAATAGTTTTCCTAATTAGTATCTCTCCATCAAATTTCTCTACTCTCTCTTCCAGCTTCTACACAGTAACCTAAGTTATATTTCTGAAGTATAAGTTCTACCATGTTACTGTCATACTTACTAAAATTTAGTGACTCCCTATAACCTATAGGATCAAATTCAAACTCCCCTATTCAAGAGATAAGTCACTTCACAGCCCAGTTCCAACTTACCTTTCCAGATTTATTATATATTACCCACCTCTATGTACCCTGCAGCCCAGCTGAACTGGCTTTCTTTTTGTATGCTTACAACAAATTCCATCTTCTATTTCCATGCCTTTGGATAGGCTTTCATTATATGGATTTTATTTTCTTTTTACCTTTGTGTCAAAAATCCTTCATTCTTGTTCAATCATTTTCAATCATATCTGACTCTTTATGACCCCATTTTGAATTTCATGGCAAAGGTACTGGAGTGATTTGCCATTTACTTTTCCAATTCATTTTACAGATAATGAAACTGAGGCAAACAAGGTTAAATGGCTTGTCTAGGGTCACATAGCTAGTAAATGTCTGAGGCTGGATTTGAATTTAGGTCTCCCTAACTCTAGGCCTGGAACTCTGACCACTGTACCACCTAGCTGTCCCCAAAGAATTCTTAGTTTCCTTCAAAACTCATCTGAAATGTCATTCCCCACATCATCCTCATCTCATCTTGTCACAAGATGTTTCCTAATTCCTACAGTTATTTTCTCCCCAACAACTACTACTAACTGTTTATTTTGATTATTCTGATATTTGCATGTGTTGTCTCATCTTATTGGATGCAAGTATGTAAGGTCCTTGCATGAAGGGTGGGTTTCATTTCCTCAATTCCTCTAAGAGTTCTTGGAACACAGAAGATACTTAGTAAATATTTTTTAATTGAATGATTTCGGACTCAGTTACTCACCTGTCAATAGTGAGTTGTTGTCCATTTTTGAAGAGAACCAAAATGACACCACTATGATAAAGTGAAGTTTCGGTGTGTCTGACTGTGGCTGATTGCTCTGCCACAGATTGAGCATAGAGCCTCCCAAGCCCTGGGTTAGCTCTGGCAATGCGTGCGTCAACCTTATTGTCAATGTGTACATCCTGGAAAGTACATTACCAAGGTAAGTGAACTTATCCACAGCATTCAGAACTTCTTCATTTGCTGTAATTGATGGTTCCATGTGTGGATGGTGTGGTGGTGACTGACAGAGCACCTGTGTTTTCTTGGGGTTAATTATTAGACCAAAATTAGCACAAGTAGCAGAGAACTGACCCATTCTTTGTTGCATCTCAGCTCCAGAGACTGCATTAAACACACAATTACCTGCAAACAGAAAATCATGCACCAATACTACCTCCACTTTGGTCTTGACTTGTAGCTTTTTCAAATTGAAGAACTCATCAACAGCATAATAGTTGACCCTGGTCCTGTGTTCATCCTCTTTAAAAGCATTTGACAACATGGCTGAAAACATCATGCTAAAAAGCATGGGAGCAAGCACACAGCCCTGTTTCACTCCATTGGTGACTGAGAAGGCATAAGAGTATTGTCCACTATCCAAAACTGGGGCAAACATGCCATCGTGAAATTGATGTACAGTACTGATGAACTTCTTCAGACAGCCAAATTTTGACATAGTTTTCCATAAACCCTCATGCCTAACAGTGTTAAAGGCTTTGGTCAGATCTACAAACATTGTGTGCATTAGTATGGCAAATAAGAAAAACATTGAACTTATTAGTAGAAGAAATGGCTTTTGGTGAGGGAAACGTCATAATTCTAAGTCCTATAATAAATTGGAGCTAGTTATCCCTACCTGTCCTACTTACTAATGTATGCATATATACAGAGTGTAGAGAGTTAAGAGAAATAAGTGTGAATTGTTCCTAATACTTCTCTAAATGTTTTTTACAATGGCCATGGAGCACTTGGGCTTGCTTAAGAACAGAGATCCACAAAGCGACTGTCTGACAGAGTATTAAGGAAATTGGGTTCCTCAAAACTTTCCCTTCTTTTACCTACTTCCCAATTCAGGCAGATCTGACTCCCCACATACATGTAAGAAGAGTCAACTTTGAGTGTGAAGGATTTCTTAAAAGAAGTCACAAGCCTTTAATCCTACTTAATCTGGCAGTGATTTGAATCATTGACAATGGAAGAATATATAGTTACATAGTTATGTATGAGATGACTTGATTATGGTACAAATTCTAGGAGGCAGAATTCCATTTTATAAAACCACAATAGCAATAGATCATGAATTGAACTGATAATGACAGTTTTGGGAGTTATACCCTAGACAGGATGAATGTGATGATTGAAATAATTCTCATTTCCAGGTTTTGATAATCAGTGATTAGAACAGAAGAAAATTAAACATTTGACCTATACTTGTTCAGGAATAAGCAGAAACCTAATACTTTCAACACTTTAAGCCATATTTAGTTCTCTCGGAGGTCCTAAAACCAGGGCTATCATCGTTACTGGTTAAAAGAGAATGGCTGCTTCCCCAAAGGAGGATATTCAAATTGATTCTTTTCTTTATAATAGAAAATCTAGCATTTTTTTAAATGGCAGAAACAATAAAATTGACAAAGACTTTACAGAAACTATTTTCTTAATGTGTCCAAGCTACAAAGAAAAATATAACTTCTTTAATGTACCATATTTAACATACTCCTTAGAGGGAATAAGTTAAAAAGTAACAAGTATTTTTTTTTGAGAGAAAGAAGGACATTGTGATTTCACAGCCATGATCTTCATTAAATTTTCAATCACAGTTTCAGTAACTCTTCACAGACAGGAACACCATTTTACAAAACAAGGCACTAAATGTTCATTATGTCCTGTGGACCCTTAGACACTTGAAATTTCTGTAACCCATTACATGTGATTCTTGACATTGATTTTCTCAAGTGGTCAGAAGTCATTTCAAAGTCCCTTCTTCCTTATTTTCGGATTTAGCATGGGAATGGATATTCTAACCTTTCTTGCCTCTTAATACCTAACATGCCCAGTCTAACCCACATCCGTACAATTAAGGTTTATTAATAATCTGAAATTAGTCGAGATTACTTAAACATAATTGTATTTTATTTAAATAGAAATGATATACTAGTTTCATTTCCTGTGTTTACACATCTCAGGATAAACTGGGAAAATTCAGAATATCAGAATCAGAGAGGGGAGTTCTAGATCTTCGTTTAGCTTTCCAAGTTATCACCTAAATGCAGGTACATGAAGATTACCCTTTGGGGATCAGGTTACTTGCAACTCCAAGATACTATTTACTTCCGGAAAAAGCAATAAGAAGTAACATTAAATGCTGTGGTGGTTGTGAGTATGTTTGTTTTTAATCACAAGCATTTTTTTTTCCTTTCCCCATTATGCTCTTTCTGGTGGAAGCTTTCTTCAGTATTTTGCAATTTATGTCTCAGCATCTATAATGTTAGCAAGATATTAATATATGCATGAAGAGTTGCAGTCATCGTAATTACAGTGGCAAAGTGATAAACCCATAGCCATTTTGCCTGGTAATATTGTGTATTTAACAGGTTTATTTGTTCAACAGTTCTAACTTTAATTATATTTTGCCATTTGGGATTTTTAGACATATAACAATCATAGCTCTTCTCTGACTATTAGTTTAAGAAGATTGCATTCATTATAAAAAAATAATCCCCATTTGTTTATTTAAATATTTCCCCTTGAATGCCAAAGAAGTGAAGGGACAAAAAATATCCATAATAACATTTTTGCCCCTGTTGATATTATATGTCTCCTTTGGATGCTATGCCAAATCAGTTCCCTTTTCTAGGCATTGCTCAGAAAGATACAGGACAAGTTTTTGGCTGTGGGCCAGCAAAGTCAGAACCTTGTCTCCCGGGCTGGGAGCTGGGTATTGTTATTCTTAAAGTCTGGATAAGTGACTTACCTAAAAGGTCTCATGTGTTTGGAGACAAAAAAAGTACAAATAAATGGAAAATTGGCTAACACTGATAGATGGACCCAGAGGGTCACTGTTAATAGCAGCCAGGTTTAGTTCTTTCATAGTCAATGATGTCAAAGGCATCTCTATGAAATGCTGCTCTTTCAAGAAGGGAAAAAGAGGTTTGGCTAAAGCTCACAATAGGCTGGGGAGATTGTAAGCCTAAGGGAGGTCCAAGGGAAGTCAGACAACACTTCAAACACTCTTTGGAAACATATTTTCTGTTTGATTTTTTCAAATGCTTGACTCCTGTGAATAGAATTTCTGTGAAAAAATTCTGATGTTTGTGACATTTGCACCTCTCAGTAAATAAAAATCAGATTATAGATGCATCAAAATACTCACTAAATGCAGGGATTTTTATTCAAGATAAAAATAGGTCTAACTTCCTATATTTTGCTCCAGTATTTCCTGTCTGAGGCTGTTTCAGACTGCCCAAAACACCCTTTGTTGGGGCTTGAAAATGTGACCTTTGTCTTGGGGCTATTCCAGGTTATCCAGAGTACTGTTTATGGCTTTTGTCTATGTAGTTTAAGTCCAAAGGTGCTTTATGCCTGAAGTAGTTTTGAAAACAAAAACCAAAAACAAAAACTACCTGAAGATTGGATAACGATGCACCAAAGCCGTAAACTAAAATTTAAAATAGGAATTACAAACGGAAAAACACCTTTTGTCACAGCACCAAATGCTCCTACAGTCTACTTGGGAGGAGGACTCAACCTTGATATTTAAACAATGATTTTTCTTTTTGGAAGTCAATATCATAGGTTAAAGAGTGCAATGGCTTTGTGTGATGAAATGATCAGTGTCATAACACAGTGAGCTCTTTGCCACGCTTATTTGTCATAATGTTTGTATCATTATTTATTTTTTGAATGGGTGATTGGGAGTGATAGACCATAAATGAATGTAAATAAAAAATTAAAATAAAATTCCAGTGAGTTGAATTAGCAAGAAAGATCAAGGTCAGTAGGAAAAGGAAGTGGAATAAGCAGTAGGACTTCAGACATCCATTATTTTGCTATTCATTTTCATGTTAGACCTTTCTTTAGCCTATATATGTAATATGTACAAAAATTATATATAATATAAACTATTATTAGAATATATAAGAAGAAATGGTATAATAATTGTAGATAAATATAAGTATAATTTTTAAGAATATTTTTAAATCTTAAATTTATTAATTTAATGAAATATTTAAAAATATTTGATAATGTACATACTATATAAGTAATGGTATATAAGATATAACTATATCTTATATAGTCTATGATATATGTATATAAGATATGAGGATAAGATAGAATATGATATAAATATATACATATATATTGTTTCAGGGATATTACATATTGAGAGAAATGATTATTTTTCTCATGTTAATAGCCAGCTATTAAATTAGGATTAAGGTTTTGTCCTCCTGCTTCCTCATTCAGAAACCATCCCTGGTAGGTTTTTCAGCCAGTCTCTGAAGGATGTTGCTGACAGATGAGATTGCTTAAATCATGTGGGTATAAGCTTCTGGATCTTGGGTGGGACCCCACCCTACTAGTACAGTTTAAAGATTCCAGTCTAGGTGAGTTATTCTTGTTAGAAAATAAGCCCCTGTCCTTAAAACCCCCATTAGAATTTAGGATAACCTGGCTCTTGAAGAGGAACCCAACCAGAGTATTCCGGTTAGAGATGGATTTTTTTGTCCAGATTGCTGGAGGTGACTGAGTCTCAAGATTATATCAGTTTTCAAGAAGGAGGAGAGAAGACTTTTTTCCCCATATCCTAGTTAATATGTCTATCACTTCATTGATTGCTAGCCAGAGCTGATTTCCACCCTCAGAGACATCTGTGTTTTGAAAGCATTTTAACATTCAATGTCTCCAGAGGGGCAGTCTATATCTTTAAACCACAGTTTATTGATTATTTGTTAGGCATAATTAATAAACTCATTATTAATTGTCCAGAAACTGTGACTCTCAGACTTTTCATTCATTACAATGTACATATATTTGTATCTATATATCTGGCAGCTATTGGATAATTTAATATAAGATATATAGGATAAAATATAATTATATCTTGTATAGTATATATCTATATAATTATATCATATACAAAAATTATTGTTTAGTAATACTTAAATTTTAAAATTATTTCATTTATTTAAATAAAATCATTGAAATTGAAATTTTAAATTTATTTAAATTAAATGAAATATTTTAAATTATTTAATAACTTACATTATATGTGTAAAAATATAATTATATGAAATGTAAATGTATTTAAATACTATATAAAACAAACTAATTATGTATTATGGTAAATAAATATATATACACATGTATGTAAATATACATGTATACATGCTATTTGACTTGAGTTTCATTTTTTTTAAATCCCTGCCTCACCTGAGTACCAAGCTCAGTTTACTGTAGGCCTTTCTTGAGCCTCCTATTTTCCTTAAATAATCATAATCACACTTATTTGAGTGCATGTTATATGATACAGAATAATAGTTCCACCAGGGCAGTTGCTGTTTAGCATTTTGCTTTTGTGTAGCTATTGACTGCATCTTGTAGACTAGAGACTAAGATTTATTGTTATTGGTATGAGGAATTCCTGAATGAGTAAACTTTCATACTTTCCCCGTCCTTTCCTTTTCCCCTTCAATTCAGGTTACAATCTCCTTGGCAACTTTGAGTCTGAATTGTCTGTGCTATTGAAATATTAGATGGCTTGCCCAGAGTCGAAGGTAATATTGTTAAATGTGCGACTTGAACCTAGGTGTTCATGAATCTGAGACCAGCTCTTTGCATATAGTAGGAGGCACTTCATAAATGTTTTTTAGATTATATTGTATTAGTGATTTCATTTTTATATCTGTCACATTTATCACACACACACAAACATGTCCAATTATGTCTGGAATATAATCACAGACTAGATCTTTACTCTAACATAACAGAATCTCTTGCCTTGTTTTCTTCTTTTCACAATCAATTTTTCATGTTTCTGAGGCTTTGGGGAAGCAGGAGGCCATAACCAAGTAGTACCTTTTCCTTTGAGAAGTTCAGATGGCTTCAGGACTCCTGGTTTAACAGGTCTATGGGCTATGATCTACTTCAGATGGACCTGTCATGCAACTCTTAAACAAGAGACTTGTTTGCAAGAGGGTGAATCCTTGACAAATGGTTAATTTCTTCTCCACTTAAAAAAACATTATCATTCCAACAGGTGCTTTGTGGTGAATTATTCTTGCAATATTTAACCTGAAGATAAGAAACTACCATCATCTTGTCACATTTTCCTCACTAATGAGTTTATCATCAGTTTGAAAGGAAATACACCTGATGAAGCAAAGGCTTTATCATAAATTATAGGTATCTGCCATGCAATACACAGAAAGGAACAGTAAAATACTGTGGGACTCTATTACACACCCTGACAGGGAAGAAAAACCACCACTCTGCAGTGTTTAATCTACTATAGCTTGTTTATTCCCTTTCTTGTTTTTACCAGTTCTGCAGAGATTGGTCCTACATTTGTGGTTCTATGTAATTAGTGAAGATGTTTATTTAAAGCATTGAAAGAGGGGGTTGAAGGTTGTCTGATAGAAAAAAGGAAAGTAGACTGGCTTGGTGAATTGCAAAGAATGAAAACGAAGAGTTAAATTGTAATTGCTGGGTGTTGTTGCACATTTTTAGAGCAGAATCTACTTTTGCTTCCAAGAGTGTATTCAAGGAGTATCCTGAGAAAGAACGTTGTACTGAATCTTTCCTACTGAAATTTGAATCATTTTTCTTGCTTCAGATTAGCCTGCTCTAAACAGACTGGGCAATATCTAAGAAGCTACATCACATCAATATTGAGATGAGAAGGTATGGGGGAAGTCTATATCTTTAAAGATTTTAAACTACCGTGTAATCTAGGAGTTCTTAAAAACTTGAACCATTCATATACATATTCACACATACATACAGATGTATGTATGTATGTATGTATGTATGTACGTGTTGGGGAAGCAGGGGAAACAATAGATAGCGTTCTAGGCCTGGAGTCAGGAAGGCACATCTTTGTGACTCAAATCTGACCTCAGACACTTACTAGCTGTGTGATCCTGGGTAAAGCGCTCTTTGCCTCAGTTTCCTCAAGCGTAAAATGAGCTGAAGGAGGAAATGACACACCATCGTGTACACACTCCAGTGTCTTTGTCAAGAAAACCTCAAAGTGGGTCATGAAGAGTTGGACGCCACTGAAATGACTCAACAACATTTTAATTATACATAATATATATATAGACACACACATATATATATGTTTCAGTATCATTAATTTCATTTGTAATATTACTTATTTTATTTTTTGCATTAAAAACAGTCCTCTGAAAAGGGGCCCACCAGACTCCCAGAAGGGTTGATGAGTTTCAGGGACTGAAGCAAATTTCAAGAATACTGACTAGATCATAGTGCAAGGCAAAGTGTGGGGGCTCCCACCCCTAAAACTCCCTCCACTGATTCAGATCAGTGCTTCTTCTATAACTGATCATTGAACACAATCTTCTAAGGGTGCTGAGTGATTAAGGGATTTACCCATATGTGGCAGAAGCAGGACTTGAATCCATTTCTCTCTATGTCCCAGGTCAGTCTTCTGTCTACTATAGCATATTTTATACTTAATAAAACATTAAATCAACAATCTGGCTAAAAGAGCCTTATATTAAAGACTGTTTCAAAATTAATCCTCAGTATTCTCCTGTTCTTCCTCTGTGTCATATCATAGCACATAACCTATAGGGAATAAACATTATATAAGGAATATAATTATCAGGAGAGATTTTAAGGCTATTTCCATAAAAGTGTTTAAAATAGAAATTCATTACTAGTTACACACTGTCCATTGGCCATAGTTCAAAATAAACATAGATCTTCTTGTGAAGAATGAATGTGAATGTCTTAGTTAAATTTAGAGAAAAAAATCTTCCACCAAAAAATAGGAAAAAGAAATAAAAGACAAAAGAGAATGCCAAGCAAATTAGTGAAAAAGATTTTTAAAAATGCCTTATTTAGGCAACATCAGAAATATGAATGAGAAAAGAACATAGTAAAAAATTAATGAGAGGAAAAAATAGTGATAAAATTCAACATTAAGAGAAAGAAACAAATTGATAATCTTCAGGAATTCAAGAAGAGCATTGATCTAGTAGACTAAGCCCTGCATTGGAGTTTGAAATCAGAAAAGACTTGGATTTGCACATGTCTCTAAGACATGTAGACTTGGGTTATTGATCATAATTGGTAGGGAGATTTTCCCACCAAACAGTTTCCTACATGTATTAAGTCATAGGTCTGAACTCCATCCTTCCTCTCCTCCCACAGAAGACATAAGAATCAAGTAATGAGTGCCATGTCAAAGAGTTAAGCACCTGAATTGCTTTGTGTTATCCACATCACAAAAATAAATCTCGAAATGTTCTCTGACATAGTAAGTGTGATTTCCTGTTACTCACAGGCTTTCACTCTTAAGAAATAAATCAGACAAACAGGAGGACTATTACCTCATTCATATTGATCTTCCATTTCTGCCAATATACTGGAGAGCAGTAACTGTTCCTTTTTCTTCGGTTTTTGGTTTGGTTGCATTTATTTTTAAAAGGACCTGTATTTCCATCACTAAAGGAACTTCCAATAAAGGACTTCCTCTAGCAATCTAGCAATTCAGACTAGGACCTTTCTTCTGTAATTAATAGTTTTAGAGAGTTGACTGGGCCTCTGAGGTTAAATGACTTGTCCAATGTTACATAGCTACTAGGTATCAGAGGCAACCCTCTTGAGACCGGTTCTTTGTTATACCATTCACTGTCCCTATAATTGTTTTCTGGTTGCCACTCCAAATACTTTATGCATGATCAGGGAGTGCTTTTGGCCATCAAATACTATTTTTCTCTTGCACTGCACATGTATGGAGAAGGCCAACCTTAGAGTTAGGGAGCCCTGTCTTCAAGTCCATATAAATGCTTAACTCTGGGTAAACCACTTCACTTATCATTGTCCCAGGCAATTAACTCCCTAACATTGTAAGTGAGAAACTAGGTGCTAATCTAATCTGAATCTGGAAAGGAAGTACCCACACACTGGGAGTTCCATCCATTATCAGAATCATAGAATTATACAACAAAACCCAACAAAGCAAAACACAAACATAGAAGAATACTATTTATTTTTATTCTTCCTCCTCATACTCCTTTATAGCTGATATGTGTATTAATTTTAGGAATAAAAAAAAACAACAATAACCAAGAAACTGACAAGACAACGTAGCAAGATTTATACAGCAACACTGTCAGAAACAAGACTTGGAATATGAATTCCCATGTCCTGGAATGCTGCTCTTTTTCAACCTGATGTTCTTCATGGGGCCAAAACCAGTTTGGACCAAATAAAAACAAATCTCTATCTTTTTTCACAACTCCAAGTTTTCTGAATTCCTTTTTTTGAGTTTTATTTTCCAAAATCACATATTGCTGTAGTACCTGGCTATGACCCAAATTCAGAAACAATCTAAATCTTTCACACAAGACTGTTTGAATGGTATGTTTGACCTGACAAACCAGGAAATACAGGCAATAATGCGAGAAAGAGACTACTTGGAAGGTTTTCTACCTGAATCCAAAGAAAGCGGATAAGCCATGGATGAATACCCAGACATTTGGATTCTTATCTAAACCCAATCCTTACATAAACTTTTTGAATTCCACCCACCATTCATTTATCTACACAATATGTTTGGAAACAATGAATGCAAAGCAATGAGCCTTTGAGTTGGTTTTGGCCAGGAGAGTATATCTGAAATTCAGCTCTTGGCTTAGAATATTGGAGGAATTGTGCTAAAGTACTTTATGCTGAGGAGTTACCCCATTTTTTAATAGGTCAATAGCAGCCAATGCTGTCTAATTTCTGTGCTGGAGTGTAGGAGTAATTGTTGCCTATGAGTAAAAAGCCTAAACAATATTTAACTGTTCCTCTCTGATGGAGTCTTTCCGAACTGAAAAAAAGGATTAAAAAAGGAGAGGGCTTTACTTTAGGGACAACTATTTTATACAGGCACCCATCAAGATGTGTTCTGATGACAAAGAATTTATGGGAAAAGTCTGTGCCATCAAGGGACATCTAAACTGAAAGAGAATAGGCTGCAATGTAAGAAATTGTGAAGTTCAGATCCCAAGTTGTAAAGTCTCAGAACTGGAAGAGGCTTTGGAGGCCATTGAGTTCAATCAATAGCTAGACAAGAATGCCCTTTAAAATGTGCTTTAGCCACTGTTTGGCCTCCATTTGGAAACCTCTACTGAGAGAGAAATCACTCTCTTCTTAGTCTATGTCCACTCTGTCTTTAGATAGCTCTAATTGTTAATAAATTTGGTCTTCATATTGAGATGAAATCTGTCTCCTTGTAACTCACTGCTGCTAGCTCTGTTTCCTAGGATAAGAGAATAAATCTAATACAGGTTAATAAATCTATCACAGCTTTCAAATACTGAGAGACCCCTACTTTAATCCAAATGAAGACTTTTCTTATTCAGGCTTAAGAGACCCAATTCCCTTAAATTCTTCATGTCCTTCCCATTTTATGTATGTGGCACAATGGATAGACTCATTCTTCTTAAATTCAAATTTGGCTTCAGACACTTACTAACTGTGATCCTGGGCAAGTCACTTAACCTTGTTTGCCACAGACCATTTATAAAAGGAACTGGAGAATGAAAAGGCAAACCATTCCAGGCAAGAAAACCCCAAATGGGGTCACAGAGAGTCAGAAATGACTGAACAATTAAACATGTATGTGTATGTGTGTTTGTATAAACTTGAACTTGGCATCATCTTATACAAAATACTGCTCCTTACTTTTGACTTGCTCTATTTAGCTCATTACTTACTCTTCTGTAGTTGGACCATTTGGTTATCCCCAAATCTAGTCATGAATATGAAATACTTTTTACAGACAAATGAAAAGCTGCTCGAGGAGGACAAAGTGGGTGCATTAGTAAGCTGTGGAAACAATATGGGGGAAAGACCATTAGATATGGAGTCAGAGGGCTCAGATGATTTTCCTACCTCTGCTACTTATCATTTATGAGATGTCACATCTCCCTTGTGAGCCTTAGCTTTCCCCTCCATGAAATGCAAGGACACCAGTAGATGATCTTCAACTTTTGACAGGTATTAAAGGAAACAGCAAAAAAAGCAGAGACAGAGAGAGGGAAACATAGTAAGGGAGAAATTGAGACACCAAGAGAAATAAGAAAATACCAGGAGGTCAATAATAGAAGTGAGCCTGTAGCTTCAGGATGAGATTGGGAGGACCCCAGTATTATAGTAAGGATTATACAGTAGATACATGAAAATTGTCAATTTTATCTTTATTTAGAATGAACAAACTATGTCCCATGAAAGTATCTATACTGTATATTTCAGTATATTGAAGCAAACATGCCTTCTATAAATTAAATAATTATTTAAATTAATATTAAATATTAATATTTAATTAATATTAAACTTAAATAAATTAAATTAAATTAATGTCTCATATTGCATTGACATTTTTAATTGTGTATAAATTCTATTATAATAAAATGTAAATCTGAACAAAGCTGTTGCTGAATTTGAAACCTTGTACCATCATATATTTTCTTAACTGTAATGTCATTATCACCATGTGAGGTATTACCATGAATTTTTTTGTTGTTGTTAAAGAGGTCCATACAAACTTGAAAAAATTAGAAAGTGTTGATCTGCATAATCTTTGTTCCATCCAAGATTCAGCGCTTGCTCCTTTCTCAGATTAGGTTTTATTTATTTGTGTTCTTACTGTATCATACATTCACTCTGTAGACTATAAATTTCTTGAGAGTAAGGAGTGTTTGGCTTTTCATTTTGTATGTTAATGATCGTGGACTTAGTGGGTACTTCAAAATATTTGTTGAGTTCTGTAGAATACCAATAAGATGAAATTTAAATAATGCTTAATTCCTGAATATTTGAAGGAAAGGTAAGTGGAGATTTCATAACTTTAGGGGGTTTAACCTTACCTTGAAATAAGTAAGTTGACCACATTGACTTGAAAAATTGTTTAATTTGTGGAATAAAGCATTTCCATAGCACAGTACAATTGAAAATGATTGCACATAAAGCCACAAATTATGTACAGTTTGCTATTCCTTTTAAATATATAATAAAACTATCATATAAATTGCTTTTTCTCCTTTTCCCCCTCCTCCTCCCTAGATAGGACTGCCATTAAACACAAATATCTGTGTGTATGTGCGCACACACACACACACACGTAAAATTATCCTACATATCTGTTTATTTCTCATATTTCAATGTTTTCCTTGGTTTCTATTTATCAGTTCTTTCTCTGGATGTGGAAGGCATTACTAAATCCTTTGTAGTTAATTTTGGTATTTATCATAGTCCAAATGACTTATTTATTCAAAGTTGTTCTTAAAACAACATTATTGTTACTGTATGCATTATTCGTTCCGTTCTGCTCATTTCCCGCTTCATTATTTTATGCAGGTTTAACCATGTTTTTCTAAGAACACATAGCTCATCATTTCTTATTGCAGAGTAGTATTCCATCACAATCATACATAATAATTTGATTAACCATTCCCCAACCGATAGACATTTCTGAAATACCTTGTTCTCTGTCACCGTGAAGAGAACTTCTATAAATATTTTGAATATAAAGATTCTTTTCCTTTTCCCCTAAACATCTTTGGAAATAGACCTAATAGTCATCTTTCTGAGTCAAAGGGTATAGAATAAGAAGCTTAATATCGCTTGGATTTAATCTCAGATTGCTCTCTAAAATGGTTGGATCAATTCACACTTCTACATATAGTGAATATATCCCAAATTTTCCACATTTACTCCAACATTTGTTCCTTTCTACTTCAATTATTTTAGTCAATCTATTGGATATAAAGTGATATCTCAAGGTGTTTAATTTTCATTTCTCTAATCAAGGATAAGTTAAAGAATTTTTTCATGTGATTATAAATAGTTTTGATTTCTTCATTGGAAAACTGACTATTCTTATCCTCTGACCATTTATCAGTTGGGAAATATGACTGATATTCTTATAGATTTTACAAAGTTCTTCATACATTTGAGATCAGACATTAAGTGAGACACTGGCTACAGATACCCCCTAGCTTTCTGCTGTCGTTCTGATCCTCATGACATTTGTTTTATTTTTACAAACCCTTTTTAATATAATGTAATCAAAGTTGACCATTTTATATCTCACACTGCTCTCTCTTGCTTATTCATAACTTGTTCACCTATCCGTAAGTCTGATAAACAATGTGTTCTATGCTCTTCAAAACTTTCTTGTCATAGGTCATATATCCTTTTTGACCTTATGTTGTTAAATGGCATTAAGATATTAGTCTATGCTCAATTTCTGCCATATTGCTTTCTGGTTTTCACAACCATTTTTTTTTACCAAGTAATAAATTCTTATTCTAAAATGTTAAGCCTTTGCAAGTTTTAAGTCAAATACAAGACTACTGTATTCATGTGTTTCTGTAAATTGCATGTCCACTCTAATTCATCCATTTACCTTTCTATTTCTTAGGCAGCAGCAGATAGTTTCCATAATTACTGCCTTATAATATAGTTTAAGATCTCATACTAGTAAATCTCCTTCCTTTGTATTTTTTTCATCAGTTCCCTTGATATTTTTGAATTTTGGTCTTCCAAATTAATTTTGCTAGTCTTTTTTTTTAATTCAGTAAAATAGTTTCTGAAAATTTAATTGAGATTACATTGAATATATAAATTAGTTTAGGTAAAATTTTCATTTTTATTATGTTGAGCCTACTTGCCCATAAACAATATTTCTCCAATTATTTAAATCTGATTTTACTTGTATAAATTTTTTCTATAATTTTGTATATGTACTTCCTATGTTTGTTTTTGCAGGTATACTTCCAGGTATTTAATACTGTCTAGAGTTATCTTAAATCTGGTATCATTTCTTGAAACCTAGAAGGACCATTGTTCTTCTCTACATCTTAGCTGTTTATTTCAAAGTCATAATATAAATTTTACATGTGATACTTACCTTAAGAGATGCAGTAATTGTCTTACTTATTTAATATCTGTAAGAGAGAGGCACCTATCAATCAACCAACTTGGTTACTGAATGCGATTTCTTCCTCTCTCCTTCATTTCCCCAATCAGAATTTTAAAAATTTACCTGTTTGACCCAGCTCAAAATTAGTCTAAACCCTTGTCATTGGGTGAGATGGCACATGGCTGTTAATCTCCTCCTTTCCCAGAGGTCCCCAAACTTTCTTCAACTGTGTTTTGTCAAGAAAATACCCTCTATTTTGTTGGTGTTGGGTGTATAGCTGTAACTATTTGTTGTATATTCACAGAAAGATTCTATTGTAATTCAGTAAAGGGTAAAGATTCTAATGAATCACTAACCTGGCAGAAGGATATCTGAGTCATGAGTCATCAACCTGAATAAATCTGGAGATGAAGAATACCTGGTCTAGAGTACTACATATTAAGGCAGGAATTTTTTCTATAACATTTCATTATAGTGATTTTTCCTCCTCCCATTGATGAAATTCAGTGATGAGGAATTCCCTATCTGAAGGCAATTCATTACAGTTTTGGAGAATTATAGTTCTTAAGACATTTTCTCTTATGTTGTGTTGAAATCTGCCCCTCTCCATGATTCTAGCTCTGCTGTCTGGTGTAAGGCAAAGCAATTTTGGTCTCTCTTCCACATGATAACCTATCAAATATTTGAACACAGCTATCATAACCCTGTCTAGTATTCTGAAAGCTACATATCCCCAATTCTTTCAAGTAGTTCTCACTTGACATTATTTCAGATCCCTTGGAAGTATTCTTCTGGATAAGCTTTATCATGTTAGATGTCTTTCCAAAAATGCGATATCCAGAAATGAAGTTGATCAGATTACAATCATTTCTATGGTTCTAGAAAGTATTTACTTCAATGAATGCAGTCCAAAGATCATAAAATAGGGGTAAATGGTTTTGAAAATTATCTGTTTCTTCACTAATTGGATGCCATCTTACCATAATTAAATAAAATTACTTAACACATGTTCTCATCTTAATATTCTCCCTTTTTATACAGGGTGGAAAGTTTAAAGAGTTCTTAACATCTAAATTAAATGAAGATATCTACATTAAATTTTAGATATCATTCAAAATAAGAGAAATTAAGGGGAATCACTGGTAAAGATATCAAAATTATTCATTTTTATTTGTATTGTAGTTTATGAAGATGTGCACATTTTGTAGCTCCACCAATGAAAATTTATAGGAATTTTTCAATTTTTTATAATATCAATATAGCCTTGTTTGATGGGGATTTGTAGTTTTGATCTAACTATGTAATCGATGGTTAAACATAGCTTATTAAGACAAGGAGCTCCTGGAAAAATATTTTGAGCTGCTCTTGTAAAAATTAGTTTTCTGTGTTAGCTTTCTAAGGACAATCTAATAAGAGACAGAGATAGATAGACAGAGGGCCTAATTAAAGTAAAAACTTGATCACTATTAGGCTCACTATTATTTCATATAAGGCATGAGAAAATTTTTGGCCTCTTCAGTGAACTTGAAAATCTCCATGCATCTTTGGCTCATTTTCTATTTCCCTGCAACACTTTAACAGTAGCAAAGAATTCCAGAATTTCATGGAACCTCAGAAGTGATCTAGTTCAACTATTCTGACTCAGGTCTGAAAAGAATTCATACCAATTATAACCAAGAAGAATTTATCTAGCATGTTTTTGAAGACACAAAATGAGGCAAAATCTATTAACTCCCAAGGTAACTCATTTGACTATGGGACAATTCTAATTGTTAGTCCATTTATCAAGTCTAAACTTGCCCCCTTTACACTTTGCCCATTGATCTCTGCTTTTGTCCTCTGTAACCAAATAGAACATATCTGATCATTTTTGCACATAGCAACCCTCAGAGTTGAAGATAGTTATCAAATTAATCTCTCCTCTACACTCATTCTCTACAGTTGTTTTTTCTCCAGACTAGTCTTACACAACACGACTATTACGGCAGTCACTTGCAAAACTACACAGATATGGCCTATATTGAATTGCCTGCCTTCCTAAAGGGAATGGGTAGGGAGGGAGGGATGTGGAGAAGTTGGAATTCAAAGTTTTAGGAACAACCATTGAGTATTGTTCTGCTACTAGGAAATAAGAAATACAGGTAATGGGGAATAGAAAGTTATCTGGCCCTACAGGACAAAAGAGAAGATGGGGACAAGGGAAGGGAGGGATGATAGAAGAGAGGGCAGATTGGTGAGAGGGGAAATTAGAATTCTCAGTGTACTGGGGTGGGAGAGAGGACAAATGGGGAGAAAATTTTGGAACCCAAAATCCTGTGAAAATGAATGTAACAAGTTAAATAAATAAATTTATATTAGAAAAAAAAAGAAAGAAAGTGACAAGCAAAAAATAAAATAAAATAAAATAAATGATTCTTCTCCACTTCCCCCCATAAAAGGTCAATATAGAATCTACCCAATACATCAGAAACCTTCAAGTAATTTTAAATTGTAGATACTAAGATGACATTTGGGCGGTAGATTTGCTGTCCTTCTTTGTAAATATATAATTGGCTTATCTCCTTCTCTGATCATATATTTTGTGGACAACATCCTATAGACTCTTTTTTGAGTAGGTCGTTATTTTTTAATATATTCCACCTCCTTAATCTGAATACCCCTCATTCAATTACCCCTTTGGTCACCACCATTTTTGATCCTTCATATATTGTTGGTTTCATGATTATTAGCCATGATTATCAATGAATTTATAATAATTTTTGACAGCATATATAAAGGTGAAATGTGTGCTACACAGTATCTGTAAGCTATCCCAATATTTTCTTATTAATTTCTTGAACTAGTTGACTAATTCTAGTTGACTGACTTCTTTATTACCTAGTCAAGATAGACCTTCTTATGGTCGAATCCAGTGGGCCATCTATTCAAGTTCATGCCATAATCCATAAAGTAGGCATTTTTTGGCCAACAATCCAAATTACATGCATGGGCCACAATCAATATCTCAAAATAGCACATCTCTCTGAATTTATGAAAATAAATAATGTAATACAAGGACTGCTGACTTAAGTAGATTTAAGTTTTGAATGGGATATGTAATTTTGCATGGGGTACCTTATCTGGTATAATATGAAAACTAAAAACTCATGGAAAGGGATTATTAAGGACAAGACTTTTGGGTCTATGAACACCTGCTTTCCAGAGAACAGACAGGCCAGATGGCTACATAATATGCATTGTGTGAAAAGTCATGATAGTCAAGAGTAAAACTAACCATTTCATCTGGCTAGTGAGAATTTGTTTCATGAAAAGTAACTAAAATGGAGATCATGGATGAAAAAGAGATTCTCAAAAACATTGAGATGTTACCTACATGTGGCTTTATATGTAGATGGTAAAGATTAGAAAAAATATTGGGAAATTCCCTCATAGTATAGCTCAAGAAACTGAGACATTGGACCACCACTGAATCTCTTTATGCAGATTATAAGCATGACGAATATTATATTTTAGTAAAATTAATCTAAGAGAAATCTGTAGACCACAAGATGATGGTGTCTAGGACATTTAGGAGTTAACTATCAAGTAAGTCTAGGAAGAAATATATAGAATAGAGAGAATACACACATATATATGCTTGTATATTATATCTAAAATGTACTTTATATACAATACACACAAATACACATATATACATACACATGTACATACATGCACATACATATAGTCTCATACACACATGCATATATACATGCATACATATACACATTCATATGTATATACATATACACACATATATGTATAAATGCACACACACATACACATATATATATATATATATATATATACATATATGAAGAAATTCTTTAGATAGATTGTGAGGAAGAGAATTTTCAGTCAAGGAGTTAGAAGGTAATGACAAGAATTTAATGAAAGAAGAATGAGTAAAAGAAAGGGTAAAGGAGACAACAATAACAATAGTTCACATTTCTGTGGCCATGTTATCTTTTTTTTTAAATAAATTTATTTATTTAACTCTTTACATTCATTTTCACAAGATTTTGGGTTCCAAAATTTTCTCCCCATTTGTCCCCTCCTCCCTCCCCAATACACTGAACATTCTAATTACCCATATCACCAATCTGCCCTCTCTTCTATCATCCCTCCCTTCCCTTACCCCATCGTCTCTTTTGTCCTGTAGGGCCAGATAACTTTCTATTCCCCATTACCTGTATTTCTTATGCCCTAGTAGCAAGAACAATATTCAACAGATGTTCCTAAAACTTTGAGTTCCAGCTTCTCCCCATCCCTCCCTCCCCACCCATTCCCTTTGGGAGGGCAGGCAATTCAATATAGGCCATATCTGTGCAGTTTTGCAAATGACTTCCATAATAGTCGTGTTGTGTAAGACTAATTATATTTCCCTCCATCCTATCCTGCCC
>CM053773.1:92131108-92143011 GCA_028658325.1 Potorous gilbertii | reverse complement strand
CTCTCCCACATTCTCTCCAGCATTTATCAAGTTCTTGTTCTGTCATATTTGCCAATCTTATAGGTGTGACCACCACCTTTTTTCAAGAAAAAGAAAGGAAGGAAAGAAAAAAAAGAGAGAAAGGGAAAAAGAAGGGAAGGAAGGAAGGAAAGAAGGAAGGAAGGAAAATTAAGTGAAGAAGGGATAAAAGAGGGAGGGAAGGAGGGAGGAAAGAGAGAGGGAGAGAAGGAGAGATGAGGAAATCTCCAAAGCCAAGCCTGCATCATAATCAGGCTAAATTTGAATCATTGAATTTTAATGTTCTCATGATATTTAATATTATTAAGTAGAGTAAGGAGGCAGAGAAAAGATGGCAGAATGAAAGCAAGGACTCACACTTTCAAATAACTCTGAAAAGTAAATCTGAACAAATTCTAGAGGGGCAAAATTCACAAAGAGATAGAATGTGACAGATTTCCAGCCAAAAACAACCTGGAAGATTGACAGAAAGAGTCTGTTGCACTGGGCTGGGAGAGGAATGCAATCTAGAATACAGGCAGCACCAGTGCAGATGGGACCATAGCAAAATGAGAGCAGACTTTGGGGGACTGAATTACTGGTAACAAGTGGTGAGTCCCAGACCTCTCAGCACAGAAGTGGGGGTCTGTTGGAGCTGGGTGAAGGGATTGGAGACCATGACTTTGGAAGTTTCCAAATGACAAGGGAAAGAACCTTAAGGAGCCAACAAAGATCCAGGCAACCCAGAATTCTTGTATCAAGATTCTGCAGCCAGCAATTCACTAAGGAGCAGGGAGTGAATCTTTGAAATAACCTTAACTTATTCAAAATCATTGTAGCATTTGGATGTGAACTTGGTGAAACCAAAGCTTTGTAGAAGCTGTGCTAAGTGAAAACCCACTTGCCTCAGAGACTGAGGTGATATAGTGGAAAGTGTGCTACTAGGTTGGGTGAGGAGGGAAATGGAGCATATTTATAATTTTATTATTGCAATATCTTTGAACTTAATAGTCTTTTGTAAAATCTAATTTATGTTTTGACTAAATGAAACTGGGGTACCACTCACTGGCACTTACCTGGGTAGGGAACACAACCTGTTGGGGGCTCAAGCTAATAGCCTTAGAGAAGAAATACCCTTCCAAAATCCCTCAGTGGTATCCCTAGAACTCTTAGGGACAGATGCAAATGGTCTTGATGTCAGTGAGATCAAAGCTTGTATGTTACATTCATTTTTGATGGGTATTTTAGTAACTTCAATTCAAAAAAATTGATTCCAAAACATCATTTCTTTACTCTGTGCAAGGGACTACATTCTAGATAACAAGGACACAAAGATCTAATTTAAAATTTGCTCTCAAAGAGTTTATGGTCTAATGGCAGGAAGTGCATGAATACAAATAACTCTGATATATGGAAGTGTGGGATAAGTGAAAAGGAGAGGCTAAGGCAAAGTACTATGAGAAATTTAATGGAAGAGATCACTTTCAAGAAAGGCTTAAGGTATAAGGTACCATTTGTGACAATAAATTTTATCATGAAGAGACCAAGGTACTTGAAATTTTATTGGGAATGGGGTAGAGTTCATTCTAGGCATGGAAATGGGGGGAAATTGTAGTCTCATTTGACTGGAACATTGAATACAGCAAATGGAACTGTATGAGATAAGACTAGACATGCAGATTAGATCTTGCTTTAAGACCTTGAGTAGAACTTAAGAGTTTCTATTTTGTTTGGTAAAGTGGAAGTCACTGAATGTCTTTGAATAGAGAAATGAAAAGACCAGGACAAAGTTTTATGGAAATTACTTGGATAGCGATGTGGAAGACAGACTGAGGAGGATATAATCTGGAGGTAGGAAGCCTAATTTGGAAGCTATTACAATTCTCTAAGCAAGAAGAGACAAGGTCCAGGAACTAAGATAATTGTAGTGAGAGAGATCTGAAGGGACCAGATATTAAAATTGGTAATACTCTAAACCTCATACCTTAACTCTAGGCTAACCTAACTTTTTAAGAAGATCTTTTGAAAAATGGGTATACCTAAAAAAAAGTGTGTATTTTGCCTTCCTGAATCAAAGAGATGGAAATGACAAATTATTTTCAAGTCCATAATTTTGGTAATTTTGTCTGGATTGTATACACACACATACACACACATATATCCTCAATTATAATACATATTACTTATAAATGTGTATGGATATATAAATATATAATATCATATTTGAAGATATATATGTGTGTATGCACACACATATATACACATGTATATCGATATATCCTCAAATATATTATATGTACTTATCCCTCAACATACATGTGTGCATATATATTTACATAAATATATACACACATACAGACATATACATATCCTCAAATATGTATGTATATGTATATATGTATATCCATACATACATATGTGTGTTTGTATATCCTCAAACAGGATAAATGGATAAATCCAGTTCCTCTTGCCATAGACTAAGTCCCTAGCATGCAAATGTAATACAGAATGGAAGGATGGTATCAGTTTTGGAATAGAATTCAAATCCCTCTTTTCAGATATCCAAATCTCACATATCCTGCTCTCCAAGGTACTCAGCATAAGAAAGAATAATTTTCCAAATTTCTGTTATTGTTCCATAAACAAAACAAAAGCTTTGGAGCTATTTTTTAAACCTGTGCTGAAACAAATTATTTTGATGAAATATATAACTTGGAAATGTGAATTATGGTTGAAATTATTTATAGAGTATATTGATGCTCTAAACCTTTATGACCAGTCCAAGTTATGGGATTCAATCATAATCAAAGAGTTAAAGGTCCTTATGGTATTTCTAACTATAGCTCCTATGGATAAGCCATAAGCCAAACTAACTTTATGCTTAATTCCATTGTACAGTGGGTAGTGTTTGAGAGTTGCAATATATGGAGTTATTACTTTCATAACTTCATTGTTAAAAAAAAGTTTAAAGGAGTATTTCTTGAAAAAACTTTCAAATGAGAAGTTATAAAAGTGGATTTGGAAATAGTTGCATGATCAGATGTCAACTTGGAATCAGGTTTCTTGCTCCAGTGATCTGGTCTCCTTTGTATGTGCTGTTTCCTTTATATCCATTATTTGTGTAAAGGTATCAGAAAATCAAATTACAGATGACTTAAAGTCAAAAATCAAAGAATTTACGTTTTAGATAGTACATTCACAGTCCAAGTAGATACCAACAGACTTATTTAATTCATTGCAAACTCAATAGGAGTCAATGATACAGTATGACAACCAAAATGTAAGTGTAAATGGAAGCTGCTTTGAGAGAGACAGTGTGTCCAGGACTATTGTTCCCTTCATCCTCTGCTCTGGTAACACTATATTTGGAATCATATATTTAATTCTAGGTGCCATATGTTAAGAAAGATACTGCTCAACTAAAGATTATGGAAATGCAAGTGACCAGAAATACGAAGAACATCGAGAAGAAGCCATGAAGGTTTATCACTGGGGATGATTTGGGTAGGGGGAGGGGGATAGGGATATGGGTTTTCAACCAGGGAAGAGTACAAGTAGGGCACATAAGAAAGCTTTCTTCAGGTATGGAAAGGAATTTCATATGGAAAAGGCTGGCTCTGGTTAGATTTTTTCAGGGGAGGGATAAGTCAAGAAGACACTCCCTTTCTAATCACTTCTTGAGATAGTAAGGTTCCAAGGGGTTGGAGGAAATCTAATAAGCCTTACCAGTAACCCCTAGGGCTAAATCAAGTATGGTTCAGTTTAGACCAATATTGGGCCCAGAGACTGAACTATAGGTCAATGAATCTGAGGTCAATTGCTCCCCTATTGAAAATAAGGAGACTGAATTTTCAAAAGGGACATCAATTCACCAAAGAAGTTGTAAAACTATGACTAGTGACTAAATTGATACTATGACTCATCAGAGGTGATTGACAGCCTTGTATGGCAATTATGTATGCATATGCTAATATGTATGTTGGCTTCAGCAAAGAATGATGAAGAGGGGGCAGAGTGCTAGACTTGGAATCAGGAAGACTTGGGTCCAAATCCTACCGCAGATACTTACTAGTTATGCAACCCAGAGTAAGTCACTTAAATTCTGTCAGTCAGTTTCCTTAAACATAAAACAGAGACAATAATAGCCCTTTCCAAACTGTAAAATATTATAGAAATTCTAGTATTATTTTTACCACAGAGATAATAGATTTTATTTAAAGACAACTTTAAGCAACATGACTGTGATACTGTAAATGTGATCTATATATTTGTTCTATAGCAATATATACATATGTAAATATACATATATATATATGCACACATATATATACATACATACACACAGAGGCTCTTACAAAGATGAACTACCTCTACAGGAATAAAAATGAAATTAATAGATGTAACCAATGAGCCGCACAAATGCTTAAAAGCACACCAGATGTAGTTGAAGTCAAGAATGGTGTCAGCAGCAACCATAGGCAGTGCATGACATCTATGGAGGCAGTTTAATCATTCAGTTGTGTTTAACTCTTAATGACTCCATGAATATGGGGTTTTCTTCACGAAGAAACTGGAGTGGTTGGCTATTTCCTTCTCCTGTGTGGAGGTCTCATTGTAATCTCCTGTGGAGGGCAGTAACAGAATTTGATAGAAAAATGTCACATAGGGAAGGCAGAGGCAGTATTCTTCTTGATCAAGTGGTTGGTAGATAGAAATGCAGAACCTGTACCTAATACAGGAATAGGAATTGCAGTGTTTCCATCTTCTGAATCTTTCTCTAGAATCTTATTACTAGTATTATGTGTTTCTTGCAGATGGCTGATAAAGAGAAAGAAAGGGGAGATAAAAAATATTCACCCAGTACTTTCTATTCTCTTACTAAAGAGACTGACATACTAGCCACTTGCTCTTTTGATTTATGGTAGAATATATATTCTATGTTGAAATATTCATTGAAAAGACATCTCAAATAATTCATTTAAAGAAAGTGTGGTAAACACAAAAGAAGATGGACTTGTCATTTGGTAAAAATGGAGGGAGAAATTCTATACATTCCACATTCTACATTTATATCCTTGCTAGTCTTTCTGACTTTTGCTTGCCACTAGACTTCAATGACTCTGGAAGGAGAATAAGACTGATGACTTTCTGCAATTCTGCTTCATTTAAATCCAATTCACAAACAATTCAAGACATTACCCATGATATCATTGGTCCTCTTCAAAAATGAAGGACAAATAATATATCCTTAAAATTTCAGGTCCCCACTTCCATCTCCAGCACTGTGGAAAGACTACTTATGGTGAATGTGTAGGATAAGCATATGAATAAAAGTCACAAAGAATAGGTGGATGTGAATAGGTTATTTTCTACATCAATGGAGAAAATAACTACATCAATAAGTTCAAAGACCCATTGGAATATTACAGAGCTAATACTGATAGGAAGATTTGGTTTGCATGCAAGAATAAAGGTGAACTTACTTTTAGGAGAATGATAGAAAGAATCCCATTTTCCCAGAGACATTCTAATTTTTCCAAAGATAATGTATGTAGGGAGCCATAAACCAATAAGAGAATTTATTACTCAGACATCTATAGGATATGAACTTTGGTCTCTGTAAAGTGTCAAGAACTTTGCTTATAGTGATATGTTACAAAGGTGTTTACTCATATTCCAGCATATATTAAAATAGATGGCCTTTAAGGTCTTAATTCCCTAGTTTTGGTGATTCCATGATTAAGAATGGGGAAAAAAAATCATAGTCATGTTACAATAAGAATAATCATTTATCAGGAACCTATTTTGTGCAAGGCACAATATTAAGGAAAATATTCTCTGCTTAATTGAAAAATATCTTGAAAAAAGCTTGAATCCAGAGAAATGAAATTGTTTGAAATAAGTATAAAATTTCAAACAATTATTCTCTACCCAAATCTCTCATGTGGTATATTTGGATAGGGCAAAGGTTGGAAAGGTAGAAGTATGTATTTGTATTACCATCAGAAGTCTTCCTTTCCACTTTATCTCCTTAATACGTTACCACAATTTGAAAGGGACCACAGCCTAGCACTATTATATGTTAAACCATACTACAAAACTACAATCACTGAAATAATTTGATACTAAATAAGAAATATAATGGTTGATCAAAGGGACAAATTAGTTATATAATATGCAGAAGTAAAAAAGCATAGCAACTTAGTAATTGATAAACTCAAAAATCCCAGCTCCTGGGGCAAGAACTCACTATTTCACAAGAGATATTTGGAAAACTGGAAGAAACTACTCATAGATCAATATTTCTACCATATACCAAATAAGCTTATAAAGGGTGATGACATAAGCAAATTAGTGCAGTATAGAAGAAGCTACCTTTCGGATCTATAGATAAAGAAAAAGTTTGTGACCAAATAATAGATCAAGAAAGTCACAGAAGTTAAAATGGACAAGTTTTATTACATGAAATTAAAACATTTTTGCACAAACAAAACCAGTGAAGTTAAAATGAGAAGAAAATCATGAAACTGAGAAAAAAATCTATGCATCAAGTTTCTGTGATAAAAGTCTCATTTCTCAAACATATGAGGAATGTAGCTAAATTTATAAGAATAAGAGCCATTCCCCAATTAATAATTCATATAAAGATATAAATAGGCAGATTTCAGAGGAAGAAATAAAAAACTATCAATAGTAACATGAAAAAATTCCCTAACTTACTAATAATTGTAGAAATTCAAATTAAAATAACTGTGAGACATGATCCTCGAATCATGAGATTGGCTAAGATGACAAAAATATAAAATAACATGTTGTCAGGGATGTGGGAAAATAGCTCACTAATGCACTAGTAGTGGAGCTATGAATTAGTCCATACACTCTAAAAATGAATTCATCACTATGTCTCAATAGTTATTAAACTGAACAATCCCTCTGATTCAGCAATACTTTTACTAGATTTATACTCAAAAGAGGTCAAAGCAAGAGCAAAAGGACCCATATGTATACACATGGTTATTATAGCTATTTTTGGGGTGGCAAAGAATTGGAACCTGAGGCTATAACTATCAATTAGGGAATAGTAGAGCAAGTTGTAGTATAATATTGATGTCTTTTAAGAAATTATGAAGGGGATAATCTCAGAGAAATCTGTGAAAACTTTTGTGAATTGATACAAAGTTAAATGAACAGAACCAGAACAATTTAAACAGTAAACAGTAAAACCAACAATATTGCAGAGATAGCCAACTACAAAAGACTTAGTAACCCTAAGTAACACAATGACTCACTACTTTCCAAAATATTCATGATAAAAATCACTATTGCCTACCAGATAGAGAAAAGATGAATTCAGAGTATGAACTAAAGCATTTTTCTATTTCCTTTTCTTTTTTTAGTTTTCAGAACATGACTAATATGATTTTTTTGCATGACTTCATATTTTTAATGGACTTTTTCTTGTCTTCTCAATGAGTAGGGTAGCAGTGAGAGAAGAGAGAGAAACTAAGGCTAGGTGGGATTGATACCAGAAATGCTGGGCTGCTTCAATGTTAGGAAAATTATCCACAAAATTGATCATATCAATAAAAAAAAACAACAGAAATTATGACAATCTCAATAGATGCAGAAAAAACTTCTGACAAAAGACAGCAGCTACCCTCTATTAAAAACACTATTGAGCATAGGAATAAATGGAGCTTTCCTCAAAATGATAAGTAGGAACTGTCTAAAACCATCAGCAAATATTATCTGCAATGGGGATAAGGTAGAAGTTTTCCCAATAAGATCAAGGATGAAACAAGGATGTCCATTATCAATGTTATCAATATTGTACTAGAAATGTTAGTTTTAGCAATAAGAGAAGAAAATAAATTGAAGGTATTAAAATAGGCAATGAGGAAACAAAATTATCACTCTTTGCAGATGATATGATGATATAGGTAGAGAATTCTAGAGAATCAATTAAAAAACCAGTTGAAAAATTAACAACTTTAGCAAAGTGGCAAGATATAAAATAAACACACAAAAATCATTAGCATTTCTATATATTACCAACAAAGACCAGAAGCAAAAGATAGAATGGGAAATTCCATTTAAAATAACTGAAGACAATATAAAATACTTGGTAATCTACCTTCCAAGACAAACTTTAGGAATCATATGAAAACAATTACAAAATGCTCTTCACACAAATAAAACCAGATCTAAATAATTGGGAAAATGTCAGTTGTTCATGGGTAGGCAAATCCAATATAATAAAAATGAAAATTCTATTTAAATTAATTTACTTATCAAATACCATACTAATCCAGCTACCAAAAAATATTTTATACAGTTATTTATCTGGAAGAACAAAAGGTCAAGAACATAGGAAGATTAATGGAAAAAAAATGCAAAGGAAGGTGGACTAGTCCTACTAGATGTCAAACTATGTTATAAAGTGGCAATCATCAAAACCATCTGGTTTGGCTAAAAAATATATTAGTGGATTAGGTACACAATACACAATAATATATGACTATAGTAATCTACCGTTTGATAAGCTAAAAGACTCCAGCTTGTGAGATGAGAACTCATTATTTGACCACAATAAAAAAAAACCTGCTAGGAAAACTGTAAAGCAATATGGCAGAAACTAGGTATAGACCAGCTTCTTACAACACATACCAAGATAAGGCCAAAATGGAAAAATGACTTAGACATAAAAATTGATACCATGAAGAAATTAGGAGAAGAAGGAATAGTTTACTTGTCAAATCTGTGGGGGAAAGAAGAATTTATGATCAAATAAGATATCAAGAGCACTACAAGATGTGAAATGGATAATTTTAATTACATAAAATTAAGGTTTTTCAAAAATAAAACCAATTCAATCAAAATTAGAAGGAAAGCAGAAGGCTGGGAAATCTTTTTTACAGCAAGTATCTCTGATAAAGGTCTCATTTCTCAAATATATAGAGAACTGAGTCAAATTTATTTTTAAAAATGTCATTTGCTGATTGATAAATGGTCAAAAGTTATGAAAAGGCAGTTTTCAGAGAAAGAAATCAATTCTGTCTATAGTCATATGAAAAAATGCTCTAAGTCACTATTGATAAGAAAAATGCAAATTAAAACAGTTCTGAGGTAGTACCTCACACCTATCAGATTGGCTAATATAACAGAAAAAGTAAATGATAAATGTTGGAAAGGATGTGGAAAAATTGGGACAGTAATATACTATTGGTGGAGTTATGAACCAATCTAACTATTCTGTACAGCAATTTAGAACTACACCCAAAGACCAATCAAACTATTTGTATCTCAAAGAGATCATTAAAAAGGGAAAAGGACCTCTTTTTGTGGTGGCAAAGAATAGAAAATTGAAGGGATATTATCAATTAGGAGAAGGCTGAACAAGTTTTGGTATATGAATATAATAGAATACTCTTGTGTTGTAAGAAATGATGAAGAGACAGATTTCAGAAAAATGTAGAAAAACTCATATGCACTGATGACCATTGCACAACGTTGCTTTTACTCTGTATACTGATACACAATCACAGCAGCATTGTACAATGATCAACCACAAATGACTTAGCTCTTCTCAGCAATACAATGATCCAAGACAAGTCCAAAAGACTCATGATGGAAAATGCTATCCACACCCAGAGAAAGAACTGATAGAGTGTGAATTCAGACGGAAACATAATACTTGCTCATTATTTTAGTGTGCTTTTCCCTTTTATTCTGTTTCTTCTTTCACAATATGGCTAATATGGAAATATGTTTTATATAATTGCACATACATATCCTATATCAAATTGCTCACCCTGTTAGGAAGGGGTGAGAGGAGATAGGGAGAAAATTTAGAACTCAATAAGCATTTCATGTAAAAAATAATGTTAAAATTATCTTTACATATAATTGGAAAAATACTATTAAACATAAAAACAAAATTGAATTAACAAAAAATAATAAATGAAAAGAAAGGGTCCCAAAAGCCATCTAGTGCAAATAATAACTGAATAAAGTTTCCCCTCAAAAAAAATCAACAAAAAAAAGGACTCATCTCTCTCTTACACAAAAACATTCAGTGAAGGAGTAACTACTACTTCCTCATGTAATTCAATGCACCTTTTAACAGTTCTATTGTTTCCATTTTTTATTTATTTTATTGTTTTTAATTTATTTATTTAAGTTTTCAACATTCATTTCCACAAAATTTTGGCTTCCAAATTTTCTCCCCATTTGTCCTTTACCCCCACCCCAGTATACTGAGCATTCTAATTTCCCCTATCACCAATCTACCCTCTCTTCTATCATCCCTCCCTTCCTTTACCCCATCTTCTCTTTTGTCCTGTAGGGCCAGATAACTTTCTATTCCCCATTACCTGTATTTCTTATTTCCTAGTTGCGAGAACAACACTCAACAATTGTTCTAAAACTTTGAGTTCCAACTTTGCCCCATGCATCCCTCCCCACTCATCCCCTTTGGGAAGTCAAGCAATTCAACATAGGTCATATCTGTATAGTTTTGCAAGTGACTTCCATAATATTTGTGTTGTGTAAGACTAACTATATTTCCCTCCATCCTATCCTTCTCCCCATTGATTTTATTCTCTCTTTTGATCCTATCCCTCCCCAAGAGTGTTGACTTCAAATTGCTCCCTTCTCCCACTGCCTTCCCTTCCATCATCCTCCCCACCCTTATTATCCCCTTCTCCCCCACTTTCCTGCACTGTAAGATAGGTTTTCATACCAAAATGAATGTGTGTTTTATTCCTTCTTTTAGTTGAATGTGATGAGAGTAAGCTTCATGTTTTTTCTCTCACCTCCCCTCTTTTTCACTCCACTGAAAAGTCTTCTATTTGCCTCTTTTATGAGAGATAATTTGCCCCATTCCATTTCTCCCTTTCTCCTCCCAATATATTTCTCTCTCACTGTTTAATTTCATTTTTTAAGATATGATCCCATCCTATTCAATTCACCCTGTGCTCTCTGTCTCTCTGTATGTGTGTGTGTGTGTGTGTGTGTGTGTGTGTATGTGTTTGTAATCCCACCAACTACCCAGATACTGAAAAAAGTTTCAAGAGTTACAAATATTGTCTTTCCATGTAGGAATGAAAAGACTACAGTAAGTCCCTTATAATTTCTCTTTGTTGTTTACTTTTTCATGCTTCTTCTCATTCTTATGTTTGAAAGTCAAATTTTCTCTTCAGCTCTGGTCTTTTCATCAAGAATGCTTGAAAGTCATCTATTTCATTGAATGACCATTTTTCCCCTGAAGTATTATACTCAGTTTTGCTGGGTAGGTGATTCTTGGTTTTGGTCCTAGTTCCTTTGACTTCTGGAATAACCTATTCCACACCTCCGATCCCTTAATATAGAAGCTGCTAGATCTTGTGTTATCCTGGTTGTATTTCCACAGTACTGGAATTGTTTCTTTCTAGCTGCTTGCAATATTTTCTCCTTGACCTGGGAATTCTGGAATTTGACCACAATGTTCCTAGGAGTTTCTCCTTTTGGATCTATTTCAGGAAGTGATTTTCCCCCTTGATTCTAGAATATCAGGGTAATTTTCCTTGATAATTTCATGAAAGATTATGTCTAGGCTTTTTTTTTTATCATGGCTTTCAGGTAGTCCCATAATTTTTAAATTGTCTCTTCTGGATGTATTTTCCAGGTCAGTTGTTTTTCCAATGAGATATTTCACATTCTCTTCCATTTTTTCATTCTTTTGGTTTTGTTTTGTAATTTCTTGGTTTCTCAGAAAGTCATTAGCCTCCATCTGTTCCATTCTAATTTTGAGAGAACTTTTTTCTTCAGTGAGCTTTTGCACCTCTTTTTCCACTTGGCTAATTCTGCTTTTGAAAGCATTCTTCTCCTCATTGGCTTTTTGAACCTCTTTTGCCAATTGAGTTAGC
>CM053773.1:92091889-92131008 GCA_028658325.1 Potorous gilbertii | reverse complement strand
TTGCATCTTTCTCATTTTTCTTCCCAGTTTTTCCAGTGCAACAGACTTTTCTCATAGGACTTTCAGGTCACCCTGGGCTGGAAATCTCCATTCTGTTGTTCTCCACTTCTGCTGCTCCAAAATTTGTTGCGAGTCCCTCTCTACAGGTATTTTATGGGCTGTGTGGGAAAAGCCTGCATTTTTGTGTCTTTCTACTCTATCATCTTGGCTCTGCCCCACCTAACAGTTCTAATTTTTAGGGACATTTTTCCTTATATTGAACATAAACCTGCCTCACTTTCTAACCATTGTCCATAGTTTTGTCCTTGTGGATAACAAAAATAAACCTAATCCTCCTATGATAAACATGAAATAGTTGTTACCCTCCACCTCCCCAAGTTTTCTCTTCTCCTGGCAAAATATATCCAGTTCCTACCACAGATCGTTATATGACTTAGGATTCTGCCAATAAGCAATTTCTGTTCAGCTTTTTCTGAATACACTAGTTAGCTTCTCAATTTCCTTCCTAAACAGTGATGCTCAAAACTAAGCACCATACTCTGTCAATGGTATGACAAGGCAGGGAATAGAACTGTTACCTCCCTTCCTCTGGGTACCATGACTCTTTTAATGAAGTAAAGGACAATATTTTCTTTGTTGGTTGCTATGCAATACTTTGATGAATATTGCCTAATTTTATTACATTTCCTGTGGTTTTTTTTGAGAGACTGTACTCTATGGTATCAGAAGAAATTCTACACTGATTTCCAAAACATCTCTTCTTTCCATTTATCTGATGAGCAAAAGTAATCACAAGAAAACTATAAAGCTATTTATACTGTTAATACCTTGCTAGGATACTGATTTTCTAAATATTCTGTTATATATGATATAGTGATGATTTATATCTCACATCCTTATCTCCCATAAAGCTTGAGCTATATGCATGAAATTCAATACATTATTGCTAAATGGCAGTTCCCATCAGCTGCATTCCTTGGACTAGACTCCATCATGATCATGCTCCCCAAAACATCTCTTCAACAGAAAACTCATCATCCTGGGAAATTGGATCAGCATTGATACTCATACTCTCTTCCTGTATGATAGAAGGACTGAAAGGCAGACCAAAGAATTCTTCCCAAAGCCTCAATTTACTAGTGCTCCCCAGTCAGCCAATTCTTTATTTCCCACTCCACTGTACTGCTTGGACTGGATTCCAGCATGCCTCTTCTGGCTATCTTCTTTCTCAGCCTCATCTTCCCCCTTTTAGCTTCCTTTTCAGTGTTATCTTCCTTCATCACATTGTAAACTCCTTGAGGGAAGGAAGTATCTTAATATTTCTTATTTATATTCTTTACAAATCACATCACATAGCAATTACTTAATACAGTAATGTTTATTACTGTATTAGTCCATTTAGGTAGTGCAGTGGAAAAAGCACATGGCCTGCATTCAGGAAGGCTTATCTTCTTATATTTAAGTTCATCCTCAGACACTTACTAACTCTGGGCAAGTCACTTAACCCTTCTTGCCTCAGTTCCCTCATCTAAAAATTAGCTGGAGAAGGATAATGCAAACCATTCTAGCATCTTTGCTAGGAAAACTCCAAATGGGGTAGTGAGGAGTCAGACATGACTAAAATGTTTATTGATTCAGAGTTCTTCATATTCTAAATATTAAGCTTATATCCTGAGAGAGTGATAGTTATATGATTCATATATTAACTCCTCTTAAACAAGGGCTGAAGTTCAATAAAACAATGTATTACACTGGTCAAATCAGTTTTTAATTAAACTGATGAGTAATTTGATTATGTGTAGATATACCACCTTCATATGTTACACAGTCTACTTAGTGATCTAATCGGCATGTTATAATGTTTTTTAATAGCATAAAGAGTAAGTAGGAGCAACCTAATTACCACCATGGGATATGGTGATATCTATATAATATGGAACTTCATATTAGTAAAGTATAAGACCACTAACATCATCTAGAGAAGGGAGGATTGTTTTCCCATTGGCTATCCACTAAAGCAGCAACGAAACCCCACTGAGTCCAATATGCATGGAAGCTATCAGATCAAATTGCAGCAGCACAGGTAAAATTTATGATTATAGCTCTCTGCTGGCCATCCTGGTATTTCTACAGTGATAATGCCCTCTGGGTCAGGTGTTTCTGCCAGCTAATGATCATTTGGATTAAGAGCCTTCAGCTTTTCCTGAGGCTTTCAAGTTCTTCATCTAGTCGTTAATTGATAGGATGTGTCTAGGCTCAGAGAACCCTGCCACTGAATTAAAAAAAATTCATAAAAATTTTCTCAGTTAATAAGCATGCAGTATAAAGTGATAGTAGATTCTCATGCCTATGCTTTTAATGATTCAAATCTCTTCTCTCAACACAGTCTTACGTGAGTCAGCTGCTAACACCAGGAATCAAATTTGACTTTTAGACCCTTAAGTATTATGCATATGTATGTGTATACATATGTACAGACACCCAGATGTGTATGTTTTCATTTCTATAGAAGGGGATTGTTCCTTTCTATTATCCTTCCTGAGTGCACTGCTTGGTCCTTGAAGTACCAAAATTGACGTGATTAGAGTGAAATTCACAAACTAGCATGGGGAAAAGCTTTTACTTTGAATGGGGTAAAATAGCACATAAAAGGGAGTTGGAAGGGGATAGGTAGACATCATCATGGAATGGACATGGTGGCCAGGAAGAGTTATAGGACTCTTTCAGGACAGGATGAGATAAAAGTCCATCTACTGAAATGGAATACTGGAAGATAGATGGAAAATGAAATGGTAACCTGGTCGAGGACAAGATGAGAAAAAATATTACTCATCTGAACATAGCTCCCTACAGTAGAGTTGAAGGTATTCGTGAGAAGATGGAGATGAGCATGATGGTGGAATACAGGCAGCATTTTTACACATAAGTTTTACTTCTCTCATTAGAATACATGCCCCAATAGGGCAATAACTCTTTACTTTTTGGCTTAGTATGTCTAGCAACTTGGATAGTACCTGGTTCATAGTAGGCATTTAATGAACACTTATTGATTGATTCATTTTTCACATTGTGGTGCACACCACTCTTTCCTATAATTTATTGCCCTTCCCTGCCTAGATCCCTGTGTGGATATATGATACCTAGACATGATGTTTTCCAACTTTTTTGAAATTTTTATCAACGTGTTTTTTTTCCCTTTACAGACATTTGTAGATTACCTCATTCTTATAGCTCTCCTGTAACAAAAGATAAAACAATTAAATAATGTGTCCCCATGTCTTATTGAAATTGTCATCATCTTTATATACCACAATTTATTCATTCCTTAATTTAAGGGCATCTTCTTAGTTTCCAGTTTTGCCTTTGCCAACACAAAATGATCTGTTATAAATATGTTGTACCTATATGACCTTTTCCTCTTCTTTTGATCACTTTTAAGTATAGGCATAACAGCAGTATAGCTAGGTCAAAGAGTACAGTTTAGTAATGGTTTATGTATAATTCCAAATTATTTTCCAGAATACTTGGATCCATTTGCAAGTCTAGAAACAGTATATCAATATTCCTATTTACCTACAGCCCTTCCAACATTTATCATTTTATTCTCTCTTTTTTTGTCATCTTTGGCACTCTGATGGGTGTGAGGTAGATTCACAGAATTACTTTAATCTGCATTTCTCTAATTAATAGTGATATGGAGTATTTTTTAGTGTATCTATATATACTGTGAGAGCTTTCCTTCAGAATAGCCTGTTATATCATTAGGCAATTAATCAATTAAGGAATGGATCTTATTCTTATAAATTTGGATCATTTCCTCATGTAGCTTAGCAATGAGACCTTAGAAAAACTTGCTGCAGTGATGTATTTTTCATTGTTACTTAATTCTCTTAAAGTTTGCTTTATTGGGTTTGTTTTGTACAAACCTTATAATCTTATGTACTCAAAATTATCCATTTTATATTCTGTGACTCTCACTGTCTCTTGTTTGGTTAAAAACTTTTCTCCCATCTATAAATCTTGTAGATATTTTTTCTAGTTTATCTAATTTGTTTGTGATATGACCTTTTATATCTAGATCTTGTACCTATTTGGAGCTTATCTTTTCTTAAAATGTGGAGTGTCATTTTAAATCTAGTTTCTGATACACTGATGTCTAACTTCATTAAATAGCAAGTTCTTATCCCAAAAATTCAGATTTTTTTATGCTTGTTGCATACTAGAATATTAAATATGTTTGTTTCCATATATTAAATATATAATTTGTTCCACTAATCTTTCTCCTTGTCTTTTATCTAGTACCAAATTGTTTTGATAATTATTTTTGTAACCTGCCCCACATGAAGCATCTTTTTATACCACTACCTGAAGAAGTACCTAAATGTTCAGCTGTGTTATACCAGTATCCCTTTGCCAATCTCAGTTACTGTATCTATTGATGACCCAAATGGTACCTATTTTTCATATCCAAGATGAATACTTTTTTAATATGTTTTGTGTGCGTAGAATGTATTCCTCTCATAATCTGATAAAGCTTCTGGAACCCTTCTTAAAATAACATTTTTAAATGTACAAAATAAAACACATAGGATTGCAAAGGAAACCAATTATGTTGAAATTCTGTTACTAAAATACTTTTAAATCAATTCATAGATCTCCCTCCCCATTGAAATCTATCCATAAACCCACTGGTAGTATGAAGATGCCACCTTAAGAATCCCAGTTCTAGATTACATTAACCTTTATAGCTTACCATTAATTTTTGAAACAAACCTAATTCCCCAACAGAGGACCATGGAATTATCAAGCACCACTAAGTAATATTTCTCTTTTAGCAAGGGGTGAAAGCACATGTAACCCCTTGGCTGGGACTCAGGCCCATATCCACCACTGCTCCATAAGAATAAGCTCTTATCAAGCTCTTCACTACAGTGGTGCTGAATTGTGTGCATGATGACCCCCATCTACATGATGTTGAAGCTATAGTTAAGGGTCCACAAAAGAGAGGCATTTATTAGTCCTGACTTTGACTATCAATTTGGAAGAGAAATCACTGCCACCATCTGCTAGTATTTAACAAGTTACCATAGCATTTATCAAGGCGTTTTTGTCGTTTGTTTGGTTTTTTTGTTTGTTTGTTAGAAATAGGGACTCCGAGCTTGAGGTTAGAAAGTTTGGGAATATGCCAAGAAAATGGTCCTCTGGTCTTTATAGATTCAACTGAAAACCTGTTTAAGGTACATATGCTCATGGTACCTTCATGATCGCCAACAAATTGAACCATTATGCGGTAGATCACAAGGTAATACATTTCTCTTTGATTTATTTATTCTTAAGGAAAATTTAGAAGCAATGATCCAAGTGGAAATAGTTGGAAAAACAAGACTGAAAAATCAGACCCTCAAGTTCCAATTTTGACTTTGTGCTCTTACTGATCATACCACCTTTCTTTTGGAGCCTCAGTTGTATCATGACCAGGATAAAGGAAAGGGAAAGATTTTGATGAAGTGGTATCTAAGGATCCTTAATTTTTTTGTCATTCCTTAGTTCTAGGCTGCTGTAGTAGAGATAAAGCTGATTTGGAATTCAGTATCTAGCCAGCATTACACCTCCAGGTAGCTTCTTACTGTGACTTAACCAAAGTAAAACTATAATTTCTGGAGCAGAGGCATCTATACTCAAAGGACCATTTCACTTGCAATTCATACAGAAAGATCAAAAGCAAGACCATTAAACACCTCCTGGTGTGCTCTGGGATTTTTATTACTAAAGAAGAGAGCGGAAAGCAAAATAGGTTAGCAGACAGTTAATCCTTCTTGACTATCAACTTAGAAAAGCAACAAAAAATTGAGGGGTATCCAAGTAATATCATAGCACCCAATGCTTGGATTTAACAAATGATAGCACATCTGTTCATGGACAGCAATGCAAAAGGTCTACAAGAGAATTTTATAAAAAAAACTTTGTAAATTGAGTACTAAAGATATCTTTCAACTTTCTTGCTCCCTACCAAGAAGGTGTCATTGGATTTCATTTAAGAGTCAGGCAGCAAGGAATGGGACATGTCTGTTATAATCCCTGGACTGGGGAAGTTGATTGTCTGTGCACATGAGTTCTGAGCTATAGTAAGCTTAAATCCTATCCATGCTAAGTTTAAGAAAAAATGTTGAACCCTGCTCCCCATAAGTGGTTGCTATAGTTCCAGTCTGGGAGGAAGGAGAAGAGAGAGAGAGAGAAAGAGAGAGAGAGAGAGAGAGAGAGAGAGAGAGAGAGAGAGAGAGAGAGAGAGAGAGAGGAACAGACAGAGACAGGAGATAGAAAGACAGAGAAATTATAAAAAATACTTTAGGCATAGAAAAATATTTTGCATAAGTACAGGAATATATAACCATAATTTTTGCATATATAGTCATATGCCACTAGGTATTTGTTCTATATTTATGTTATAAGACATATGTAAAATTTGCTAATACAAAGACAGATTCTACAAATGACTACTATACTCCCCCTGAGTTGGGGAAATAATTTAAAAACCTCAAAAATAAAATGGCAGGTTTTATTTTTTAATAGTTTTTTAAAACTTCTGAAAGATGAAAGAATGAGACATACACATACATTTTTGGACAATGTGGGGATTTCTTTTTCCTGACTATGCATGTTTATTGCAATTTTCTTTTAAAAAAATTCTTTTTCTAATGTTAGGGAGTAAGAGGAAGAGAAAATAAATGCTTGTTACTGGAAAAATGGGGAAGGGGGAAAGAAAGTCAATTATAATGCTAAAGCCTTTATCTCCTTCTGGAATGACTGAAAAAGGGGAAAATGCTTTTGTAAGTGGAAACTTCTATTGCCCTCTAAACCTCTTAAATCCCTTCAAGTTTTTTCTTTGACATATATTTGAGTAGCCCTAAATATTTCTTCTGAATTTCAAATGAATTGCTTACTGCCTAAGTAAGAACTGTCACATAGTGAAGAATCTAAGATTTTTTCAGTAGGAGAAGCTCCTTCCTCCTATATGAAATACAGTCTCTTTTTTACTTCAAATGTAAACCCCTATTGCCTGAGGTCCATATAGATTACATGATGCAGTTAAATGTTAGAAGTAGGATTTAACCTGGATACTCTAATTCCATAAGCAGTATTCTCTACATTAGACAAGTAGCGATCAATTAATAAACATTTATTTAGATCCTACTGGTTGCCAAGCATTGTACTAAATATAGATACAAAAGAAGAAAAAGAAATCTCTGCCCTCAAGGAACTCATTATCTAAAGACCTTGCCAACATGTGAACAAACACATTCAGAACATGCCGTATTCAGGATGAATAGGAGGTAATTAACAAAGAGAAAGAACTAAAATTAAGAGGGGTTGCAGAAGACTTCCAGAGAAAAAGGGATTTTATTTGGGACTTAAAGGAATCTAGGGAATTCAGTAAGGAGGGAGATAGAGAGCAATCCAATCCAGAGAAAATGTCCAGAGTGGAGACATGGAATTTCTCCTTCATAAAAAGGCCTGGTCAGCATCATTGACATCACTGGTATAATAATGAGAAAGAGTTCTAACCTTGAATCAGATTCCAGATCCTTGGGTTCTAATCCCACTTCTGTCATTTACAACCTGTGGGAACTCAGACAAGTTCCAATCTCTTTAGGTCTCAATTTTCTTCTTAAAAAAATAAATAAATAAAAGAGGCAGACTAGAGCAATTGTGTCAAACTCATATAGAAATTGGGGCCACTGTTCCATACATAAAGATCTCCTCTGTCTACATATTGACTTTTAAATTTTAATGTTATCAATGTTTCACTATATTTTTATTTATTTTGTTAAATATTTCTCAATTACTTTTTAATTTGGTTTAGACTACAATGGAGAGTACTGTGGCCTTCATGTGTCCAGTAGGCCCCATGTTTGATTCTTCCAGCCTAGATTACCTTTGGTTCTAAATCTAGGACGATATAGATACAAAATAAATGAATTTTCTAAAAATGGAAAAATATATTTCATTTCAAGCATCCTAATCAGACCTCCAGGGTCCCTTTATCACAGGCAACCAAGTAACATCTTCCTTCATTCCTCAAAAGTTATAAAGGAAATTCCCAAGATACCTTCTCATCACTCAATGACACTTATAGTCAAGATGGATATACATGAATTTACAGAAAGAGTTGCCATAGGTTTCCAGGGCCACATAGGTCACTGATTGTGACAGATGTTATCAGTAATTCCTCAAGTTTTTGTTTTTGTTTCTCTTCCAATCAGGCTACATCTTGATAATATTAAATGCTGAGTGGTGACTGAGTAGGGTAAATATCCAAGGGCTGTCCATTAGCAGTTGGTCAATCCTGCAGTAACATTGAAGAAAACAACAATGAGTAGGTCTGGGTGTGATCAGAAAAATTAACAAACCTGCTATGTATCTATCTCAAATTCTATTAGTACTGACAAACTTATCATTTCTGGGATTCTTCCCATAAAGGCTATTTTAAACCAATTTGATTTTGTTCACATCATTAACCTCATGGTTTGGTTCAATTTGGGTTCTCAAAGGCACTAATGCCACATTGGTGCCAGCCAGCAACTTCTAGGAAGTCAGGAGTGTGAACAGTGACAAATCTCAGTAAAAGAAAGCATTCAGCTTCAACCTGAGCCTTCTTTCCATGCACACCTCTGCATGGGCTATGCTTGCCTGTAGATATCTTCAATCACATATCCCTTGCCATTGCTTATTACTTAATGAAGAAACAGACAGCACTGCCTCACATCTAATAGTTGTTAATAGCCTAATAACATTAACATATGCAATATTGAACCGAATCTCAATTCTGACAAGGGCCCACATGTGTGGAAACGTAATTATGGTGGAAACACAATGATAAATCACTGTAGTTTCTCCCTGCTTTAATAAACTGTCAGGAACTACCAAATGAGCCAAAAGTAATTAAGGGAGGCATCAGAAACTTGGACTGAAGGCCCAGAATGATTTTAAAAGAGGGAATGGTCTTCAATTCCCATTCCCCATCCTCCTTTCCCCCAAACAGCTTGTATAAATTGGAAGCAATAGCTACTGTACTGATTTATTACCTTCTCCAGACTTTTCTTCCTAGAGACAAGATCCATGGGACTTTAAAGCTAGTCCATTTAAGATCAACTCTGTTTGTGTGTGTATGTGTGTGTGTGTGTGTGTATGTGTGTGTGTGTATGTGTGTGTGTGTGTGTGTGTGTGTGTGTGTGTGTGTGTGGTTGTGGGGATAGGTATGTTTGCATATGGTGATCTGAAACCTAGAATAAAGACCATTCTAGCTATGTAGCATAAAAACAAGGTCTAAAAGCAAGATCTACTGATTTCTATTGTAATGTTCTCCTTGTAATCTCATTTTTTATCATCTCCGTCTCTCTCTGTCTCTCTGTGTCTTTGTCTCTGTTTCTGTCTCTCTGTCTGCTTCTGTATTTTTCTGTCTCTTTGTCGTAGCCCTTATCTCTCTCTGTCTCTGTCTCTCATATACTCTCACATACACACACACATAAACAAGCACAAATCATGGTAGTAACTTTTAATTTCTTTATTTTTAACATTCAGTGTTTTGAAAAGAAATTTGAGTTTCAAATTCTCTCCCTCCTTCTTGTCCCTCTGAGAAGATAAGCAATATGATATTGATTATACATGTCGTACAAAATATTTTAATATATTCATTTTTAACATTCAATTTTTTAAAAAATTTGAAGTACTTTTTAAAAAGTTCCTACTCCAAGGAAGATGATCATGAAAAAACAGAGACAGACACTATGAGAAAAGTACAGAATCTGCAGTCTGACTACCTGGGTTTGATTGCAGTTCTACTACTTATTATCAGTTCAACCTTGTCATTTAATCACTTTCCTCTATAAAATGAGTTTGGTTTAAACTAAATGATTTCTATGGTCCATCCCAGATCTCTATGATCCAGCAGTCTGAGTACATCAATTATCACCGTGTTTGGCTACTTTGCATTGGAAGAGCTTAATGGGTCGGTGAATAAGAGTTACATGGAATTGCCAAGCATGGACTGTGAACTTCAAAATAAGAGCACAGTTACCTGCTGGCTCACGCTTACTTCCCAGCCTGATGCCTCCTGCATGTGAATTGGTCAATTCCTCATTAAAAAAAAATAAGAGGGTGGTGTTTGGGCAAAGATAGTGACAATTTACTTTGTTAACAGCCTCTTTCTGTGATGCAATAGCACCAGGTTTGGAGTCAGAGATTTTGAGTTTAAATCATGACTGTCATGTGAAACTATAAGCCAATCACTTCATCTCTCTCAGTCTCAGTTTCCCCATCTTTGTAATAGAAATGATAAGGTCTATGCTAACTACCATAAAGTGCCTTATCATTGTGAGCTGTTACTAAAAGTGGTCTGCTTATATGCTCTTCTGATATTCTAAGTTAGGTGGCTTATTTTTCTCAATTTGAACCTTGTATTGTTTTTAGAGAGTTTCTATTTCAGCATATTTATGGTGAAGATTGGGGAAGTAGAGCCTGGGATTATTCTGAGAAAACTTTTATTTTGTCAATTTGAAAGAAAATGTATGGGGGAACAGTCATTTCATAATCATTTTTAAGTGTTTCCTGTATGGAGAACATTGGTACGAGAAGGTAGAATTCATTAGCACATAATTAAAAACTGAAACGGACCAGGAAACTCTTTAGGACAACTGCACAGCCTCCCAACGTCAATGAAATTGTTTCTAGTGATCGCTTCTGGTAGGATCAGTCAACTTTGACCATCTACAGGGCTCCTGCTTTGTGGAGCACTTTATTATGGGGGTGAGATGATACAAATATAAAAGATATGGGATTATAAATCTAAAGCTAGAAAGGCACTTAGCAGCCATTTAGCCCAAATTCAACACATCTAAATAAATAAAGTGATTTTCCCAAGGTCACATAGGTAGCAAGCATCAGAAGTGGAATTTGAACTCAGGTGCTCCAGCTCCAAGGCTAGTATTCTTTCTCCTATACAAGAAAAGTGAACATATAAGCACTATCCTTTCAGAATATATAAGCAATTAAAAGTATAGAGAAAAGTATAGACTGAAACACAGAGTAAAGAGAGGGAATTAATTGCTCATTTGTGGCACATAGAATTGGACTAACCCACTACAGTATTTTTTTTGAGTAATTGTTCTTTTAAATACTTTATGAATAGTTTACAAATGGGCACTGAAGTTTTACTCTGATGCCTCACTGTGGTGCACAGGTGACACTGAGTTCTCTAAGTCTATGCCAGCAGAGCCTAGTCTTGGCTAGATACCACCAAGCTAGAAAGGCTTTGAATAGAGGCCAGTAAAACACTAGGTGTCTGTCATCTGAGGTCTGGCCCAGCTAGGTTGGCCTGGCATGATGTATCATTGGGCCACAACAAAATCACAAAGACAACCTACTGCTAAGTTCTAAAAAAGATCACACTCTGCATTGGCAGAGAGAATTCTGTGCCAATGAAACATCAAATCATTGAGACATCAAACATATTGAGCTATATTTGCCCTTTGAGAGGCAGCATGGAGGATGAACCATGTTCTGGTCCTGCCTCTGACACTTACCAACTGCGCAATCATGGGCAAATCATTTCATCTCCCAGAGCCCCACATAGCTCGCTGAGATTATATGTGACAGATGAATTGTCAGATTCCCTGTACCAGTGAAATTCCAGGTCCACTCTCCCATTACCAAAAAAAAAAAAATCCTTCACAGCATTTCCTTCATGTAAGTATCTACATGAAACATTTTTTTAGAAGCAAAAAATAAATTGGGAAAGTTAAAGCAGTATACAAATTCTGAAATTATTTCAGGACTTCATTCCTCACAAACATTGTAACATACACCACTCTAATTGGAGCAACAAGTTATCACTGAATAATGAATATTTAAGTTTTTGTTAATGAGAGAGAGAGAGAGAGAGCCATATTATTTTTTCCCTAGAAGTGTCCCTATAGACTTGAAATAGTCCTAGGTAAAATGCCCAGTGGGATTGGCATGAGGGAATACAGCCAGCAACGGGAAATTAGGTGTCAGGGGAACAAAGAAGAGAAAGGCACGAAAAGTTGAGAGAAGTGACTATAAGCTTCAACTGAGAATCTACACATTTGGGGCTGTCTCACAACTGAGCCTTTTGAGGCTCATCCGTCACTAGACAGTACTAAGCACACTATGTTTAAAAGAATTCTTTGTTCCAATTCCCTCACCGACTAGAAAAAGCTGCTGAGTTCACTCAACCCTATCTTTATCCTTTACAAAGGAAAACTATAGAGAGAACAGTCTCACTCCCAAGGGTTTCACCAGCTCTTCGTATTTAACTAGCTCTGTCTAACCAGACAAGTGCTTAAACTTCAGCCATTCAACTGCTACAGGCTTTGGGAAACAAAGAAAACTGCTAAGATGCTTTTATTTTCTTTCTTTATGAGTTTCTCAAAGTTTAGGTGGCCCAGAATGGAATCCTTTTAACTAGGTCACCTAAAGTACTTCATAAGAGATGGAAACTTTGCAAAATATACAATGGTGATGGCTTGCTTGACTCTTAAAAAAATAGTAAAATATTTGGCTCTCAAATAATAAAGGATAGCTCTACCCATTCTAGAAGAAGATTTTCAAAAGATGATTCTACTGACCCATTAAAAATAATAGGGAGATTGCCTTCATACTAGTCTCTCTTCTGCAATTACCTGCAAAACACAGTTTCATTCTGGTACTCGTAGGACCAGAGTGGAACAAATGAGAAGAGATTTCAAAGTCCTCCAATTTAAAAATAAGTTTAGGTGTGGTGGTTTTGTGTTGTGCTCAATGTTATATTTCCAATTAAACATTTTTAATAGAATTTGTCAAGACTCATAACATATGTTGTGAGAGAAAACAAAAACATGTTCCTTACAATAACTCTGTAAAGAAGGTGCTGTATGTGTTATTGTCTCCATAAGTGTGATTATTCATAGACTAATTCGGATGAATTAATATTTATCCTTTTTTAAAGATGCATGATGAAAAAAAGATTTTGGCAAGCATGTAATCAGTAGAATATAGTATTTAGACTCCTAGAATTGTGATAGTTTTGTGGAAAGAGCACTAGATTTGCTGTTAAAATCCTGGTTCTGCTGTATTCTGTCTATATAATCATAGACAAATCACTTAACCTCAGAGTCTTAGTTATTTTTTTAAAACAAGATGCTTGGACCCAGTGACCCCTGAGGTCCCTTCTAGATTTAAATCTGTTATCCAATGGCTGGTTCAAGTTCTGTCTCAGCTATTTTCTACATGTGAAACCTTGGGCCAGTCTCTTTGTCATCTCTTGGTCTAAATTTCTTTATCAATAAAATAAAAGGGTTGGGGGACAGAGCCAAGATGACTGAGTAACAGCACAGACTTTCTAGAGTGCTCCTGTCAAGCCCAGACAAATACCTGCAAAAAAGTGGCTCTAAACAAATTCTGGAGCTGCATAACCCACAGAATGATTAAGTGAAGTGTCTATCATGCCATGCTGGGAGTAGAACACAGTCCAGTGTGGGTTGTGAGTGCACAAAAGGCACTAGAGCAGGTCTTAGGGAGACAATCTCTCATACCTGTGGTGGTTTCCAGACTTCAGGACCCCATAACAATAAGGGTGAAAAGCCTGTAGGACCAGTGTGGGAGAGTGGAGTGGTCCAGCTCCAGCCCCAGGGCATCATGGTGGGAATGGGGCAGAGGAACCTGCCACAGCCACAGCAGCAGCAGGGGCAGCTGCATCCAGGGTTTCTGGAATTCTAGGCCCATGGATTGTGGGGATATCAAGCAGCTGACAGTATAGCCCTCACCCCCACTGGAAGCAGAGAATTACCTTGATAAAAGGCTCAAAAGTCAAGTAAGTGGCTGGAAAAATGAGCAAAAACTGGAAAAAGAATCAGACTATAGAATCTTACTTTAGTGACAAGGAAGACCAAAGCATGCAAATGGAAGAAAACAAAGTCAAAGCTCCTCCATCCAAAGTCTCCAAAAAATATGAGTTAGTCCCTGGACATGGAAGAGCTCAAAAAGGATTTTGAAAATCAAATGAGAGAAATAGAGCAAAAATTGGGAAGAGAAATGGGAGTGATGTAAGAAAATCATGAAAAACAAGTCAAGTGCTTGCTATAGGAGACCCAAAAAATGCTGAAGAAAATAACACTTTAAAAAATAGACTAATCCAAATGGCAAAAGAGATCCAAAAAGTCAATGAGGAGAAGAATGTCCTAAAAAGCAGAATTGGCCAGATGGAAAAGGAGATTCAAAAACTCACTGAAGAAAGTAATTGCTTAAAGATTAGAATGGAGCAGATGTAAGCTCTATTTTTATGAAACATCAAGAAATTATAAAATGATACCAAAAAATTGAAAAAATAGCAGACAATATGAAACATCTCATTGGAAAAAACAATTGACCTGGAAAAAAGATCCAAGAGAGACAATTTAAAAATTATGGGACTACCTGAAAGCCATGATCAAAAAAAAGGTCCTAGACATCATCTTTCATGATCAAGGAAAATTGCCCTGACATTCTAGAGTAAAATAAATATTGAAAGAATCCACTGATCACTCCTAAAAGAGATCGAAAAAGAACAATTCCTAGGAATATTGTAGTGAAATTCCAGAGTTCCCAGGTCAAAGAGAAAATATAGTCAGCAGCCAGAAAGAAATAATTTGAGTATTGTGGAAATATAATTAGGATAACACAAGATCTCCAGCTTCTACATTAAGGGATCAAAGGGCTTGGGATATGATATTGCAGAGGTCAAAGGAACTAAGGTTACAATCAAGAATCACTTACCCAGCAAAACTGAGTATAATACTTCAGGAGAAAAAAAATGGTCATTCAATGAAATAGAGAACTTTCAAGGATTCTTGATGAAAAGTCCAGAGATGAATAGAAAATTTGACTTTCAAACACAAGAATCAAAACATGAAAGGTAAACAGGAAAGAGAAATAATGGACATACTAAAGTTGAACTGTTTACATTCCTACATGGAAAGATACTATTTGTAACTCCTGAGACTTTTCTCAGCATTTGGGTAGTTGGATGGATTAAATACATATAGACAGAGGGCACAGGGTGAGTTGCATAGGAAGGGATGATATCTAAAAACACATAATTAAGGGGTGAGAGAGGAATATATTGGGAGGAGAATGGGAGAAATGGAATGGGGCAAATTATCTCTTATAAAAGAAGCAAGAAAAAGCTTTTTCAATGGAGGGGAAAATGGGGAAGTGAGAGGGAAAAAATGAAGCTTACTCTCATCACATTTGGCTTAAGGAGGGAATAATATACACACACAGTTTGGTATGAAAATCTGTCTTACACTACAGGAAGGTGGGGGAGAAGGGGATAAGTTGGGTGGGGAGGATGATAGAAGGGAAGTCAAATGGGAGGAGGGAGTAATTAGAAGTAAACACTTTTCGGGAGGGACAAGGTCAAAAGAGAGAATAAAATAAATGGGGGGCAGGATAGGATGGAGGGAAATATAGTTAGTCTTACACAACATGACTATTATGGAAGTCATTTGCAAAACTATACATATATAGCCTATATTGAATTGCCTGCCTTCTCAGTGGGGAGGGAGGGAGGGAAAGAAGTTGGAACTCAAAATTTTAAAAATGAATGTTAAAAATTGTTTTTACATGCAATTGGGAAATAAGAAATACAGATAATAGGGTATAGAAATCTATCTTGCCCGACAAGAAAATAGAGGAGATGGGGATAAGAGAAGAGAGAGGTGTGATAGAAGGGAGGGCAGACTGGGGGAAGGGGTAATCAGAATGCATAGTGTCTCAGGGTGGGGGAGAGGAGAGATGGGGAGAAAATTTGGGACTCAAAATCTTGTGGAAATGAATATTGAAAACTAAAAATAAATAAATAAATTTTGAAAGAAGGAAAATTGACTACCTATTTCTATTGAGGACATCACTCTCTTTCCAATTAAAAATAAAATAAGAGGAATGAAGTGGGTTTTTAAAGGATATTTTCGGCTCCAAATCCTCTGATATAATACCTTTCAAAAACCCATTCTAGTATTTCATGGTCCTTTTGTATAAGATCTTTATACATATAACATATTTTGCTTGTGTTGGCTTAAATCATCTCCTTAATTTTAAATCCTTAAAGTACTCTCTTGTTCTCAGCCTATATGCCTGGACCTTCCTGTTCACTACCATTGACAGAATACTATTCAAATACCTGAAGACATTCAATAAGTCAACCCTGAGATTGTTTTCGTATTAGTTTAAATGGACAGAAAATATATACCAACCATGTGCAGCTGCAACAACCTAATTTGGAGTCAAAAAATCTTGATCACATCTAGGCTCCGGCACTTGCTACTTGCAAAAGTCATTTAACATCACAGGACCTATTTTTTTTTTCAACTATAAAATGATGTAAGTGGCCTAGATGGTCTCTGAAGTTCCCTCCAGCTCTGGATCTATCATCCTGGGACAGCATCCCCAGTCATTTTGCAAACTGTCTGAGAGCAATTTGGGCCTGTAGTGGTCTTTAAGTTATTATTAAGGCGTTTATGCCTAGAAAGAACAAAAAAACCTCATGTGGAAAACAAGCATTATGCTGATTCACTTAATCAAATAAAACGAAGTACTCGCCATTGTCTCAAAACAGAAATCAACAAAATATATTTTGTATAGAATTACTGAAGGGGATGTAGGTGGATAGGCAGAGCAGGGCGCTGTTTTTTGTAATTGTAAATTAGTTCAACTATTTTGGGAAACAATTTGTATAATTCTATCCAAAATGTCACTAACCTAGATACCAAGTGATACTACTATTAAGTATGTACTCTGAAGAGGTCAAGGGCCAAAATACTGGAGTCATATTATAAAAAAATATATAGCAATACTTTTTATTCTGGCTACATACTAGGATCAAAACTGGTGTCGATCACCTATGAAGTAGCTGAACAAATTATCATATGTGAATGTAATGAAATTTTATTGTGCCATAAGAAACAAAGAAATTGATGAATTGTAAGAAAAAAGGGAAACAACTCTGAAAGCCTTTAGAAGTCTAAGTAAAACACTGAATGAATATAATTTCAAATGACAAATGATGAAACATGTATTCCACTCCTTGACAAAGAGTTGTGGGTTAGAACAGTAGTACAGAAGCAGACAGGCATTCTCACAAATACAATATTCTCATGTTTATTTGATTCACCTAGCAAAATGAATCTCTGTTGGGGACAGGATGCAATGGAATAATCAAGCAATCATGTATTGTGCGCCAATAGGCATTGGTGGATAGCAATAGACGTGGGGGAAAGGTGTAGTTCATTATTTCATTCATTGAAAGTAATTAATTTAAATATCAAAATGGTTCCAAATATGTAAGTATTGGTTTGTCCTCAATATTCTTTCCAAATACACACACACACATATTGCCAGAACTCTTAATATGTATTATTTCACCCTACATTTTTGGTACAAGTTACTACAGGTATTATTGACCCCATTTTATTGATGAGGAAACTGGAGTTTCAAAGAGTTTTGAGTGACTTACTCATGGACACACAATTAAGGACCATGGACAGAAGGCAGGGTGTGAACATTTCCGTTCTGGATGTAAAGGCCTGTGAACAGTGTTGTCAGGGCCAATATATCACACATCCTGCAGAAAAGCAATAGTAATTGGAAACAAATAAAAACATATCTCTCAACTCCTCTTGTTTCCTCTAGACCCAAACCAGCTTAAGCTGAAGTGTTACTAGTCTAGATGTTTTCACCTCCAAGTTTTCTTGGTAATCACCAGAATCCACAAATAGATCCCTCTACCCCTTGGAGCTGTTATCACAGTGTTTCCGGGAGCATCTGTGGCCAAAGAACAGGTGGTTTGCCTCAATCCTTTGACTTTCCTGAGAGAGGAGAAATGAAACAGGCCTTAAGAGATCTGTTGCAGCCTGGCAAGAATTCAATCATTCCAAGATTCCTTATTATACTCTGGCAAGATGGGAGTGTTTCAAGAACAACAAAGCCTCTCTCAGCTTTGATTTGGCCCCACTGCTCAGAACAGCTGTGCAAAGAAAAAGGTCAGTGTGGTCTGCTGAGGGACGGCTAGATTGGGGCTTGCTGGTTGTTGTTCCTGTTTTTTTTTCTTTCAAAAAAGGGAAATAGGATCATGTATAAATATGCAGGAGGAAAATTAAGGAAAATATGCAAGATTTATTTGAAGCTAGAAGACTCATGGCCCTCATTTTCAGCTATATTTATGATTTTTCACTCCTGGAGCAAATTAATGCGCTAAACTTTGTAGCTATGATCTTTAGTATATGTAAGAGATAAATGAAATGAAGTAACTATAAACATACAGGAATGGGAAACATTGGACCTTTTTTGAGAAGACTGAGGGATGTATTTCTAGATTGTTGAAAACACTGAGTCCTAGAGCTACTGTCTGGAAAAAAAAAAACAAGAGTAAAATAAGAAAAAAAATTTTTTGGACCAAATCAGGGATCTAATTGGTATAGAGAACTCCCAGTGGGGAAACAGCCACTGTCAAGGGAGATAAGTCCCTGTAGCGTAACTTATATTCTCAGTGAGTTGTCAGGGGCATGAACAATTTAAGTGACGTGCCCAGGGATCTACTTAAGAGGTCATGACTTGAGCCCAAGTTTATTTTTACATGGCACGTGGGATGGAGCCCTGGGCCTGGAATCAAGAAGATCCAAATTTAAATCTGCCCTCAGACACTGTGAGTTTTGACGGTCACTTAACCTCTATGTGCCTCAGTTTCTTCAAATGTAAAATAAGGATAGTAATACCTAACTTACAGTGTTTCTATAAAGATAAAATGAGTTAATTTGTATAAAGCACTTAGCACAGTGCTTGGCCCATAATAGGCATTTAACGTATACTCATTGCTTTCCTCTCTCTCTCTCTCTCTCTCTCTCTCACACACACACACACACACACACACACACACACACACACACACACACACACGGGGGTGTGAGAGAGAGAGAAAGAGAGAGAGAGAGAGAGGGAGGGAGGGAGGGAGGGAGAGAGGGAGAGAGAGAAAAGAAAATAGGGAATACAAAAAAATGAAAAAAAATTCCCAAAGGAAAAGTACACCTTTACCCTTTGTTTTTACACATAGAAGATACTATTCCATAGCACATCTTCAAACCAATGTGATCAAATTTAATGTCCCTAGATGAAGTGATATTTAAATACTGAAAGGATTTCTGTTGTCACCAATGAGGGGATTCTCTCCATTGCTGCAGATGATCATCCATCCACATCTGCTTATCCTATGTAGTTCTTGTCCCTATTTTTCCACAGATTTCCAGAGAGGAACCACTCAACACACTAAAGACATTCCTCAAGGTCTTTTTGAATATTGTAGTGACCAGGGGAACATTCAGGCTACCTACTGCTATCCCTCACTCTAGACACGTGACCAGCGCAGCCACTTTTGTAATCCTAAATTTGATTCAAATCAGATGTAGGACACTCTTAAGCATAGGTCATCATTGCAAATAGGCTGGTGTCTCCTTGCTCTCACTGTAACACATCTTTCCATTAACTTTGAATCATTTTCAACTTGTGTTCCAAGTATTGCAACCATACAGAATTTCTGGAATGATAAACCAGAGAACAACATGAGATCATTAAAATTACTATAAATGTATTCTAGCCTCCTTTCAATTTTATGACCAACTCATTGCTGATTGCTTGACTGATGAGTAGCACCAGTGCCAGATACATGTGCTGTTTTCCTAACTCAGTGAATGAATATTCAACTGACACTTCCCTTATATAAAAAAATAGGCATTCTAAAACCCATTTACTTTTTTCTATATGGATTGGTGAGTCAATTTCTTTTGAGTAATTATGCATCTCACTGAAGAGGTTCTGTAACATTCTTGGGTTTGGTGTAATCAGCATAATGTGAATCACAAAAGGGAACATATAGAGGTCCTTATCATCTGTAAGAAACCCTTTTTTCCATTTGGACCTTGTTCAGGACATGCTCCATTACAGGTTCCAGCACTGGGTGAGCATACATCCCTCTGTTCTGTGTCTTGCAGAGTACTAACAACTAGAGAATAGTTAAACAGAATTTAGATAGTTGGATCATAGATCCAATAGAAGGCAATTCAGAGGTCGTCTAATCCATTCCCTCATTTACAGGTGAGGAAATTGAAGTCTAGAGATGTTAAATAATTTGTCCAGGCTAATACAAGGAGAAAGCAGCAGAGCTTGATGTTTGAACCCAGATCCTTTTATTTTTAACTTGTAAGGCCTGATAGAGTTGTCTCTATGGTAGCATTTACCAAAAATGTTATATGATATTAATATGTAAATTAGATGAGGGTCTTTAAACATTTTACCATAACTAAGCAAATGAGCCTTTTTAAAAATCAACAAACAGTAAATATAATAGGATCTTGTATTTTGGAATCTAGCAATCAATTATATGATTAAATATTTTGTATGCTCTAGAAAAATTGTTTGTAAAAGTCTGATTATTCCTTTTTCATACTTTGAACAAGGATATTTTTTATAGTTTATATTGATGAGGCTCATAAAGATTCTAAAAAGAAGAGGAAGAAGGCATATGGCTCAGGAAATATTAATGCTTTTTCAATTTTCTTTTTGTAGTAAAACTACAAACTTTAATTTTCCCCTGTTCTTTAAGTATTTAGCCTATCTGAAAAATTTTGTGAAGTAGTGCTTTAAAATTTTGATGCTTAGAACATTTCCAACACAGATTCCTCAGTATAGACTGGCTCTGATCTAACTACTCTTCCTAGATTTTTTATTTCTACTCCAGTTTCCTTCTATGGCATATTAGAGACTAAATGTTTGTCTCCAAATATAGAAGTTGTTCCTGATAAATGGAATCATTAAGGAAATATCGACAAATTGGTGCCATTTTATGTCGATTTGCTGTCCTCCTCTGCCAGTATACTATTCAAGTGTTCTTGGAATGATGCAGCTCAGTTGGTTTTCAGGCCAAGTTTTCTGCAGCCTTCTTTTCATTTCCAGTGACAATTTCATAAGGGAATGCAGCTCATAATCTTCCATCTTCCTCTTCCAAAATGTTTTATTTATGAGTCTCTATTATAAACCTGTGTCAATTTTGGCTGCAATGTCTGTGCCTTTGTCAATAACAAACATTTACTGGGTAAGGTGATTTTTAGGCTCTTTTGATCTCCTCTCTGTGGCATCTGGTTTACACTGATCGTTGTTTTTTCCAGAAAATGATGGCAATCGAGATCGACATCTTTGTCTTTTTCCTACCTCTTTTTTTGTACATTGATGGCTTATCAACGGGAAGTTGAAATAATTTAAATTATTTTATTGTCTTCTTTTTTTTAGCTTATCTCTTCATATGAGGTTGATTTTTATCTATATTCAAACATGAGAGCTGGTACTGATAATCTCCACATCCATAATAACCACCTGTTTCCTATCTGGCAAGATATAGCCATTTTCATTGTTTATAATATTGTTCACTATGTGCCTTGTCCAGCAACTTCTAGCTCTCTTTTGGAAGAAAATATGTATGATATATAGGCTTGGGGTTTCCAAATAGTCAATAAATGTTGACCAACTTGATTTTTCAAAATTATATATATATATATATATATATTTATCCTGTTTCCTTTCTCCCACCTCTGATTTCAAGTGCCTGCGTACCAAATATATGTTGATGTGATTTGGTGGATTTTGTTAATTTTTTTCATATTTCACTTTTTTTCACCCTCTAAAAAAGATATTAACACATAAGTTGCAATTATTTTGAAGGTGATTTTCTTTTTGCTTTTGTTATTTCCCATGAAATTACTTTTCTTGTTGCCCCTGTGCACACAATGCAACTCCTTTGCTTTGCTTTCCTTTCTAAGGAGAACAATTCAGCCACCCCTCCATTTAGCTGGAATTAAAATGACCCTTCTAATAAAACACATGTTAGCCTTCTAAAACATTAATATATACATGTTACAGGATTTGGTTATTGCTGTTGGTGGTAGTGGTGGGTACAGCACATAGTTAAAGAGTCATCTGGGGTTGATCAGGTGATAACTAATACAATTGATTCTTCTGTTCTGGACCTATGATTTCATCAATGTGAAGAATTCCCAGCGTGGAAACCCCTCCACTGACACAGATTGAAAATAGATCTGTAAATAGCCTTAGTGAATTGTATGGGACTTTGAAAGGTTAATTGACTTGCCCACAGTTGCCAGACTAGGCTGTGTGAGAGTCAAAACTTGATCTTAGATAACCCTAGCTCTAGGGCTGGCCTTCTATTGACTCCCAAGCTGTTAATACAAAAGGCAAATTATTGCAATTATCTGGCCTGAGTCAGTGATGGCATTCTTTTACTTATGGATAACCTAAAAGGATAAAAGGTAGATATATACCACCCAGTTTCCAGAGTCAGTGAATATTTCCTTATGGCTACTCAATTCTTGTTTTGCATGGATGACTTAAGGCAGTAATGGTCCCACTGACTTAATCACATTCTATTATTACCTTGATACTAGTATCTGGTATTTCCCTCAAGGTCAAAGACGTTTATTCTTTAGTCAGCAATCCTAAAGATTTGGAAAGAAACTCCCATCCTCATTCTAAACTTGTACCATTCATTTTCCCCCCATCAGAAAGGGAACAAGACATCCTTAAGAGTATTCTTCTACCCCCAAATTCTCACTGTTCAAAACTATCTACCCAGTTATTCTTTCATGGTGCCTGATTCTAATGATAAAAACTTATTCTTTTGTATATCAAAGACTTTTGAATTGCCAACAGTGCCATTAATACTCAAGTCCTTCTGTGAAGAGTAACCACATATTTGGCTACTAGCTTACCAGCTATCTTACTAGGCATTCATTTATAAGATTGCATTACAGCCTGGATTGTAAAGGGAAAAAATGTGGGGGAGGGAAAAAAAGAATACACCCCAATAAGATAAGTTAAGGATCTTAGGGAAATTCAAAAGTCAACACATATTTATTAAATGCCTACTGTGTCCTAGGTATACTAGGCACTGAGAATATAAGGATTGGGAGGAAAACATTTTTCCTGAAGGAATTTGAAATCTGATTAAAAAAAAAGAAATTTCCTTTTAAAATCAGAGACTTTTCATGTCAGAAAGGACCTTAGAAATAACCTACACTTATATCTAAATTCACCAAGAAGAAGACTTCAGGACTTGTCCTGGAGCATACTCCTGAAGGAGAAAAAACAAATCATTTGGTCTTGCTTCAGACAAAAGCAGATGTCAGTTTCCTGTCCTTCTCCCTTGGCATGTATAATTTTAAAAGCACAAGAACAAACACAAGGGTAAAAGCAATCTCACAGAAAACATGACCATGGATTTTGAGTTGGGATGGACAGTTTTCTAATATTACCTCTTTATTTAATAAATTGGAAAATAGATGTCCAGAAAATGTAGAAGCTTTTCCTAAGATCACACAGATAATGTGTCCACATAACCTGGACTGAAATCTAGGAACCATATTGGATTGGAACCATCCCCTCAGCTGGAGTATAGGTCTCCCAACCTATCATTCCTTCCATTACAACTCTGAGAAATCCCAAAATGCATTCAGTTCTTATCTTCATAAACCAACAACTCTGTTCAGCTGTGGAAATCACAAAACAGATGAACAGTAAAAATGCAGCTTGCCTGGGTCAAGGGGACAAACAATTCTGTCATTGTTACAATTAAGCCAAATTTGTTAAATCACACAGGTGTATGTGTATATGCACGTACACACACATATATATTTTGAGTCAATTTGCTGTTGTATACCTAATTAAAGGAATCCTGTTTTGCATTATCTATTTTATTTTGTTAAAATGGGAAAGAGAGAGAAAAAAAAGAAAGTAGAAAAGGACAAGGAAGGAAAAGTAGAGAGAAAGAAGGAAGGAAAGAATGAAGACTGACATCTTCTCTGAAGTCTCAAATTGCAGGGGATTAGGAAGCTCTTCAAAAGCAAGAAAATCAGGATTGTCCTCTCCAAATAACTTCAGGGTTTTTTTTTCTCAATTTACTCTTCCATTAACAGGAAGTGCCCACTTCAACCTTCAGCATGTGGAGAGTGGTTCTCTATTAATTCTCTAGTGGGGAACAGCCTGCTTTTTAATGTCACAATCAAAATTAATCCCTAAGGACTCCAAAAGTAGCCCAGAGAAAGTGTCTGACACAAGACTTCTCTAGACTGTCCTTCATGTAAAGGAATCAATTTATGTGAGCACAATCCAGAAACAATCTGTCAGAGAAGGCAGAGACACTCTAAGAAAAGTACTTTCTACTCTTCCGCCCCAAAGAGATGTACTTCTGGTGGTCCAATGAGATTTAGTCTGAAGAAAAGTCTGACTCCTTCGTGACTTTACACCATTTCTCTATGTTCTCTTAATCTCCTTTAGCTTCCTTTCAGCCCACAGCATGCATTAGCGTTCTTAACTTCCTGCAAGTGGAAACCTGCATAGAAGCTAAACTTTTCTTATGTTCTGAAATTCTCTACACCAAGTTCACTGGCTTTTGTGGGATTCAGATCTACGCTTCCATAAAAGCAGATAAGCCAGGATTAACAACCAGGGTGTTTGGCTGTGTTTTGTTTTTTTAAATTATTCAAAGGCTTGTTTTTCAAGTGTTTCTGCTTACACTAAAGAGACATTTCATTAAATCAAGAGAATTTAACTTTATTAGAAAATACATTTGATGTATTTTATTATTCCTTATTTCTCTCAACTCCCCTCTATATTAATTTAACAGAGAATAAAAGCTCCTGGTGGGCAGGGGTATGTTCTTTCATGAAAAATTACAACATTGTTATAGAACTAGGTGAGTCAGATAAATACATGTGTTTTTGATCCATTGATTGAAAAGCCAAGTTGTTATTTTCTAGAGGCCTCAGGGTGCATGTAATAAATAAAAATCACCTCCTGCTAGGCTAAATATCAGAACTTGATTTTTTTTTTTGGAAAATGTAATATATGTTCTGACATTTATTATTATATCCATACACTTGGGACACTTTTCTACCTGTCCTGACACAGAAGTGTGTATATATATATATATATTTATCCCCAAACCCATTTTTTTCTACCCATCCTACTTTGAAAAAGTAACTAAATCAATAGTTTCATTGATTCTTTAATTCATTGCATGACAATTGACTACCTATGTCTTCATTCATCATTTCTGTGACTCCTCAGGCCAAAGTTTCCCTTCCTGGCTCTCTCTCCCACCCAGCCTCATTTCTAGTTCTTGAACCAAAATCAAATCCACACTGTCAATACTCCAGGAAAGGGTCTGTTAGGCTACTCGCTATGGCTTCATTCACCTAACCAGACCAAAATAAGAATATTGGGCCTCATGCCCCTTCAAGAGTTATTACCTATAATTAGTTTGTAAATTCCATGAGTGCAGGGACTATCTTACTTTTGTATTTACATTCCCGATATCTAGCACAATTTCAAGATATAGCTGTAGGTGCTTAAATGCATTTTAATTTATGACCAAGATGATTTAGTGTGTAAAGGTGATTTTTTATTGCTGAGGGCCCAAATAAGGGCCTTGAATCATTCTTTTCATGACAATTTTGGTTCTTCCTGTAAATGGAAACAACTGAATGGAAAGAGATGACTGGTCGTATATGCTTTGTCACAGGAATTTTATATTCCACTCTTCTGTTAAAGAAACCTAAGGCCTTTTGAAGATGTTTCCGAGGTTTATTTTTTTCCTCCAAATTCTTATGTCCACTGATATTCAAGCATCTGCCTGATTATTTTGTCTGTATGATAACAATCTAAGAAGACAGCATATGTTGATGTTATCTTGTTAGGTGCAAATGATATGTTTACCTCTTGTTTTTAAGTTTACAGACTGCCTGATGTTCATGTCTTTCTCCTCCCATCATTCTAAGCATGTTTCCTCATTGAGCAGAAATTTTTGTAGGACTCCCAGCATGGAAGTTGCTCTTTGGCTGTGGAGCTAAATTTGGTGGTGGCACTTCAGATAAGAAATCTATAACCAAGAATGGTGACATGACCCTTTTAAACTTCATTCTCTTTAGGATTGTAAACATTTTACCGAGATATATATATATATATATATATATATATATATATATATATATGCCACAAGAAACTTTCCTGATGTTAAGCAGAATCAACTGACTCAACATAGGTTCAAAAGTTTAAATCTCCAGTCCCATGTCTGAATAATAAGTATAGAACTATAGAACTAATTTACTCTTTGAAGGAGAGATCTTAATTTGACTTATAGTATATGATAACTTACATTATTATTTGGTGTTTCACAGGCCTTCTCTTTCTTCCAAGTATGTTGTAAGCCCATAAAGAGCAAAGACCATGTATTAGACATCTTTATATCTCCAACTTCAGTGTATATGATTAATTCACTTTCTGGAATGATGATTATGACAATAAAGTTTCTTTAAATTACTCTTGCCTTAGAATTCTCTCTGTCTGATGGAATTAGGAAGCCTGAGTTTGTGAACCCTGAAGTCCTAGTATTAACCCCTTATATCATTTAACTAAAATGTTTTCCCAACAAGCATAATGGGAAATGTGGGGAGGAGGGAGTGGAAGAGGGGAAGAAATAAAGACTGGGAAAAAATGAGTATTTATCACCACTTCAGATAATATCTTCAAGTTTGAATTAGGTTATACTATTTTGTACTGTTAATGAATTTTTGCATGGGAAGCTCTTTCCCCTCCATTAATAGAACTGCTTAATATGACCCGCTTAAGTAGCATGGAAGTCTAAGTCACATGAGTTTGAGTCACATGAAGGTGTGGTGGGAGGAGCATGCTGAATATATGCAACAGGAAGAGGTGGAGCTGCAGCAGAGCTGACAGGAAGTTGGTCAGATTATTCAGAGCTGGGAAGGACAGAAAGCAGGCAGCTGGGGCAGCAACTTGGATGAGTAGGAGAGCTTGTTTGTGACTTGTTTAATGGAGCTGCTTTGTGAGAAGCTTAAGAGGGAAGGCTTGGGGGTGGTGTTGCACTCTGCATTGTTATTGTGTATACATTTTTGTTACTATGATGAATTTCTTTGTTGTTATGATGGATTTGGTTTTCTGGTGTTGGGATTTGGCTTTCTGGTGTTTAAATAAATACCTTGGTTCCGTCTTCCATGTGGAGAGCCTGTTATATTTTGTGATTCAGAATTATACCACCATATTTGTACCCAACATAGGCACTGTGAATATTACATTGTTGCTACATATTTTTTTTTGTTATATTCCTAGCTACTTTCCCCCATTGCATAACTAGTTTGGATTCAGTGACTGCAAATCAATTTTATTAATTGATGTGCACTAATTATCTTCCTATATTTCTCTCCTTCTCAGCTATACTACTTGAAAAATTCAACAACACCTAGTTCCTTCATGTCTTCTCTCTCTTCTAGACTCTCTACTATCTGGTTTCTCAGACTTTCAATCTATTGCAACTGCTCCTTCTAAGGTTGCTAATGATCTAATTACTCTTGAATATCATGGCCTTTTCTCAATCTTCTCTATAGCATGTGACCCTATTTATCCACTCCTGCTTGTGGGTACTTTCTCCTCTTTGGGATTTCATGACTCTCCTCTGTCTTGGCCCTCCTCGTACTTGTCTATCTGCTCTGCCTTACTCTCCTTTGTTAGTCCTGCTTCTTCTTCACTCCACTCTCTCATGTGAGGAGATTCAGTTATCATATATACAAAAATGACTTCAGGATCCAGCCCTAATCTCTTTTGAACTCCAGTCTAAACTGGATTTCCCATAGGCATCTGAAAATAATTATGACCTTAAAAGAATTGATTATCATTCCCTGTGAAATCACTCCTTTTCTGAGCTTCCCTATGACTATATGTAAAGGGTTTCATCATCCATCCAATGACTTAGATTTGAAAACTTGATGTCATCCTCAGCTCTTTACTTTCCCTGACCCAATATAGCCTATAAATTGCCAAATTTTGTTATTTCTTTCTGTACTACATCCTTCTTTCCACTCACACAGTCACAACTATGGGTCAAATACTTGTCATCTCTCATGTGAACAATTATAGTAGCCTTTTAATTGGTCATCCTGACTCAAATCTATCCTAATCCAACACATCATCCATACAATGACCAAAATTATCTTCCTAAAGTATAGGTATGATCATGTCACCCCCTCTTATTCAAAAGACTCCCATGGCTCCCTATTAATTATGAGCAAATATAAATATCTGATTTGTATTTAGAATTCTTAACAGCCTGGCCCTTTCCTGTCTCCACAGCATAATCACATAAAGCCCCATCCATGTGTTCTATTTTCCAGCAATCTTGGCCACCTTGTATATTCCTCATATACAATACTCCATCTTCCATCTCTGCCTTTATAATGGTTATTTCCTATTCGTGAAATGTTCTCTCTTTTCATCTCCTCTTAGAATCTCTGACTTCCTTTAAGATCCCAGAGAAATATCAGAAGTTTTCTGGAAATTCAATCTATCCTCAAAAGGTCAATCATTCCCAGATCACTCCAAGGGACTTCCAAAGAACTCCATAAAGCCAATCATACTGAACCCTAAGCTATTAATGGATTTCAGTTTTGAATCCATTATACCCTTGTCTCATTCTCATTGGGGAGTGAGGTTAGAGATGGAGGGGAGATTAGAAAAGATTAAGAGAAAATTAAATTATAGTTCCCAAGAAGACTCCAAGAGGTTGTACCCACTTATAGATAGGGAATAGAATGGTAGTATTTGATTTATATTTTGTCTTTATATTACCTTATATAAATCTTTGGATAATGGATTCATGACTCTTGCATGATTTCATAAGAGAGAATTTTGTATTGGATAGGTGTTTAGGAGATGAACTACATAATTTATTAAGGAAAATCATAACATTGAACATGAAAAAGTAGCAAAGAGCTCCAGAGTCAGAGTTCTCTGAGTTTCAGGAGTCTGGTTATTATATTCTGAAGGGACTTGTCATTGCTGTTTATGGATTAAGGTTGTTTTTGGTTTCCTTTGTCAAGCTAAGGTTGTCTTCTCTGGAGTTTCAGGGACTATTAAACAACTTGGGAGGGTTAGGGTTAGCTATGGTGCCTTTTAAACATGATGACATAAATGATAAAGGATAGAATTCTACTGAAGAACAGAAACTTTTAAATTGTTATCATGAGAATGAACAGTGAATTCATGGAGATCAGGCTCAGATAATAGGGGGTTACACAATAGTGTACAATGGGACACTAGATTTGGAAGTAGAGAGAAAGAACTGATTTCAAATCCACCTCAGATACTTACTACCTCTAAGGTTAACCTCTCTATGTCTCAGGTTCTTTATCTGAAAAAAAAATGATATAATTGTACTTGATGGCCTCTAAAGTTACTTCCACCTCTATATCCATGATACTTCTATGGGAAGGGATTTCCTCCATGTTGGGAGTTGGAATGGGAAATGAAGAGATGTGAAGCAAAAAAATTGAAAATCATAGAAGCTTATTCTGGGAGTTTGATTTGAAAGCCAGTGCAGAAATTTACTCATGATTTTTCTGATCAGTTTTGTGTGTGCTTAGAAATGAGAGTCAAGAGAGAATGAGAACGAAAATAAAGGACAGAATGAAAGCAGGTTTCTAAAACAAGAGTCTGTTTGGGTAGCCAAAATTTCAGTAGATGTCTCTGCTGTTGGCAGTACCTTTACGGACTCTGAGGAGTATGGTTAAAGTAGACTAAATCTTGTGAATTTTTTTTCCCTTCTAGGTTAGATGAGAAAGGTGGAGTACCTGAATTCCTCAACCTTGCCAAGATAGCAGATAATTCCTTCAAAGTTTTTTTCTATTATTTGTTCACAATTCTGGATTTATTAAGAATTTCAAAGCTAGTTATAGAGGAATATTGGTTTGGAATTGCCTACAGTTTGTAATAGGCAGTGAGGTGGCAAAATGGTTAGAGTACTTAGCCTGGAGTAAGGAAGATGAACCTTTGAGAATTCAAATCTGGCCTCAGATTTGAGGTGGGTGATCCTGGGCAAGTCACTTAACCCTGTTTGTCTCAGTTTCCTCAGCTGTAAGATGAGGTGGTGAAGGAAATGACAAATCATTCCAGCATCTGCCAGGAAAACCCCAAATGCAGTCATGAACAATAAGATATGACTGAAAACAACTGAACAACAACCACAGAAGTGCTTGTAATATGGATGGTAAAGATTTGAGAAGAACTTGATCCATGCTGTGACACACTGTGGTCATGTCAGGTATTGACTAAGCAGGTGTCAAGTGAGTTACTTTAAGAATAATTTTTACACCTGTGAGGAAAATACTTTATTGTTTTTTATTTATTAACCTAAAACTTATCAACTTATCATGTTGACCTTAGAGACCTTCCAGGGAAGCTGGAAGTGGCTGCAAGGAATACTTGGATCCTACCCAGGCCTTAGGTCTAACCAAAATACTACCAATGTTTTGATATACTCCCAAAAGTTTGTATTTTGAGTCTGCTTTTGGTTTCACTAACATTTTGTTGAATGTTTATACTTATCTCATGATATACAACTTAAACAAAATTTCCTACGTGTTGGTCACCCAGTTGCTTATTCTTATGTTTTTGTTGGAACTCCACATAATGTAAAACTCATATAGACTTGGAAGGGATACACACCTTTTTCTCCTCTACAAAACAACTTAAAATTCTTTCTAAAAACTTTTTTAGGTTTGAAAGTTTGTTCTAAACTAACATACCCTTCTTTTCCTGCTTTGATGACCCAGAGATAATGAAGAAATTGGCATCTTTCATACTGAGAAAAGATTTGTCAGAGAATGAAGTTAAGAAATATGGGACACCTAAACAAATTTACTTGCCAACCACCAACAGGAGAGAGACCTAGCCTCTAATTTGGGTTTTGCAATTGAAAAGTTTCTACAGAGGATGAAAATGAAAAGTAAGAGGACTTTAGAGCAGAAGGACAATGTTAGAATGATCCAAGTGATCAGGGAGGGACACAATGTAAACTTAGGGTTTTTTCTGTAAAAAAGTGAGCCCCAAGTTACTCAGTTACTCAGAGTGAAAAGACCTGGTCAAGATAATACATGTGAAGATAATGAACAGAGACAAAGTCAGTACTGACCTAAACTTATATAAATTGTCCCAAGATATCTTCTCTGGTACCAATACTAAAATCATTCTTTTGAGCCTTTAAAGCCCTGCACAGACTGACTCCAATATAAACCTTCCAGATTTATTATAGTCTCCTTTTGTTATTTTTGGAAGATCCTTAAGGACAAGGTCTGTTTCGTTTTCATTTCTACATCCTTACTACCTAGCACAATTTCTGGGAAATCATAGGTACTTGATTGAATGATAGATTGATCCAATTTAAATAGACCTCACCAAAAAGATTGGACCAAGACTGCATGTAGTGGTTCTTAAACTGTGGGTCATGACTGCATATAGGGTTGCAAAAAATTTGGCAACCGTAAAAGGTTTCTGAATGTACAATGATCCAAAATTAATTAAAAATCAAATGTGTAATGAATCTGAGGTGTTTCTGGCTGTTCTTCATGTTTCTTCACACAATTTCACTGCAGCCTTGGTTCTAAACAAAAAGGATGTGCACTTTGCACTGAGCATGTCCTCAGGCCACACAACACCAACTAACGCTGCCCAAATTTGAAAAGGGGTTGAGAGAGGAAGAAGTTTAAGAAGCCCTGTCTAGCACACAAAGCACAGAACAGGTCTCCTCCCAATCAGAGGTGCATTTGAGACCAAAGTCTGACCTCTCTTCTACTACAGTTCAATGGGCACATGTGTTACAGATGGCCTCAGAAGAGGAATCTGTAATCGTTTGTCAGATTCCTTGGGATTAGTCTCAAAAAATGGAGCTAGGGTCATAGATCATGGTCACATTGGGCCTCAAAAATCATTATCTACTTCTAGCACCTGTTCCTGTGTCATTTCCTCTAGGGCCACTTAGCCCGTAGACTCCTAGAACCCTGTGGTCTCATGCATGAGCATATGGTTGAGAGAAGCTAAAAGAAGAAGGACAAGAAAGTGAAATCTAAGCTGAGTTTTCTGGCACCATTTGGAAAATGTTGGAAGGAGAAACATGAGCAGGTCTTCAAGGATTCGGATAACTGCCTCATACCTCAGTAAAGCAAAGACTGCAATAAAGTACATCACATGAATTTTTTGGTTTCCCAGTGCATATAAAAGTTATGTTTCCACTAGTAGTCTATTAAGTGTGCAATAGCTGTCTATAAAACAATGTACATACCTTAATTAAAAATACTGTATAGCTAAAAATAATGCTAACCCTCATCCAAGCCTACAGTGAGTCATAATTTTAATTTAATTTTTTACTGGTGGAGGGTCTTGCCTCTATGGTGATGGCTGCTTAATGGTCCAGGAGATGGATGCTGAGAACTGAGATGACTGTGGCATCTTTTTAAAAAAATAAAACAACGAAGTTTACAGCATAAGTTGACTTTTCCTTTCACTTGAACACTAAGAAGTCATTGTAGGGTTACCATTTGGTCTAATTTCAATATTGTTATATCTCAGGAAGTAGGGAAGCCTGAGTGGATGAGAGAGAGAGAGAAAGAAAGACAGAGACACACACAGAGAGAGAGAGAAAGACAGAGGGAGAGAGGCACAGAGAGAGAGAGGGGAGAAATCTACTTGATGAAGCAATCAGAAAACACACAATATTATCAATTAAGTTACTCATCTTGGGTACATATGGGCTCATATGGGCACAGTTTGTGTCACCCCAAAATAATTAACATAGTAATATCAAATGTTACTGATAGCAAATCACTATAGCAGATATAATAAAATGAAAAAAGTGAGAAATAATGCAAAAATTGCCAAAATGTGACAAGAGACAAAACATGAGCACATGGCCCTGATAGACTCATTCAATGCAAGGTTGCCACAAACTTTAATATGCAAAAACTCTACAACATCAGCAAAGCTCAATAAAGTGAAGCACAAAAAATGAGTTATGGCTATACTGATTTTTTTTCTAATCCAAGCAAGTGTTTTGTCTTATGTACTGGGGAAAGCTAGCTAGCATGGTAGATAGAGTATCACGTTTGGAGTCAGGGATATCTGAGTCTGAATGCTACCACAAGTTATTTGACCTTGGGCAAGTAACAACTTCTTTGATCCTTTATTTTCTCATCTGTAAAATGGGGATTGTTATAAAGGGGTTGTTATTAAATGAGAATGAAGTGGAATAACAGAAGAAAGTGCTCAGCAACTTATAAAGCGCTATGTAAATGCTACCTCCTTTTATTATGATACTGAAACCAGCCTGTAGAGCTTGGGAGCAGTTTTATAACAGAAGCCTCAGTGGAATTAGCATATGGCATTTCTACTACATGTATCCAATGCCTCCAAAATCAGAACCACCCGCTTTTCTCCTTAATTGCTGATGTTTGCTGCTATGTCTTATTTTCATAGGGATCTATGCAATGTAGACTAGGGAAATAGACACATAGAGACCTACAAGCACATGGCTAAGCTGAAAGATGGGAAGGAAGGGCCAGTACCTTGCTACGGCCTCAGTTCAGCAGAATTCACAGGGAGCAGAGATACTTGAGTTTGCTATTCTGAATTCAAGCCAGAGGATAGTATAGTCCTGTACTAAATCCTTGTATTTGATAAGAAGCATAAATTAGAAAGTATAGTATAGGAGAATTATTTTTGGTTCATTTTTTTAAACTTGACCAGATATGTTGTGCAAATTTCTCAAGATTAAGGAAAAGGAAGATTCATGATTGAAATTATAAAGAAGCACAACCCTGATGTTGGCCCTGGCTTCATTTTTATTTGGGTTGTACACACCCAGGTGGATTTATTAAATATGCCTTTAAATTCTCTTACAGCTGCTCTTAACTTTCAAAGATTAAATGGCTTGATTAGCATTGTTTAGCTTTTCCTAGGCAGTTTATTGAATGTCACATTTAACATCCCGGCACCCCAGGAATGAAGCTAAATTCTTACAGTCTTAAACACTTTGTTTTCTTTTTCCAAGGACAAAAGAAGGGCAATTACTACATATTCATTAGCTCATCACCTTGAACATTTCTATTTATATCCCAGCACACATACACACACATGCACACATGCACACATGCATGCATGCATACTATACATACACACATGTGTATGTGTGTGTATATGTGTGCATATATACATGTGTATCTATGCCTTTGTGTGTTTATATATACATAAATATATATTGTTGAATGCAACTGCTGACATAGTCTGATCCTAGAGCTCTGAATTTTCTGAAAACTATCAAAATCAGTTAAAAGAGAACTACTGAAACTAGGTGGTTGTTATTGTTTTAATGTTGAATGCTGACATCAGAAGGAGCTACCTGTCTTTGATCCCAATGGACCCCATGACTGAAAGAAATCCAAACAGGTTTCCCTATTGCTGGACATGGAGCCCAAATCTGCTCTATCTATCTATCTATCTTGGTTGGTTGTTGTCTGTTGTTCTTGAAGGGGACCAAAATGACATCACCATGATAAAGTGAAATTTCAGGTTGTCCAACTGTGGCTGGTCAGACCAATTTGAGCTTGGAATGCTCTACCGCAAGTTGGGCACAAATAGTCCAATTCGTGTGAATATTTGAGGTGGATACTCCAAATCTGTGCATCTTACATTTACTTTGTGCTGTCTCAATTCTGCTTTGCTCAAAGAGCACAGCACCCTTTCTGATATGGGCACGCCATACTGAGTGGTCCTGTGCAAGTGTTTCCCACATTGCACAGTCAGCATCAAAGTTCTTGACAGAGACCTTGTCCTTATATCTCTTATATCTCTTCTTATATCTTCTTATATCTTATATCTCTTCTTCTGTCCATCATGTGATCTCCTACCCCATGCGAGTTCTCCATAAAATAGTCTCTTTGGCAAGCATACATTTTGCATTTGAACAACGGGGCCAGCCCATTGAAGTTGCACTCTCTGAAGCATAGTTTGAATACGTGTAAGTTCAGCCTGAGCAAGGAATTCAGTGTCAGATAACTTATTCTGCCAGGTGATCTTCAGAATCTTCCTAAGACAGTTCAAATGGAAGTGATTCGGTTTTCTGGCATGGCACTAGTAGACTGTCCGTGTTTCACAGGCATACAACAATGAGGTCAGCATAACAGCTCTGGAGATCTTCAGTTTGGTAGTCTGTCTAATACCTCTTCTCTCCCAGACTTTTTTTTGGAGCCTCTCAAACACTGAGCTAGCTCTGGAAATGCATGCATCAACCTCATTGTCAACATACACATCCCTGGAAAGTACACTACCAAGGTGAGTGAACTTATCCACAGCATTCAAACCTTCTCCATTTGTTGTAACCAATGTAACTCTCATCTGTCTATCCATTGAATGATATAAGTCCAAGTGTTTATTAGAAAGGCACTGAGATTTTTAATCAACGTGCCTTAGAAAGTTTCCCAAAAGCCTTATAATTTCACATCTTAAGTACGACCTGCTGGACCATCCAGAATTTTGTAACATTGAATATGACTTGTTCAGTCCTTAAAGTAGCAGCCCTATGAGGATATATGTGTGTATATGTGTATACAGATATAGTGCATGACCTTCAGGTGGCAAAAACACTTTCAAAAATTCCAAGCTTGTGGCAATTAGAAAAATCCAACTGAATTTCAGAGATCATATAACCTCTCAGCTTGTTGTGGGATCTTTTTATTCCTTTCTTTTTTTCCCCCTTTTGCCTAACAGTGGTTAAATAGCTATCATTTCTAACATTTGCATTTCTTCTACCCCTAGAGTGGGGGGAGGTACTATTGTAATTACACTACATTCTTCTGAGGTTCCATAACGAGCTATTATTTTGCTAATGGAATATTCAAGTAGTCTGCAGTAATTTATCAAATAGTCCCAAGTCCCATTTTCTCAGTGTGAATCTTTTTGTTCACAGGTAAATTGATGTGTGGGGGGTTATCAAGACTTTTTTGTAATTCAAATTAACTATTCCACCTCCCTTTGGAAAAAATAGCTCCCACCAAAGAAGAGTTTTAAAAAATGTTTAGAATTGGAATTGTGCAGACTTTCTAGAAGTAGTAATTTCTGCATTTTAATTTGTTTTTATAGTGTTTTTGCATTTTGACGTCTAATTTTGAAAATGTCCCTAAATTGAGGGGGAGCAAAAATTGTAATTCAACTTCTTTCAAAGTACTGTCTGTTCCATTGTCAGTTTAAACTGCTAACAGAATAGCTCTGCACTCAATTAGAGACTTTGAACAGAAAATGGTTTTGGCTCCAGCTCTTGCATTTTGCTTCAGCTCTGAAAACCAGAGGCCTGTGAATTTATGGTGTACATATTGAATAAGTGCACCTCCTCCTAGGACATATCGGTCATGGACAGACTGCAGGCTTAGCGTGCAAGTACACCAAAATGTCCATGGACCCTGAGTTGTAATTTGTTTGTCCATTTGCAGATAGGCTTGCCCATCTTCCAATGAGCAGATGTATCCTCCTCCTATTGAGGGTCATTAAAGAATTCCATAATTCTAGTACCCCATCATTTATAAAACTGATGGGTATAGGAGGCAATAGATCTAAGTACCACTTACACAGGTATTTCCTTGCTTTGTTTAGGGCATTCAATGAACAAATCAGAGATTTATTAAATTATTATAATATTAATATATTGACATTAGTACCATTCCTATTTGAAAGTGTATTGAGACTGTCACTAACTTAACTAAATATGGTTTCTCAAAGTTGTGCTTAATGGAAAAAGCACTTAATTTGGAGGCACTATTTAGGCCTTAGTCCCACATGTATAAAATGAGGGTGTTCAATTAGTTTACTTCTCAGGTTTCTACCAATGTTACATTCTATGATCTTTGATTTTAGGTTTTTAGGTATGGATACAACATATGCAATAATGCTGTGATACTACTAACAGATGGTTCTACAAGATTGTGTCATGGATTGGATCTTAACTCCAATTTTTAGTCATTTGTTGCATAGTTTATGCTACTGGCCAAAGGCAAGAGCTAAGGAATTCTCAAAAGTGCAAATCTCTCCTTCATTCTCAGCAACTAGAAATTTTGTTGTTGGAAAAGAAAGTCATAAATCTGTCCTATAATATTTTGGGAAACTCAAGGCTCTGGATTCTGAGTTGCTTGCTATACACAGAGTTAACATAACCCTCCAACCATTTCAGACTAGATAATGACTAAAATGCCTGTACCCCAGTAATATTTTCTAGTGAAAGAAAAAATGTGAATAATAAACCTAATAGACTTTATAGAGTCTCATGTGCTAAGATCACTTTCAATTCCTACAAACCTGCCAGGTTAAGTTGAATTCAGAAGCCACTGAATGGCAGACAAGACCACTTCCAGACCATTTAGGATGAGGGAAAGAAGCACATACACCATTGGTTGGTCAAACCTGGGTTAGAATACAACTAATATATCACATAGTGCTGCTTTTTCACCTAGGATGCTTAATAATAAGCAAGCAAGGCTCCTATTTTGCCTACCTTGCATGGATCAGTGAAAAGGCTGCTGATTCTGCAGTTGGAGGGGGAGGGCTCAAATGTTGCCCCGATATTAACTGTATATGAGCTTAGGAAAATAATTTTGCCATAGGCCTCAGTTTTCTCATTTGTAAAATGAGGCAAATTGTAATAAATATTCCTAATCAGTCACCTCTCAGGGGTTTGACTGGATCTGTTCCTACTTCTGGAATGGATCATTCCTGATTGGTTTGCTATGTTGTACATGGGCCAAAAGTTGTGTACGATTCTTTCAACCCATCACAATGTATTTACTTTGCATGGTCATCCATCTGTATCCAATGACAAAAGTGCTTAATTCCTCCTAAATGGTTTAATCACTTGTTTTCAGTTAATGGACAATCTGTGTATTTACCTGATGAAGGGAGATGGAATACAGTGCATGATGACATCATGAAGACTAATTTGTTTAGACTTAAACGTGTAAACAGAATAATAATGTATGATAAATCTGGAATGGTAAGTTGGAGCCAGGTTTAAATGTCAGACAGAGAAACTTGTATTTATCCTATAGATAATAGAAGCCACCATTGTTCATTGAGGTGAGTGAGAGGGTAAGATTTGCGCTTTAGGAATATCAGAGATATTAGACAGCTAAGGCAGGGAGACCAGTTGTCCAGGAGAGATGATGAAGGTCTCAGCTAGGATGGTGGCTTTATGTGTTTAATGAAAGGGACATAGAGAAGTAGAACTGACAAATTTCATCAATAGTTTAGATATATTGGGTAAGGGAGAGTGAAGAGTTGAGAATGAAACTGAGGTTGGAAACCAGCATAAGTAGAAGGATAGTAGTGTCCTGGACTGAAATAAGGAACTTCAAAAGAGGCTTAATTTAAGGGCTAATAATGTTTTAAACGTGTTGAGATGGAGATACCTGTAGGAAATCTACTCTGATGTCTAATATGCTTTTGGTGATGAGGAACTAGAATTCCATAGAGAACACAGAAATAAAAAGGTAAACCTGGGAAACATTTATGTGTGTTTATTTAAACAACTAGGAGCCAATGTGGTCACCAAGCAAGAGAGTATAGAGAAGGAAAATGGCATAGGACAAAGACTTGGGGACATCCTCACCATTAGGAGACAGGATAAGAATGATGATGCAACAAAGGAGATGAGAAGGAACATTTGTCAACTGCCAAGTTGAGATATGGTCTCTGCCTTCAAGGAGCTTACTGTAAGGGCAGTGTGTTCATCATTCGCTGCTGAAGAAGACCATGCCATCAGAGAAATAATGACATGACTTGCACTTGACTTAGTTTTGAGTGAGAGAGGACTGTGCAGGTCACCAGCCTCACTTCTCCTCCAGAACCATCTGAATCCAGTGACCAGATATCCATCAGGATGACTGGAGATGACCCAAGAGGAGGCAGTTGGGGTTAAGTGACTTGCCCAAGGTCACACAGCTAGAGAGTGTCAAGTGTCTGAGGTGAGATTTGAACTCATGTCCTCTTGACTCCTGCACTGGTGCTGTATCCATTGCACATCCTGGGTCATCTCCAGTCATCCTGAATTAATTTCTGGTATGTGGATTTAGTTTGTTGTGTTGTTGTTG
>CM053773.1:92065971-92091389 GCA_028658325.1 Potorous gilbertii | reverse complement strand
GTGTCTGAGGTGAGATTTGAACTCATGTCCTCTTGACTCCTGCACTGGTGCTGTATCCATTGCACATCCTGGGTCATCTCCAGTCATCCCTAATGAATATCTGGTCACTGGATTCAGATGGTTCTGGAGGAGAAGTGAGGCTGGTGACTTGTACATCTCTCCCTCATTCAGCACAAAGTCAAGTACAAGTCATGTAAGGGCAGTAGAAAGCTTTAGTAAGGGAAATAACATACATACCCACCTAAATATATACTTTATTTCCTATAAAACATGGCCTTAACTTACATCTTTCTGTGATACTATCCAGAGGTATGACTTTGCCAGAAAAGTTAGGATTTTTCCCTAGAACACTACAACCTACAGGACCCTCGTAGCACATAGAATCTTTCAGCAGCATAAAAACACCTGATCTTGACACCTAACAGTTACGAGGTGTTAGTTAAAATTAGAAGTTCCATGGATGATAACCTTATTCCTTCCAACAAGTATATCCCAGGTGAAATCTCTGGTTATCTCCTGCCCTGTTCCCCCTAGTTAAGGTTTGGAGTTTGTTTCCCAATAATTTACATGTCCACAGTTGTGTACATCTTAGGATTTCTGTTGTCGTCAATTGAATTTATCTTAATATTTTGATCTGAAGTATCTTTCTTTATAAACTTCCCTAGGAAGCAATAGTGGTAGTTATAGATCTAATAATATCAATAGTACCTTAGAGCAGAATTGTATTGTCACAGCACAAAATACCACTGTAATACCATTTGATCAATTGTCTAAGATGCAATAGATAGTTAATGAAGATGCAATGTACTGTTTGAGTCTCAGTGGCATAAATTCCTCTGAGAATCAACCTGTTGCCCTATCTAGGAAAAGGTTTCCTTGGAATTGATTGCCTCTTGTAACATTCTTTTGCCTAATTCCCTATTTTCATACAACAAATTAATTGTATTAGGTAGCATACACAAGCAATATTAAGTTGAGATTCATAAGAAAGAGGTATATAGAGTAACTGTATTCTGTCTTTCTAATTAGATTATAAACTGCTTGAGGGCAAGAACTCTGTCTTTGGTCCCTTTGAGTCTACCACATTACTTAGCAGGGTGCCTTACAGATGTCCCAGAAGTGATAGTGCTTTGTTGATTGAGAACTATTACCTAATAAAAATCAGGCATGCTTGTCCTAGCAGGGATTGGAAGGTAACTTCTAGGTCATGGAAGTTTTAGTATGGAAAAATTTTGGTTATCACTTTAATAACGTATCTAATCTTTTTATAGATTCACAGAGGTAGAAGGAATCTTTGAGGACATCTAGTTCAATCTGTGCCCAAACAGAAATCTCTATGGCATCACTGACATTTGATCCTGTGGTAATCAAAATACATGCTAACTACTGCCATTGCTGTTACTGTTTGAGGATGATGTCTCTAATACTTCCAATTAGAGAGAAATTAGAATCGTACAATCTAAATATTGGATAGGAGTTACAGGATCCCAAAGCTGAAAGGAGCTTTAGAAGATACCTAATCTAAGACATCCTTAAATGATCATCTGGCTATGTTTTGAAGACATCTGGCAGGACAGTACCCACTATATCCTGAAGCAGCCCGTTCCAGCTGTTCTGGAACTTCATCCCCAATATGAGATTTAATAAATATGATGCCACTGAACGTCTTTGCTACTTAGATGTGCCTGTTTGACTAAAGATACCAATGTAAGATCAGTTACCTTCCCCACACCACAGACACAGAAAGGCAACCCTTTAGGTGATAAGTACAATTGCTAATCAAGTTTTTTTTTCTTTGTTTTGTTTTTGTCACCATATCTCAGTCACTCTGCATGTGCAATGCTTCGTTCACATTATCATAGATGGAAGGCAATGGCGACTACATATGACTCCTTAAGTTTGCAAAAATTTTTACTTTTTTCAACTCATTTGACTCACAACAACCCTGTGTAATAAGTGTTATTAGTATCCCCATTTTACAGATGAGAAAATTGAGTCTGAGAGAGATTAACTGACTTTCGTAGGGTCACGCAGCAAGTAAGCTCTTGAAGCAAGATTCACTTAACTTTCCTTCCTGCTCTCTATCCATAGCGCCACTCAGCTGCCTCCCTAGGTTAACTATTCCATTGCACCTTAAATACAAAGAAACCGAGTCCCACAGACATTAAATGACTTGTACAATGTTACATATACTAATAGTAAAAATGAATACTAATAATATTACTAATAAGTAATAATAGAATTTATATATCACTAAGATTTATAAAATATTTCACAAATATTATCTCATTTTATCCTCCCAACAACCCTGGGAGATAGATGTTATTGTCTCTCTTTTATAGGTAAGGAAATTGAGGCAGAGAGAAGTTAAATAACTTGATTGGGGTCACAGAGCTACTAAGTCTCTGTGGATGAATTTGAACTCAGGTCATCCTAACTCTGGAAAATTAAGATAAGCCTTTGTAGGCTAAAAGTGGAAAAACAGGCGTTTTCAGTAGACTCCAGCGTATATAAAGAAATCAGTTCAGCGGTGTTTTGCTTCTGCTCTTGCTACTGCTATTCTTTAAACTTGTGTGCATGTATAGGACGTGTATTAGCTCATTTTCAACAACCTCAGTGTTTTTTATGGAAAGAATGATATGTGACTGCTGAGCATGATCTCATCCATCCTTGAGAGGCAGGAGGTTGTTTATGAGCTGAGGTTAGTTACAACAATAATTCTGAAGGGAGGAAGTGTTGCCTAGTGATTAGAGTCTGAATCTGGATTTCTATTTCTGGCTCCATCGCTCATTTGCTGGGTGACGTTGGTCAGGTCACCTAATCTCTTGGGGCCTCTATTCTATATCTGTTTCTCTATCTAGGGATATTAATAGTTTCCATTTTCTTACTTCATGAAGATTTGTGAGGATTAATGACATTTTACTAACACAACCTTTGTGAACTCTTTAAAAACTTGAAAAAATTGTGAAATCTCCAAAAGATAGAAATGTTATTTCTCTGGAGAAAAGTGAATTTCCCACTATAACCAGTTACTTGTGCTCTCTTTTTTTTTTCACAAGGAAGCTCATTGTTACTGACTGTGTCTTTTAAAATGCCTTTCAAAATGTGTCATTGCAGGGCTTTTGTCCAGGAGCATATCCATAGTCGCTCCATTACGACAAAATTAAATAACTAAAGAGTTTACTTTTATTACTGTTAAACTTTAGCCACTTTTATCTACCAAATCAGTCAGTTAAAAAGTACTTCATAAGGGCCCAAAGAGGTTCTAGGCACTGTGTTAGGCACTGTAGAAATAGGGCAAAAATATAGCAAATGCAATTATACAAATATACATAATAAACACTGAATAATTTTTAAAGAGATGGCACTAGCAGCTGAAAGATCAGGAGAGTTATCCTACAGAAGGCTGCTGAAGGGTAACAAAGGCTAAACCTTCTCATACAAAGGTGAAAGAAAAAATATGCATGTATGAGACAGATACATGCATAAATCACCTTAGAGGGGAAGTTAATCATCAAATTAAAAAGGCACCTGTCAGGAAAATACCCTGTAAGAACAAATCAAAAACAAAAATCTAGAACCTTCAGTGACTGGTTGGGTTCAAATTAATAGGTTTTTAGGTCAAAAAATGGACAGTTAAGACAAATGTCCAGGTAAAGAATCATAGATTTAGAGCTGAAAGGGAACTAAATGTCATCTGATTCAGCCCTATCATTTTACAGATAAGGAAACTAAGGCTCAGGAAGGGTAAGTGATCTCAAAACTAATAATCACCAGTGTGTTGTTTGAATACAGATCTTTTGACTCTAAGTCCAACATTCTGCTGTACAACTTTCTTTAAATAAATCAATGTATGAGTTCACAGACTATATCTGTATATATAACTGAACTGACTTGCAAAGGATTTTTCTTTTTGTAAACAAGACAAGAAGCACTGCTCTTTATTTTTCCCAGGCAAAGGCTCCTTCAGATCCAGAAACTCTTTATTGAGCTTATTTCCTGCACAGAGCTAGAGTTTGGCTGTCACTTTTGTGCTCAGATAATAGCCTTAACTATCCTACATGGCCTCTATCTTAAACTAACATTCCCCAGGCCTCATTTCCCTTTACTGAAGCTGCCCTTGTTCGTGAATGTATACTCTAATTGAAAACATATGACGTTCAGGAGATTAAACTCCCCACCAAAACATAACTAGAGAAACCTTTCATATGGCTACTTTCCTCTGGATTGTATTCCAATGAGATTTCCATCTGCTCCCTGGTTCAGAATTTTCAAATTGACATATAAGTTTTGGCATGAACCTGGAGAAAGGGGTGGGGAGGAGTCTCCTCTTTTTTTTTTTTTACAAAGGACTTAAGTGAGCCCCCGGAAAAATAAGGGAACTGTTTCAAGTGAGAAATACCTTAATTTTGTTGCAAATCCTTTTCCGCCTTCTGGCCTTCAATATCAATATGTCACAGTAAATTATTTCATTAAGGACTTCGTCTCCTCTGTAACCTGCTCGTCTTTGAGGACAAACTTTAACTCTGCCTTGTATATGTCTGCAATATTTCGATTCAAAGGACACCTGCTGACTTTAAGCATGAATGCCACATGCATTCCTTCCCTTTCCCCTTCATAAATATATATTGCCATTGCCACAGTTATTAAAAAAAATTATCCTTTGGTCCTTAGCGATCTACCATGTTCTCTCCTTCCTTCATTCTTAAGCTGACCTTGCTCCTACAGACAGACAAGAAGACAACCTTAAATGACAACGAGACAAATTTCATTTTGTTGGAAACTGCCTTTTCAATTATTTCTCTCCTCTCGATTTCTCCTGGCTGACCCGGACCAAGCTGTTGCTTTGACAGAGGTCTCTAACCTCTAAATTAAAATATGCAAATTGGTATGCTTCCTGCATGAAGCCTGGTGAAGTCTCTGCATTGTAATTGTGAGGGACCATTGGGCACCTGAAGAACGCAGTCCTTTACTTCTGCCATTTCTTATTCCATTAAAAAGAAAACCTAGCAGACTGACGTATTATAGCCAATATGGTTATAAAATCTGAATATTACTCCTTTGCCTCATTTTTATTTTTGTCATTTGCGGTAGTTGACATACTACTCTAAGGAAAAAATGTTCTAGAAACTAAGTAGATATAGTTAAATTATTTCAAGATAAAGAGACTATTCTAAACATACCTGTACCTTTAAAGGCTTAAATTTCACTGAATATTTGAAAATGCAGAACATTCAATAGCCCATTCCCACCGCACTGCCACCTTTCTATCATTTCCTCAGGCCTTATATAGATGGAAAAATGACTGAAATTGGGTTTTTCTTCTCATTTGCCTGACATAGCATTACTTTTCTAGGTAAATAGACAAGTGACTATTTGTAAGGCTAACTTCCATACTAGTTTTGTGACAGCAAATAAGTGATATGCAAATAAATGATATTTCAAATTATGTTCATCAATGTTTTCTCATAACCCTGTCAGGTAGTTTGCTTCTAAATGTCCTTTCTGCAGATACAGATACCAATATGCCAGGACTCTTTTTTTTTTTTAAGAGTCTAAGACCCTAGCAGTTGATTTGCATTCTTAACTGTCTCTTTTAAGCCAATATTAAGTACACAGTGTAATTGGAAATAATGCAAAAGCACATTAAATAGAAGGGAAAAACAATACAGGATTAAAATTTGGTATTTGGACTATATGACCTCTGAGGTTACTTCTACCTTTTAAGTCTGTGATGCTAACACAATCTAACTCCTTTTACAGAAGAGGAAAATGAGACTCAGATGTATTAAGTGACTAGCCTAGAATCATGTAGCTAGTAAGTATCTGAAGTGCAATTTGAGCCCAGATCTTTCTGACTTCAGCTCAATACTATATCCACTACTACCAGTGCTTCCTGCCTCTTGATAACAGCATGGTAGTTGGTGGAAAGAATATTTAATTAGGACTGAAAAGATCAGATTTTCATACCTTAGTTCTGCCCCTAACTAGCTGTCTCATCTTGGAGATTCAATCTCTGCCTAATAGAATCTCATCTACAACATTCTAACTTGATTTCATCCAAACTTCACTAGAAATTCTCTTTGGGTCTCAGGTTACTGGTCTGTAAAATGTTGTTGTTGTCGCTGTTCAAGTTGAGTCTTAACATTCATGACATTTGGGGTTTTCTTAACAAAGATACTAAAGTGGTTTATCATTGTCTTCTCTAGATCACTTTACAGATGAGGAAACCAAGACAACAGGATGAAATGACTTGCCCAAGGTCACACACCTTGGAAATATCTGAGGTCATATTCAAACTCAGGAATATGAGTCTTCCTGATTCGAGGCCCAGCCCTCTGTTCACTATACCACCTAGAGGGCTCTGCATTATTGTAGATCTCACACTGTATGTATGGTAAGTTTATTTAAAAAAAAAAGACTAGTTGCCAGGTGTTTATTTTTCTATTCTCTTTTCCTTTCAGTCACTTTTTCCCCAAGATACATATACTGTTCCAAACCATACCTCTCTCAGCTCCACTGCCCGTCTGGTGATAAAATTCTCTTTTTGTAACGATGGGTCTAATCTCAACTTCAAAGTTCTGCCAATGCAGCATGACTTTTCATGGATTATTGGTGGGATAGGAGGTCTATGTGGTCATATATGGCAAGTCTGTTTGTTTTGATTAACTATGATTCCTTGTTATGAACAAGGGTTCTATTTGTGTGTGTGGCTGGGGAACAGGGTGGGGCGGAGCAGCAGAAAATCATAGGAGAAGTGACTGTAATGGGGAAAAAATTTTTTTCTAAATAATGATGATGATGGTCCTCAGGTTAGAATGAAAAAAAATAGTAGATTTTGAGTCCTAAATTCATCACCTGGCTCTCCCTTGCAGTAGTGACTTAGCTTCTTTATACATCAGTTTCTTCATCTTTAAAATAGGAAGATTGGACTAAATAGATTCTAAGGTAGGGGCTCTTCACCTTTTGTGTTGTATTGTTGTATAGTCTAGTGAATCTCGTAGACGCTTTCTCAGAATATTGTTTTTAAAGACATATATAAAATATAAAGTAAATCAATCAGGTTAGTGAAAGTAAAGATATAATTTTTCCTGTCCTTGAAATCCACAAGAAGCCTGGTTCTAAAGTCCCCTCCAGCTCTAAATCTATGGTTCTGCCATCTTTCTTATGTTCAATACAAGGGTGCTGTTATCATTGTAAGCATCAAAAAAGATTTCTTTCCTATAGAAGAACTTGCATGTTGCCAGTTGATAGCTGGAATTCTAGTAGGGCAAAGAGAAAGAAAAACATATATACTCTTTGAAATCTCTCTGGTATAATTGCTACAAAGTTGTTTAGGGAGAAAAAAATCTCACACATGGTTCAACAGAAAGCTATCAATATTATGGCACAAAGTAAAAACTAGCTGCCCTCTAATGGCTTCATTCAGTCCATTAGAGAGAGCCTCAAACATTATCCTTGTGGAATACAGAGAGGAAAGCTTCCTGAAAGTTAATGTGACAACTCCTATGATTAGCTCTGGGTGTGTGTGTGTGTGTGTGTGTGTGTGTGTGTGTGTGTGTGTGTGGTGTGTGTGTGTGTGTGTGTGTGTATGGAGGGGGGAAAGATATGCTTGGGAGCCAAAGTATAAGGAGAAAAAAACACTCCAAATGTCAAAAAGGGGAAAAATAGAAGGGGAAATGCTTGATTGGTTAGGTTTATAATGTGGAAATGTACTGCTTGGTACTAGCAGGTCTGAACTTGACTGGTATCAATTTTTAATGATTTTTTTAGTTAAGTGATACTGATTAGCACAAATACTCCTATGTGTTTGTTTCTTCTTAGGGTAAATAAAGGCTAGAGATTTGGGTAAAGGTGTATTTTAGTGGTAAGGAAAAGCATTTGGCTCTTAGAGATATGGGATTAATTAAGATCTATGTGAGTCATTTGAATAAAACCTTGAACATGAACAACGGCAAATTCCCAAGTGAGTAGAATAAGACTCCGTTGCTTTATTATCACAGCCTTTTAACCAGTGCTTTAGTTAGAAGGCATTAATATGAGACGATCACTCACAAGTTGCATTTCTTCCCCCATAAACCAAATAAAATGAACTTCCTTTTCTCAGAAGCATTACTTTGCAGCGGTTAATAAAAACACTACTATAGGCAAATGAAATATAAAAAAAAAAACCTCATGAAAGACTAGTTGAAATTATAAGGGATGTCCAATATGAAGACAATAGAGTGGAAAAGGAAACCTATATTCAGTTTCCTGCCATCCTCCAGACAGAATTTCTCATATTCTCATTTTATCTTTTGGGGCCAATTTGACGCCCATTAGGCCTACTAGGGCCCTTGCTTATTGTTATGACTTTTTAAGGGAATTGTTAGTTTTCTGATCATGGTCTATGCCTATATTTTGTATAGTCCCAGTAAGTCTGTGGTTGCTCAATCAATCTGGGGTAATGGCAGCAATAATATGAAAACATTCAGAATCTGTTTTGAGAAGAGAAGCGGATGGCAGTTCTCAGCTCTGCCCCTCCCTAAAATCTTGTTAAAGACGCGTTCATTTTATAGTTTGTTAGCTTGCTTGAAATGTGAATTCAATAACTTTGCATTTGTCTCACTTCACTGTGCTTTAGTCATTACCTAAGCATTACACACTACTCTGTCATGGCTTTTCAAATACACATTTAATATGCTACCTTTGGATTTCCCAGGGATATTGGGAAGGCACTCTGTTCCAAGGGATTCACATGAATTCCTCAAAGACAGCATTAATCCTGCACAGGTGGGTCACCCAGCCACTAGGGGTGTTTCGAATGCCATATTATATCAAAATTCTAAGGGCATCTTCTTCAGAAAAGGTCGAGAAGGGTAAGAGAGAAAAGGGCCCGAACTGAAACTACAGGAGAGACTGTCATATATAATTATAATTAAGTAGGTTCTTGCATTTCTCTGTGTTGCTATAGTAGCAAAAGCTGTTATAAATATTGATGGTTGTTTGCACATAGTTTAGCAAAGGCTTGTTTCATTTCCTCCACACAAAAGTTGTATAGCCCTTGGAATCAGTTAACAGAATTATTAACATTATGAATCTATTTTTTCCTGGTGCAAAGAAATTATCTTTGAATGTTCTCTGCCTTTAGACTGGGATATTGCACAGAAGGTTAATACTTCATACACCCTCTCACCTTTTTCAGGTACTCAGCATAAACCTTCTATAAGCAGGAATAAAACCAGGAGGATTCGGACAACATTCTAGTAGAGAATGTGATCTACAACTGAGCCAAGATCCATAGAACTTATGCATGGATTGTGCCTTTTGGAAGATTTTAGTGAGATGGCCCACAGATTGTGCTCTGAATATACTATCATCTATCTTAACAGTGTTTTACATATGAAATTGCACAGTTAATAATAATCCCTTACAGTTGCATAATGCCTCACAATTTCCAAAGCGCTTTTACTTCCATTATCTCATTTAATCCTGTAATACTCTAAAACATTTAATGAACATTTACTGTAATTGTATAATAATAATACCTTCCATTTGTGGAGTGCTTTATAGATTTGCAAAGAGCTTTCACATGAATTATTTCATTATATCTTCCAAACAAATCTGAGAGGTAGAGCAGGCATCTTTATTTTACAGATAAAGAAATGTAGAAACATAGAATAGAGAGAAAGAAGGGAGGGACAAAGGAAGGAAGGAAGGAAGGAAGGAGGGAGGAAAGGAAGGAAGGGTAAAATAGACGGAGAGAGGGAAAGAAGGAAGGGAAGAAAAATAATACCCACAGTAACATAGCAAGTTTGTATAAGAGCAGATTCCAGAATCCAGGCTGCTTATGATGACCAGCTCACTATCCTTTGGACGTCAATCTTTAATTCTGAAGCACACAATTAATCTTAAGCATCTCTATCTCTGCCTGTCTCTCTCCCTCCTCCCTCTCATTCTCTTTCTTCTCCTTTTCTCTCTCTCTCTCTTTATATATATATATATATATATATATATATATATATATATATATATATACATATATATATACATATATATGTATATATATATATATATAAGAAATGTTTGTGTGTATATGTATCTATATATGTGTATGTATGTATTGTGAATATATAAAACACACACACATGCACACACGTATTGTCTCTGCATGCATGTGCGTGTGCATGTGTGTGTGTATGCATGAACCAGTGGTTAATGTCATGCGGACTTCCCTGCCAGGAAGTACCCTGCTATTTTCATCAAAATGTGTTCCTTATGATTCATTTTCTCATACCCTCCATCCTCCTAAAACAATGAATAAATGAACAAATGAAAAGCAATCATTATGTCCTTCCTGTGCACAAAGTACTGTGATAAGCCCTGAGTATCAATGTACGATTACAGTCTTTAATCTCAAGGAGCTCCTATTCTAGTAAAGATAGAAACTGCATACATGAGGTTTCATCTACAAGTCAAATGGGCCTTAAAATGTACAAAAGGAAAAGCAGAAAGTAGAGGAAGTAGCTGAGATGAATTTATAGGAGGCTGTGACCCTCAATAATGACTGAGGACCAGGCAAGAAGCAGGCTGGAAGTGTGGGGAGACTCTGCTTTTCCTGGAGCCCTCAGCCTTACTTCCCCATCAGTGGTGGTTGGTCAGAGGTGGGTGATGGGTTGGCAGGGGCAATGGCTACAGTCTCCACAATGATGATCTGAAAGTTTATGCTAGAAGCAAGGCCATTGTTGTTGTTTGTCCTTCTAAAAAGACCAGTGATATCATAGGTGATGTCTTGACTTGCACATGGATTGGATTTAAGTGAGACAGAGTTGCACCAACTTATTGATAAGACTCTTTCTTCTGGAGTCATCAACGCCTAGCAGTAATGCCTGCAAATGACCCAGGATTGGTGTCTTCAACGTCTGACCAAGCTCCAAGCACTCCACAGTGCCTGCTTTAGCCACCTTCATGACTATGGGAACAAATTGTTCTTATCTACGCATTCTACCATGGTAAATCCTCATATGCTTGGGGTAGACCCCCCCAACTCACTGACAGGTTTGAGGCCTATCAGCTACCCTCACTCTGGTTTAGCCCATCTGCCCAGGTGGTTTTACTGGGTGTGGCTGCTGCTTATGCTTCTTGGAGCCACAAGTGAAAGTTGGGTGACAGGCAGACACCAAAGGTGGATGAGCAGCACTGAACTAACTTGGCTAGTCCTCATACCAAAGTGCTAGTCCTCCTTAAGCTACCATATCAGACCCATAACTGGTTCAGAATATGTGAGGGCACTGTGCCATTTGAGGGCACCTGAGCCCATTTCAAACCTCCTTTCCCACTCATCACCTACTGTCATTCCTTATAAAGTAAAGAAGGTGATACTAAGCAATCTCCTAAAAATTCAGTACAGTCTCCTACTGCTCTGGCCATTTCCTAAATAACAATTAACATTGATTCTTTATCATGTTCCCTATCCTGAAAAATGAAGGGACAAGGATGGGGGAGGAGGAAAAGATGGTGACATAACTGAGTGAAAATGGATATGACGCTTTAAGTCTATGATCCTCAGTCTCTCCATCTATAAAATGAGGCGATTAGGCAAGGTGATCTCTAAGGTCCAATCCAGTAAGTAAATCTCATGGTTATTTCTATTTGCTTGAGAATTCCTTCATTTCCATCATTGGTTGGCCAAGCTGTCACTTAGTCTCATGCCCTCAAGTGAGGATATAAGAACGAATTGAAACCACAAAATACTTTTATAAACCTCATTTGGTCGGTGATATTGGCGTAAATAGAAACAAGAAGAGGGAGCCCTATTTCTGGAACCCTATTAGGACAGAATGACTGAATGTGGTAGACAGGCCTTTGCCCTTCCCACTAAAGCATATATACAATTGGTTAGTGGTATTTATCCAAAGTACGGATTCCTGAATTTGATTCAATTTAATTCAAAACTATATTAAAGGATTATTATGAGCAAAGTATTGTCATAGAGTCTAGGATCATAAAGACAAAGACAGGCTACACTGCCTGTATTACAATGTGATAAGGGTAGAAGAGACACACAAAGTACTTTAAAGACATTGGAAAAATAAGAGATCATTTTCAGCTTAATCTAATCCATTTTAAAACTATTTAGAATGAAAAAAACTGCAAGATTCATCAGAAAAGTGAAACTTGTGTTGGACTTGACTGGAACAAAAAAAATTAGTTTTACCCTTTGACTTAAGATATTCAATAATAAAAGGCCAAGACTCAGATTTTTATCATTACTTACCTTTAAAAAATGGCAATACTTCCTTAACCAGACTGATTTACCCAAGGCTTTCAAACATTTCACGTCTCTTCAATTTATGGAATTTTGCCAACATGTGACATCATCACCCTATATTCCCCTATCATCTGAATCCTACTCTCCTCTCTTCAGTGCTTCCCTGAACTCTCAATCCCTTATGTAATCTTTTCTAGTAACTCCAGACTACAAAGTTATTTTCCTCCTGTGATCTCCCAAAGCACTGATGGTCTGTAGCATTCATTTAGAATATATCATATATTGTCTTATATTGTTAGATTCATTTTTCTGCTAGAACATGATATTAAAGTCTAAGGATTATTAAAAGGATAATATAAGATAATATTTGTAAAGTGCTTAGTACAGTATCTGGCACATAGTAGACCTTTGTTAAATCTTATTTCCTTCCTTTCCTTCTATCTCCCATACTCAAACCCTGAACCCCCAACCCCAGTTAGCACTCTGGGACAGAGGTCCCTTCATTCCTTGCTTAGTGGATTTGATTTCATGAGCCCATTCTGCAAACAGTAAAATAAGACACATATGATACTAATCAGGAAACTAAGTTTAAAGCTTAATTCCAATCACATTATGTGTCTGTAGATAAGACCGAAAGAGCACCTGTACATGCTTGCTTTCACACAATGATCCATATAACATACACTTTAATATCATGCTGCTAGCCTGAAAATCTTGTTGCATATAGTTATTGGTCCCAAGATTTACAATTGGAAGAGTTCCCAGAGACCATCTAGACTATTTAACCCTTATTTTGTAGATAGAGAAACTTGGATCAGAAGAGGTAAATTTATTTTTTAACCCTAGCAACATTGATGATAAGTGGGTAAGTCGGAATTTGCACCCAAGTCTTCTTATCCCAAATCCAACGTTCTTTCCACAATACAATGCTTTTTAATTTTTATATCCTCCTCCTAAAAGTGTATGATTTTCTTAAATTTGTTTTTTCCTAACTCCTCCTTAGAGAACATTTTAAAAAAATATGAGCATCTACTACACATCTACGTGTGCAGTCAACTTCTACTGAAAGTTCAGGAGGAAGAAAATGTTTGGGGAGTCTAGTAAGTGTGGTCTCCCACCTGACTGTTTTGGGAGGTCAGCCCAGGGTAAGTCATTATCAGTGGAATATGTTCATCCAGTAGAGCTGCAAATTATTTATTTCAGCCTTTTCTTTTCACTCCAAATGGGATCTTTCCCATAATGTCATTAGTCAAAAGGTAGAACTAGAATTCCCCTGGTGAGACTGAGAATCCTGAGCCCAGGATTAAGCAGATTGTGTGAGTTGAGTAATGAATTGCCAAATCAGGGAGGAATTAACTCCAGCCCTTCTCAAGTTGCAGGCTGAAAACTTAACCTATTCACAGCTGTCCACTAATTATAGCAATTCCCCATTCCCACCTTCTGCCCCTGAGAAACTTCAAGATATAGTTGGAAAAGTACTGAATTTAGAGCTAAAACACCTGGGTTTGCCTTCTGCCACTTACTACCCATGTAAGACAGGGAAAAAAAAGTGATCCTCAATTTCAGTTTCCTCATCTATAAAATAAGAGTCATGGACTAGGTTCTATGATTTTGTGATATTAAAGTATGGGATCAATCACATGTCTTTTCTTTTTAGGATTCCTTCAATAATTATTACAACCTCATCACCTGAGCTAAATAACTTCTGACTTCAAGGCATCTGATTCAACCTTCATCCTTGAGCTAGACTGATGAGCCAACAGAGATCACGTGAATAAGGATTTGTGGTACTGGATGGGGACTTGCTCTTGACCTGTACACTTACCTGGACACAACTGGTCCTTAGCTTTGAGGCCTCTGGTTTCAGACACCGCCATCCATTTGTAGTGCTTTTCTACAGCAAGTTGTTGTTGTTTTCATTGGAATCCAGGGGAGTCTGCTTCCCTTTGACATCATTTAGGAGATTAAAAACTTTCTTTTCACCCTGAACTTCCAAAGATTACACTTATAAAAAATGATCCAATAGCCTTGTTCTCTTTTGTTTTTTCCCTTTACTTTAGCAAACACAAATGGAGTTGGGAGTTCAGCACAAAAATCCAGAGTACCATAAGAGAAGGCTGTCCAGTATTCCCAGAATGTGTGTGTGTTCCACAGAGATAAGTCAAGTTAGCAGTTTATGATGAAAGAGAAGCTTGTTTATGTGTTTAACAAGAGTGCATGTGTAGAACCCATATAAGACTGTGTGTCATCTTGTGTAGGGAAGGGGGAGGGAATAGGAGAAAATCTGGAACTTATGGAAGTGATTGTTGAAAACTAAAAACAAATAAATTAATAAATTTGGGGAAAAATTTAAATCAAATCAAAAATAAAAAATCATACAAGCAGGATACATACCTTCCTCACCCATCTATTTTCTTTACCTACCTTCAGTTCAATCCCAGTCACTTCAGTGCACCTGACACTTGTGACCTTGAATGACTCACTTGACTTTACTAAGCCTTAGTTTCTTAATCTGTAAAAAGAGTGTATTGGGCTTGATGATTTCAACTCCTCTAAATCTATGATCTTATGATCTGTGTACAAATAAAAAACTATCTGGCTGCCAAGTTTTCATCCACATCAGATACTTCCCGCATCCTGTGTTTACCATTAACAAATCTTTCTCTGTTACTGTGGACTCTAGTGAGCTTCATCACATAGGTATGATTTCTACTGAACATAGACAAATATGATTAAATGTCAAAAGAAACCTTAGAAATCACCTAGTGCAAGAATTCTTAAGCCTGGAGTCCATAAATCCCCAAAAGGTTTATAAATTTGGATAGGAAAAATATACATCATCATTTCCATAGAATTGATTTCCTTTGTAACACTATTTTATCTCAGACATGTAAAAATTCTGTTCTGAGAAAGGATCCATAGGCTTCTCACCAAGCCCCAAAGGGTCTAAAACATTTACAAAAGGTAAGAACCCAAGATTTAGCCCAACCTCTTACTCTCCCTGGGAGGTTGAGTGATTTTCCCAAAGCAGAGCTGATAGTTAACTCAAATTCTCTGACCTGGCCAACTTCTGCACTCCTGTTATGAGGCTACAGTTGCCTCTGTATATTAACTATTGATCTTTGCTCAATCTAACTCTTTCTTTGTTCCATATTTAGGGATAAGGGCGGGGGAAGAGAGAAACTTTTTCCTTATAGCAGTGCTATCTACTTCTTAGAGGAGTAATGAGGAAATTTCTTGTGAATCTAAAAGTATTAATAAAATATGAAATCATGAGATTAAAGATTTCAAGCCAGATGAACCAATAAAGTAAACCCTTTATCTTTTCAGATGAGGAAACTGAGGCACAGAGAGATTACGATGACTTAGGGTTATAGAGGCAATAACAATTACTGTTATTATTAATTATCATATCTAATTGATGTGGTCTGCAGATTTCAATGTGACGTTAATTAAAGAAAGTACTGGAGTCCAGCTTCACAACCTCCTGTCCTCCCTTTCTTACTTGTATTATCATGTAGTTCCCTTTAAGGAGCTACAGATGCCCTAATGATGACATTCCCTGATATATTAGCCAAGGAAGCAAGGGAAGATGAGATGTGGTTCAGTGGCTTCCTCCCTCATATATCAGGGCATGGAATCACTGGGATTGATTGTGTGAAAAACAGAATCTCCTGCAGGGAAGGTTCCCACAGCTCTCCTCTTCCTGCCACTTGCCCCCTACTGTGTCTTCCTGACCATCCCCCTCAGCTCCATTATTTTAAACTCAGCTCAACTGACTCCCATACCCAAGGCCCTCTCTTGTCTTCCCACTCTTTCATGGCCTCTCCTTCCTTCTCCTCCCAACCTCAACTACCATGACTCTGTTCAGGTCATCTGCTCCCCTCCCTCCTCCAAACTCAAATCACAGAGGCAAGGGGAGGGTAAGAATGGGTAGTAGCTTTGGAGTCCTTTTTATAGCCTTGTCCTTTCCTTAATTGCACAGGACTGAATTAGCTTAGAGAAGTAGACAGCTCAATGGAATGGAAAAGGCAGCAGGCTACTGTCCTTAGCCTTTTTTTTTTCTTTTCTTCTAAAACAAGGCTTACCTTTTTTGTTCCCCTTTGGTGGTCTGGGGAAACCTATGAACCCATTCTCACAATAAGATTTTAAAATGCATTAAACAAAATAAACAGGGTTACAATGGAAACCAATTCTACGGAAATACCATTGTCCAAGTGTTAAAGTCAAGCTAGTAGTCCCAAGATTAAGAACTAAGTTCTTCAGCATTTTGGGGTCCCCTTTAGCAATCATTTGACTTATTTTTCATGATTTTCTTGCATCACTCTCATTTCTCTTCCCAGTTTTTGCTCTGCTTCTCTTGCTTGATTTTCAAAATCCTTTTTGAGCTCTTCTGTGGCCTGATACCAATTCATAGTTATTCTTGGAGGCTTTGGATGTAGGAGCTTTGACTTTGGTGCCTTCTTCTGGTTGTATGTCTTGGTCTTCCTTGTCATCAAAGTAAGATTCCATAGTCTGATTTTTTTTCTTGTTTTTTGTAGTTTCCCCAGTCATTTACTTGACTTTTGAGCTCTGTCAATGTAGTTCTCTGCTTCCAGTGGGGATGGGGAGTTGTATGGTCAGCTGCTAGGTCTCTCCACAATCTTTGGGCCTGGAGCTCCAGAAACAACTGTGGCCACTGCCCTGCTGCAGCTGTGGCTGCCATGGGTTCCTCCACTCCCTTTACCACCCTGGGGCTGGGCCCAGACCACTCTATTCTTTCACACACTTTTGATGGGCTTTTTCCACTGACCTTCCAATTTATCCACAGCATTTTAGGGTTATGAGGTCATGAAACTGCCACAGGTGCCAGAGATTCAGTCTCCTGCAAAGGCCTGCTCAGGTCCCATCTGTGCCAGAGTGGTCTACACTGGGCTGCACTCTGCTCCCATTGGGACATGATAGATGCTTCATGTCGAGCTTTCAGGCTGTCTTGGGCTGGAGATTTGCTTCACTCCATTATTCCATAGGTTCTGCAGCTCCTGAATTTCTTTAGAGTCATTTTTTACAGATATTTGGCTGGGCTTGGAGGGGAGATCTCTAACAAATCTCTGTTTCTACTCCACCCTCTTGGCTCCATCCCAAGAACTTGTAAGGACTTCTCCCTGCTTTTTTGTTTGGGAATTGATGCTTCAATAGAACTCTCTGAATTCACTCTCCATCCTCTTCTGTTCCCTTATAGGCCTTAGTTACCTTTGGCTTGGGGGAAGTGAGAGAGGATGGGGAAGCAAACAAGGTAATAGAAAGGTGAAGGGGGCAGTCACTGTGCTCCTGCTGGGATAGGGCAAGGAAATAGTTCTGAAAATGGAATCTAAAAGTAAATTTTATTACAAGTTAACAAATAATAGAGTCACTACCATGTATATGATAGAATAGTTGATAAATCTGTCAATCAGTCAGTGAATGAGCCTTTGTTCATTGCTTTCTATAGACCAGGCACTGTAACTGCTTTCATTCTCAAAGAAGACCATGACATCAGGAAGAAGATGTCATGATTTCTTAGTGTTGGTTGTCCTTCATTCTCCAAGAGGATCATGACATCAAGGAGGCAATGCCATGACTCGCAAGTGAATTGGATTTAAGTGAGGAGGGCTGTGCAAAGTCACCAGCCTCACTTTCTCCTCCTGAGCCATCTGGGTCCAGTGGCAAGACACAGATCAGGGCAACTGGAGGTGACTACTTCAGAGTAGATGAAAGGGATTCTTATTTTTAGCATTTTATTTTTTCCCCAATTACATATAAAAACAATTTTTGACATTGGTTTTTAAAAATGAGTTCCAATTTTGCTTCCTCCTTTCCACCCCCCTCACTGAGAAGGTAAGCAATTTGATTTAGGTTGTACATGTATAGTCATGCAAAACATATTTTCATATTGGTCATGTTGCAAAAGAAAACATAGACCAACATAAAAACTCAAGAAAAATAAAGAGTGTAAAAAAGTATGCTTTGATATGCAATCAGACTCCATCAGTTCTTGCTCTGGAGTAGTCTTGGATCATTGTATTACTGAGAAATGCTAAGTCATTTACCATTGATCTTACAATGTTGTTTTACTGTGTAGAGTATTCTCTTGGTTCATGTGAATCTTTCCAGGTGTTTCTGAGAGCATCCTCCCCATCATTCCTTATAGCAGAATCATATTGCTGGAAAGGGAAAAAAACTAACAATGGGCAAGAACAGGAAAAGCTCCCTACAATGATGAATTTTGAAGTGAGTTTTGGAGAAGCAATCAAAAGGTGTGGTGATGATGTGACAGAGCATTCCAGATAAGGCGAACAGCCAGGACAAAACCTTGGAGTGAGGAAGTGGAGTGATCAAAGTAGACCAGGGTAACTAGATTGTGAAGTTCATGGATGAGAGTAAAGTTTTAGAAGGTTGGAAAGGTAGGAAAAGGTCACGTTGAAAATGGCTTTGAATAGCAAACAGAGGACTTTATTTTTGATCCTGCAGATGACAGTGAAGTATATTTTCACATGGGCCATAAAACCACCTAATTTATTACAACAGACAAACATTGGACTACTACTATATGCGAAGCACTGTGTTAAATGTTTAGGAACATGAAAAGTTTACACATAATACTGACCTCAAAATCTGTCTCCTACTAGGAAGTAAAGAAATCAGTTCTGGGGACTGTAAAACAAAGTAATAAAGAACAAACATGCCAGAGACAAGTAAACCAATATGCTATGTGAGGGTTTAGGAAGGTTGTTAATGACTGTAGGAATCAAGGCCAAACTAGTCAGATAGAGTAGTGCAGTAAGTAGATCATTAGTCTGGAGTCAGAAAGACCTGAATTCTAAAACACTTAGTAGCTTTGTGACCCTGGGCAGGGCAAATTTATTCATGCCTCAGTTTCCTCAACTATAAAATGGAAATGTTAATTGTACCTTTCTCACCAGGTTGTATGATGATCAAATGAGATATTTGCATAGCACCTGTCACAGTGCTGACACACAGTATGTGCTTAATAAATGCTTGCACCCTTCCCTTTCTGTAAGGAGATGACAATTGAGAGTTTTAAAAGGATAGAATGAAATTCACAAGGTAAAGAAGAAAGAGATGTCACAGACATAAAAATTCACAAGGAGGAAAGAAAGTGCAATAGTTGGTATAAGTTACACAACAGGCACTTAATTAAGGTCTCCCATTGCATCCTGGGCCGTCTCCATTCATCCTGATGAATTTTTGATCACTGGATCCAAAGGTGAGGCTGGTGACCTTGCACAGCCCTCCCTCACTCAAAACAAAGTCAAGTGAAAGTCATGCCATCATTTCTCTGATGTTATGGTCCTCTTCGAAAATGAAGGATGAACACAAGTAAAACAAGTAAGATTGATAATTCAGGGAAGAAGTCAAGTCAATAAGTATTTGCTAAGAACTGAACAATGTTCTAGGCATTAGGCTAAATGCTGAAATATAAATAGCTTCAAGGAGTTTACATTCTTATGGGGAAAGACAACACGTAATACAAAACTGAAAACTGAAACCGGGAAGGTGTGCCCTCACAGACAACATGGTAGATAAAGTCCAGAGAGTCAGAAGTACAGTTGGAAAGGTATGAAGACCTGGATGATCTGGGAAACTTCCTTCAAATGGAGATTCTGGGAGCAATAAGCGAAGCAGAGAAAGAGAATCCTGAAAGGACAGAAGATAGGTTTCTTGGTCTTATCTTTAATTTCCTTTTCTGGATCATCATCCATATCCCACCATATTATCATGGATATCCCTCAAATCTCTGTCCTGGGGCCTCTTCTTTTTCTCTTCTTTACCCTTTCTTACTGATTTCAATGGCTCCTTGGGCTATATTATTATGTCTATGCAGATGGTTGGAGCATCTATGTATTCAGCTCTCTCCCGACCTCTAGTCCTATGTCACCAGATGCCTACTGGACATTTCCAATTCCACATGGCTAAAGCATAACTTGTAATATGCTCTTCCCCCAAAATAAACTCTCTTTGATCTCTAACTTTCCTGTTTGGGTCAAGGGTACCCCCATCTTTCTGGTCAACCTCAAATCTTCATTCCCCCTTACCTAGCATATCCAGATGGTTGCTAAGTCTTGCCAATTCTACCTCCATAACAACACTGGCCTCTACTTCCTTCTTTCTACTTATTAGCCTCCACCCTGATTTAATATTCCATCTCCTCTCAACCACATTTTTTGTAATAGTTTCCTGATTGCTATCTACTTATCAGGGAACATGTTCTATCCCTATAGTATTATGTATATTCTTTGAGGGCAGGGATTGGCTCACTTTGGCATTTGCATTCCCAACACCTAGCGTGGTGCTTAACATATAGAAGGTGCTTAACAAATGTTTGTACATTGGTTAATTGGTCTCCATCTCTCTCTCTCTCTCTCTCTCTCTCTCTCTGTCTCTTTCTCTGTCCGTCTCTGTCTCTGTCTGTCTCTCTGTCTCTATTTTCTATCTGTCTCTCTCTTTCTCTGTTTCATCTCTCTATCTCTGTGTGTCTCTCTATCTTTCTCTGTCTTTATCTCTGTCTCTCACTGTCTCTCAGTCTCCCTCTATCTCTATCTCTCTGGCTCTCATCTCTCTGTTTCTGTGTGTCTCTCTCTGTCTCTCTCACATACACACACACACACACACACACACACACAAATTCACCCTCCACAAAAATGCCAAATTGATGTTACTAAAGTACAGGGCTGAGTTTATAATTTCCTTGCTCAGGAAATCTTAGTGGCATTACGTTGCATCTAGGACAAAATAGGAACTCATCTGTGTGGTTTATAAATCCTTTCACAATCTGCCGCCAGAATACCTTTCCAGCAGCTAGGGATGCAATAATGATGATCTGAGTTCAAATTCAGCCTCATACATTTACTGTGTTACCATGGCAAGTCATTTAATCTCTGTTTTCCTCAGTTTCATCAATTGTAAAGTAGTAAAATAGTAGCGTCACTGTGAGAATTAAGTGAAATAGAATTTGTAAAGGGCTTAGCACAGTGACTGGCACATAGTTGGCATTCAATAACTTTTTGTTCCCTTTGCTTCCCTTTCCCCAGGCTTATGGTTCTCTTATGTTCTAACCAAGCTAGCCTGTTTACTTTTCTTTAAACATATGATCCACTCTGTCATTGTGTCTTTCCATAAGCTGTCTTTCATGCTTAGAAAATATCCCTTCCTCACCTCTTCTTTTGGGCTCAATCCTTAGCTTCCATTAAGGCTCATTTCAAATACCATCTCCTACATGAACAATATCCTGATCTTCCAGTTGCTTAGTGTCCTTTGCCTGACAAAATTATTTTGTGTTTATTTGTGTATATTTGAATTTACACACACACACACACACACAAACACATACACACAAATAAATTTATACATATAAATAAATAATAGAATATGAGTTCCTTGAGGTCAAGAACTATTTCACTTTGGTCTTTCTATCTTAGCACCCAGCCCATAGAAGGTATTTAATAGTAATTTATTGAATGAATAAATAAGTAAGCTATTTAGTATCTATACTCATTACCTCCAACTACCCTAATACTGAGAAAAGTCTCATGAGTTACAAATATCATCTTTCCAGGTAGGAATATAAACAGTTCAACTTTTACAAGTCTCTTATGAATTCTCTTTCCTGTTTACCTTTTCATATGTCTCTTGATTCTTGTATTTGCAAGTCAAATTTTCTATTCAGCTGTGGTTTTTTCATGAAAAATGCTCAAAAGTCCTCTATTTCATTGTATGCCCCTGAATTGAATTTTTCCCTGAAGGATTATATTCAGTTTTGCTGGGTAGGTGATTCTTGGTTTTAATCCTAGCTCCTCTGACCTCTGGAATATCATATTCCAAACCTTTCACTCTCTTAAGTTAGAAGCTGCTAAATCTTGTGTTATCCTGATTGTATTTCCACAATACTTGAATTGTTTCTTTCTGGCTGCTGGCAATATTTTCTCCTTGACCTGTGAACTCTGGAATTGACAACAATATTCCTAGGAGTTTTCCTTTTAGCATTTCTTTCCAGAGGTGATGGGTGGATTCTCTCAATTTCTATTTTACCCTCCGCTTAAATATCAGGACTGTTTTTATTGATAATTTCTTGAAAGCTAATATCTAGGTCCATTTTTTTGATCATGGCTTTTAGGTAGTCCAATAATTTTTAAATTGTCTCTCCTGGATCTATTTTCCAGATTAGTGATTTTTTCAATGAGATATTTCACATTGTCTTTTATTTTTTCATTCTTCTGGTTCTGTTTTGTAATTTCTTGATTTCTCATAAGGTCATTAGCTTCCATTTGCTCCATTCTCATTTTGAGAGAATTATTTTTTTAGTGAGCTTTTGGACCTCCTTTTCCATTTGGTCAATTTTTTTTAAGGCATTCTTCTCCTCATTGGTTTCTTGGGCTTCTTTTGCCATTCTGTTTAGTCAATTTTTAAGTGTTATTTTCTTCAGTATTTTGTGGAGTCTCTAATAAGTTGTTGACTCATTCTTCATGATTTTCTTGAATCACTCTCATTTCTCTTCCCACTTTTTCCTTCACTTCTCTTTTTTGAATTTCAAAATCCTTTTTGAGCTTCTCCATATCATGCAACCAATTCATATTGCTCTTGGAGGCTTTTGATGTAGGAACTTTGACTCTGCGATCCTCCTCTGGTTGTATGATCTAATCTTCCTTGTCACAAAAGTAAGATTCTATAGTCTGAGTTCTTTTAAAATATTTACTCATCTCCCCAGCCAAATATTTAGCTTTCTAACTCTTTGTCAAAGTAGAACTCTGCTTCCAGTAGAGGCGGGTGTCAGAGAGGGTATACTGTCCCAGACTTTAGGGATTTTTCATCAGCCTCTTGATCCCTCACCATCTCTTGACCCAGAGCTCTGGAAGCAGCATCTGTTGCTGCTGCTGTGGCTGCTGCTGCCACTGCCACTGTCAACCACCGCAGACACCATCCCCATTGCCCTTGCACTGGGACTGGACCTGACCCAACAGAGCAGTGCTCCTCTTTCACCCAGGAAGTCTCACAGAACTTCCTACTGAGTTTCTTGGCATTCGCATGTTGAGAAGTCTAGAAACTGCCAAAGCTGGCAATGATTCAGTCCCCTGAGGCCTCCTCAGGCCAGTCTGTGCAGGTGCAACTCATGCTAGACTGTGCTTTGCTCCCTGACCAGTGTAAAAGACTGTTTCTGTTGACTTTCTAGGTTGTCTTGGGCTCGGGATTTGTTTCACTCTGTCATTTTGTGGGGTCTGTATCTCTACAATCTGTTTAGAGTCATTTTTTACAAGTGTTTGGAGGGCTTTGGGGAGAGCTCAGGGAGTCCCTGCTTTTACTCTGCCATCTTGGCTCTGCCCTTGACAGTTCCTGCTTTCAAGGAGTGTATGTTCTAATGGGGAAGTCAACATATAAAAGTTGAAAGGGGAAAGAGAAGGTAGGTGGTATGGCAGGGGGGCACAGTGTAGAAGGTCAGAGGAGTACTGACTGGTGAGAAATGAAGGAATGGATGAACTGAAGGCCCTCCTTTAATGCAAGTTCTGAAAAAAGCATGCCCCTTCTCTCCAATCAGAGGAAGAACCCCCCCCAGGTCAAAGAGTATTTTGAAGTGTGAATTTCTAAGATCCATAATTGAAGTAATCTTCCAGGATAAAAAACATTCTTGGGCATGCTAGAGAAGTCCAGAATAGTACTGCCTAGTGAACAAACTACACTTCACCTGGAAAAATTCCCCAAAGACAATATGCTTATGATGGTAAATAATAGTATTGTTTTGATATGCAAAATATGGCATAAAATAAGGGTTGTCTTGTGTATGGGACTAAAAGATAGTTTACTGGACACAGAGTGAGTGAAAATTGATTAGTAAGACAACCAAATTCAATGAGTTCAAATGTTTTCTTCTTGTTACTTCATTGTAAAATGAAATAATAGATTCTTCTGCATTGTATTGGAGACTGAACTGCTAAAACATGATTTTTATTCCATTGGTTTAAAGGCAGGAAGAAATCCAAACTGTTTCATCTTACTCTCTTCCCTAAGTAACATTAACATCTCATGGTAATTATTTAATTTTGTCATTTATCAAACACAAAGACCAACACTGATTTTCAAGCATTATTGCTTAAGAAAGTCTTTATTCTTTGCAAGGTGGAGGGGATTGCATGGGGAGGAAAGAAGAAAAAAACAAGCTGCAACACAAGGATTAGTTAAAACCACCCAGGGGAGCACAGGTGGCCAGATTGAAAGGATTGTCCTGAGAGAAAAATCTCTCCTTGCTTTGTCAACTGCTAAACCTTGAAGTGACTTTTAGTGATCATGTAGGAAAAGATGCTACTTCAAAGTAAAATAGCCTACTCTCATGGAGCCTCAAAGTTGGAAGAAATCTTCAATTACATCATTTAAACTATCTTTTAACCAAAGAAGTAATTCTTTATAAAAACATCAGTGATAATTGGTCATCTAACCTGATTTTAATTGTCAATACTTTTTTTTAATCAAAATTTCTCTCTTGAAAGATTAGTCATTGATTCTCATTTCATTCCTTGGAGATACAGAATTTAACTAATCTCTCTTCTATAAGATAGCCATGAAATATTTGAAGGCATTTGATTTACCCTCACCCTTTGCCATCTAATCTTCTTCTTCCGATATTCATAGTTCACAGGACTATTGATTTACATTTGGAAGAGACATTAGATGTCATGTACCCCAAAATCATCATTTTACAGAAGAGGAAACTGATGTCCAGAGAAACAGAACTACTTATCCAATGTCATAAAAATAATAAGTAGAAGAGCTAGAATTTAAAACCATCTTATTTCTCCAAATCTAGTATTCTTTCCAACTCTCACCATATCTTCAATAGATCATTAATCATTCTAGTTACCCATTGCTGGATAAAGTCCAGGTTATCAGTGTCTTTCATAAAATGAAATGTCAAGATCAAGACCTTCTACATGATGTGACCAAAACAAGACATGACAAATGGCTAACTCTTCTACTATTTTTTTTTAAACAAATTTATTTAAATTTTTACATTCATTTTCACAAGATTTTGGGTTCCAAAATTTTCTCCCCATTTGTCCCCTCCCCCCTCCCCAATGCACTGCACATTCTTATTACCCATATCACCAATCTGCCCTCTCTTCTATCATCCCTCCCTTCCCTT
>CM053773.1:92020833-92065471 GCA_028658325.1 Potorous gilbertii | reverse complement strand
CAAATGGGGAGAAAATTTTGGAACCCAAAATCTTGTGAAAATGAATGTAAAAAGTTAAATAAATTTATTAATAAAAAAACTCTTTCTTGTCTTTTTTCATAGATGATTTATTACATTCTACCTCTCTTTTTCTCTTTCTCCTAGCACATTCCTCTCAACACTTAATTTTATTTTTTAGATATCATCCCTTCATATTCAGCTTACCCTGTGCCTTCTCTCTCTCTCTCTCTCTCTCTCTCTCTCTGTTTCCATACACACACACACACACACACACACACACACACACACACACATACACACACACACACACACACACACATGCACACACACACACACATATATATATATATATATATATATAATATGCACACACATAAATACTTACAGACATACATATTCCCTCCAACTATCTAATCTTAAGAAAGCTCTTATGAGTTACAAATATTGTCTTTCCATGTAGGAATGTAAAGAGTTCAACATTAATATGTCCCTTATGGTTTCTCTTTGCTGTTTACCTTTTCATATTTCTGTTGATTCTTGTATTGGAAAGTAAAATTTTGCATTTAGCTCTGGTCTTTTCAACAAGAATGCTTAGAAGTCCTCCATTTCAGTGAAATCTCATTTTTTCCCTGAAGTATTATACTCAGTTTTGCTGGGTAGGTGTTTCTTGGTTTTAATCCTAGCTCCTTTGACCTCTGAAACATCATATTCCAAGCTCTCTGAACCCTTACAGTACAAGTTGCTAAATCTTACGTTATGCTGATTGTGTTTCCACAATATTTGAATTGTTTCTTTCTGGATGCTTGTAATATTTTCTCCTTGATCTGGGTCCTCTGGAATTTGCTACAATATTCCTAGGAGTTTTCCTTTGGGGATTTCTTTCAGGAGGTTATTGATGGGTTCTTTCCATTTCTATTTTACCTTCTGGTTCTAGAATATCAGAGAAATTTTCCTTGATAATTTCTTGAAAGATATTGTCTAGGTTCTTTGTTTGATCTTGACTTTCAGGTAGTCCAATAATTTTAAAATTTTCACTTCTGAATTCATTTTCCAGGTCAGTTGTTTTTACGGTGAGATACTTCACATTGTCTTTTATTTTTTCATTCTTTTGGTTTCGTGTTATAATTTCTTGATTTCTCAAAAAGTCATTATCTTCCATTTGCTCCATTCTAATTTTGAAGGAATTATTTTCTTCAGTGACCTTTTTGGACCTCTTTTGCCATTTGAGTTGCTCTAATTTTAAAGGTGTTATTTTCTTCAGCATGTTTTGGGTCTCCTTTTGCAAACTATTGACTCATTTTTCATCATATTCTTGCATCACTCTCATTTCTCTTCCCAAGTTTTCCTCTACTTGTCATACTTGATTTTCAAAATCCTTTTTGAGCTCTTCCATGCCTGAGACCAACTTTGTATTTTTATTGGAGGATTTGGAGGCAGGAGCTTTGACTTTTTTTTTGTCTTCTGGTTGTATGTTTTTTCATTGTTGTTGTCATTAATGATGTTAGAAAATACCTTTTCTGCAAGACAGTAAGTATTTATAGTCTGTCACTTGACTTTTGAGCCCTTTGTTAAGTGGAAGACTCCAGAGGTATCTGCCTAGCCAATTACTTAACTTTTGAGCTCTTTATGAAGTAGGAGTCTCTAGAAGCAGCTGCTGTTTCAGCAATGGTTACTGTTGCTCTGGAGCTGGGACCAAGGCTACAGCTGGGGCTGGGACTGGACCATGCTCCCCTCTCAATCAGGTTTGAGACCCTTCCCACTGAACTTCAAAGCTGTCTTTGGCCTTTGTGGGTTGAGAAGTCTGGAAACCACTACAGTTGCCAGTGATTCAGTCTCTTAAGGCCCACTCCAACTCTGTCCATGCTGGTAGAAACCACGTTGAACTGTGCTATGCTTCCCAGTGAGATAGAGCTTTGCTGTTGACCTTCCAGATTGTCTTGAGTTGGAAATCTGTTTCACTCTGTCATTTTGTGGTTTCTGCTGTTCTAGAATTTGTTGAAACTAATTTTTCACCAGTTTTATGGCAGATTTGGGGGAGAGCTCAAACAGGTCCCTGCTTCTATTCTACCATATTGACTTCCTGTCAAAACTTCCATTTTAAAAGAGCTCCTGGGCCAGTCATCTCTTCCTTTCCCACTTGGCTGCATTCAATTATAATGAATTCCATTCCCCCTCCCGCCCATGAACCTCATCTCCAGAAGACTCAGCTTATGAGATTGCATCAGGCATGGTACTTATACTTCATCATAACTCTTAGTACCCTCTGTCGCTCTGATTGGGAGATTGTAGCATGGAGCAAAGAACCCCTTCCAAAGGGTTTATTTAAAGTGATCTCCTAGTTCCTTCATTCCTCACTTGCTATGCTTCTTTGGATGGGACTTCACCATTCCCCTTTTCAAGGTTCTTTCTATCCCATTCCATTTGCCCCATTTGGATTCCTTTTATGTGTCTTCTCCTGTTAGATTATAGGCTCCTTGAGGGCAGGGCCTGTAATTCTTTTTCATATTTGTATCCTTGGCACTTAGCAAAGTGATTGGCACACAGTAGATGCTTAATAAATGTTTATTGATTGACTTCTGTGTGCATAGCAATGTTTTATTCAATAAAATAAACATTTATTAAATGTTTAATACATGAAAGGCAATGTGCTAATCATTAGAAATATGAAGACTAAATATTATTATCTCTACTTTTAAGGAACTTATAATCTACTATTGATGATCAGATAGTATACAAATATGTGCTAGACACAGCTGAAAGTTAGAAATGCAAAGCAAAATTGAAACAAAATGTTTTGAAAAACCAGAAGGGAGAAATTACCGCTACCTTGGTATGTTGAAGGTTATCACCTGAGTTGGTTTTTTAACAAAAAGAAGATTTGAACAAGTATAACTTGATAGGACATGAAATTTTCTCTTCTCAGAATTTAAGACAGAGAGGAAAAAGGAAAGACAAAATGAGGATATGGTAAAGAGAATAGTTTTATTAGAAAGGACAGTATGCTTAAGTGATAGGATGAAATAAGCTTGAAACAGTAAGTTAAAATCACATTATAGAGGAATTAGTGAGATGACCAGAGACACGCAGTTGGAAGATGATGTGTTCTTCAGTATGACTGATAACCTAAGAAGTGGAAAATGAGGTAAGAAGAACAGTGAAGGGGCTCTTATTGTGAACCTGGTCAGAACTGGAGAGTGTCTGAAGTACAGTGACTTCAATGAGAATTGGAAAATTAGGAGGATGTGATATTGAGGAGGTAGAATGAACAAAATTAAACAGCTAGCTGGATGTGTGGGAGGGAAAGAGTTAAAGCAAAAGATAGCTACAAGATTTTTATCACAGCTACCACTAACAAAATGGCATATTTTGAGATAAAGACTTTGGGAGACGGTTAAAATAATGAGATTAGTATTAGGTATGTTGACTTTAAGGCATTGTGGTACATCAAGGCAGTTGACAACTAGCAGAGAATAGGAAATAGAGAAATAACAATCACGGTAAAGGTTATGGACTACAGTCGTAGTTGTACAGTTATAGTACAGTACAGTTGTAGACTTGGAAATCAACTGAACTGAGTTGATAAGTGAAGCCGTGGGATCACCCAGACAGTGATCTAAAAACAGGAGAAAAGAGGCCCAACATTATAGTCTTATTCCCAAGAGTACAATTTAAAAATTTTATTTTTGTATCCTCAGGACCTACAGAGTATCTTGGACATGGTAAATACTCAAAAAGTCTTGCTGAAGTACATTCTACTAGATGGGAAAAAAAATGAAGGGCAGAGGAGAAAGAGAAGAGGTCACAATGTTGAAGGAAAACCACATGAATAAAGAGACATAGAATTTATTGCAGAGGACAGTCTAAAAGATTTGTTCAATAATATCAAACATTGTAGATTTCAAGCAGGAGGATGAGAAAAGTCATTTGTCCTTGACTATGAAATAATTAGTGACTTCAGGGGAAAATGTTTCTTTAGAATATTAGGCAGGTAAAATAAAATATAAAAGAAAATGTGACAAGATGGAAGAGAAATAGAGCTAGCTAGTGTAGACTCTGGTTCCTAGAATATCATCAGATTAGAAGCAAGACTTAGATAAGAAAGAAAAGATCAAATGAAAGTTATTTTAGGGAAGGTAAGACTTGTCTATGCTTGTAAAACATAGACAGCAAAGAAAATGATGAAAATTGACTAGGGTTGGTTTAAGTACACAACTGAAGAAGTGAATGTTAGGAAAGAAGAGGTCCAGCTCATATTCTGACCCTGAAGTAAAAGAGCAAAGAATGAATGAATGACAGTGTAGAGAGAAATAGAGGATTAGAAGATGAGAGTTGAATGAATCCATGTTGCACAGACTTGACTTAGTAAAGTAGGAAGCAAAGTCATATACTGAGAGTGAAGGGAAAACTATGCATTTGGAGGTTTGAGAAGTGAAGTTTGCCACCGCACACCATGATGAAGTCAATGAGAATTGGCAAAGCAGTATCAATGCAGAATTGATGCTAAAAACATAAATCTGTAGTGAATCCAGGTATCATAGCTATAAGACTTCCTCTCAAGGGTTTGATTGCTTGAGATACAAAATAGAGAAAGTACCCAGTAAAGATTACCAAGAGTTGAAGACTGGGATCTAAAGGATAAGGAACAGAAAAGTCAAGCAGAGGATGTATGTTTGTTCATGACAATGCATAAATGATATTAACCATTGAATTGATAGGGGATACAGAGGGAACTGAGATCATAGGAATGATAGGTTGTGAAAATAGAGACAGATTGAATAGCCAAAGATCTTATTCAAGGGAAAAGGGCAGATTGGGAATGCACATAAGGTAAAACAGTAGAAAAATGTAGAGTCAGTATTCAGCACATTCTTCAGAATATTAGATTCAGAAATAGAAGAGAGCTCATGATGTATTTAAACAATTTTGTAAGTGATTATTAGAGTGCGAGGCTTGGAGTCATCTTCCTGAGCACAAATCTGGCCTCAGATACTTAGTTAGTTACATTATCCTGGGCAAGTCACTTAACCTTTTTTTGGTCTTATTTTTCTCATAAAATGAGCTAGAGAAGGAAATGGTAAACTGCCCCAATATCTTCACCAAGAAAACCCCAAAAGAGTTAATAGACATGACAATCAGGAGCATAGAATATCCATCAGGGAAAAAAAGAAATAATACTGAAAAAATAATCTGAAGTTACATTGTGCACATCCTTGCATACCAGGCTAAAGAGTTTGAACTTTAATAAGGTATGGGGATCAAAAAAATCTTATGAATGGGGCTGTGGCATGATTGAAGAGTGATCTCTCAATAAAGTGAATATAGATTGGAAGACTGACCAAATAGAGGCAAGAAAACAAATTAGCAGATTATTGAAATAGATCAGATTTGGTAAATGAACTACTTATTGTTTCTCAATTTCCCTCTCCTTTTCTTTGCCTAGAACATTTCCTTTTCTTCACTGGCTTCTTAATCTCTGCCTGTTTACCTCCCTCTCATTTTTTTAAGGTCCCTCTCAAACATTATCTATTTATACTCTCTAGAGAATTTAAGGGGTCTTTAGAGGTACTTAAGTTTCATCTTTATGTAAATCATTAATTCTACATACAATGCAAACAATTAGTGTTTGTTTGGTGTTCAGGTACTTTGAGGGACCAGAGCCTCCCTATTTCATAAGCAACATCTTTCATTTTTGGACACCTTTAATTGGCAGGAAATTTTTATTTGTGGTAAATTTAAATCTGCCTCCTTTTAACTTCTACCAAAGACCTATTTGTGGGACCTAAGATTAAACAGAAAAAAATAAAAATAAATTCATAACTGTACTATATGACAACAAAAAACTAGCTTTAGTTTCTTCAATAAAAACATTCCCAGTTTTCTTTTTTTTAAAACTCAAACATTTATAGAATCTGAGCCCATCACTATTCTAGTTTCTGTTTCATGAACATTTTCCAGCTTACCAGTGTCTTATAAAATTTGATTTCCTGTTGTTCTTGTGTTCTTTCAGTTGTGCTTGAGTTTTGTGACCCTATTTGGGGTTGTCTTGGCAAAGATAATTCCGTGCTTTGCCATGCCCTTCTTCATCTCATTTTACAGATGCAGAACTAAGGCCAACAGTGTTCAGTGACTGGTCCAGGATCAAATAGCTAAAAGATGCATTTTCTTCACTCCAGACCTGGCAGTCTATCCACTGTGCCACCCAAAGCCTAATGCTTTCAGAATAGACAAGCATAAAAAATAAAACCTTATTTTTATAAACCATGTTGCTTTTCAAAATGGTTTCATATACATTTCCCATATATTTCCCTACACCCAAATATCTAATTTTTATTTTTTGTTGGTTTCACCCACACACCCATGCACACACATCTGTCTCATTATCTCCACTCACAAGGCAACTGTCCCTTTCCGTATCTCATCTGGACTGATGTGATAGCTTCCAGATTGGTTCCCCTGCCTCAATTCTTTCCCCTTTCTAATTTATCTTCCCTAGAGCTGCCAAAGTATTATTTCTAAAGCACAACCCTGACTTAATTCGTCCCTCTACTAAATAAACTCTGGTGGCTCCCTAGGTCTAGGTAACTCCTTTGCTTAGTACTTAAATCTCTTAATAATTTTGCCCCCGGCTGTATTTATGTTTATTATAAATGATTCACCATCACTTTTCCACTGGCCCAAATTAGACGGCTTACCATCCTTCAGAGATAAAATTATATGTCTTTTTCCTGTGCTTTTCCACAGACTGGATTGTTGTTGCCCATAATTTACTTTCTCCTCAACTCTGCCTCTGAGAAAACATAGGGTCCTTCAAAATTCAGCTGAAATGGCATGAGTCCTTCTTAAATTCCCCACCTCAAACACACACAGAAAAACTTACACACACACACACACACACACACATACACATGCACACAGCTTCTTCTGCTTCCTTCCCTAAAGCAGGACATTTACCTTGTATTTTATATACATTTGCATATGTTTCCATATAATTCACAAATATACATGTATGTATACATGCATATATAAGTATATCTATCTTATTTTCTTCCCCTTATATGTGTATACATATACACACATACATATGGATAATGTTCTTTCTCTCTCTTATAAGTTCTTTGAAGACAGAGATAATTTCACTTTTATCTCTCTATCCCCAGCACTTAGTCCAGTGTGTGGCATTTAGTAGGTGTTTAAATTGATTTTTAAAAATTAATAACTCATTAATTGTTCTCTCTTCTGTGACAGTGGCTGTCACCTTTAGCAAGTTCAAGCCTCCAGGTAAGGAAGCATCATTGTCTAATATTAATGATCAGAAGTCCATAAAATGAGATTAGCATTACTGCTATTTCTTTTGAGGAATTTCACATAATTTTCATATATAAATGAGGTACAACTTATTGGAGGGGAGCCTTGAACTTGACATTTTGTTCTGCTTAATCAAATGCTTTCTTAGGGTCCACAAAGAATAGTAGGATGTTGCTTTTTCTACATCTGTTAGTAATTTGCATAATGGTACATGTGTGTTCTACTATACAGTATTATTGGAAAAAAGTTTATCTCTTCCCTTTAATAGTTTTGTCATGTATGACCTCAATCCTTCTGTAGATTATCTTTACATATATGTTTTGTATGTGTGAAAATAAACATATAAAGTCAGGAGTAATTGTCATTTCTCTTCATGTGTGTGTGTGCGTGTGTGTGTGTGTGTGCGTGCGTGCGTGGAGGTGTTTCTGGATCCTCTATTTTTCCTGACTACTCTGCCATTGACACTTTAGGAATAGGAGGGGATGTATAGATAGGATTAAGGATTATCTAGTTTTTTTTTTAACATGGCCTACAGTAGGAACAGGTATCTCTCAAAATAGCCAGCCAACTAGCAATAAACTTCTCCCTGCCTAGTTAGTCTAGTTCTTGGAAAGCTAACACTATCTGTTGCCACCCAGTACTTGCAGCCCAATAAAACTTGTCAGAACTTGTCTCCCACTGTCATAACCTTTGAAAAATCTGCGACATTGCATCCATGCCAGGAAGACATTTGATTAGCATTTTGTGAAAAAAAAAAACTTTTGCACTAATTGTGAATAAATGCTTTATCAAGCATTCAAACATTATAGAAATATTATTTAGCATTATTTTACTATAATCAATGAAAATATTTTATTGAGCTTTGTGATGGTGACAACACTTTATATGTAAACAGTTCCTTCATGCAATATTTAAGTCTATATATTAACTAAAGCAGAATCAAAATTTGTCAACTGACAAACTTTGGCTTCTGAGAATCAGGCCCTTATTTGGTGAGTTGAGGGTAGCATTACATTGTACAACCGTTGAATTAATTCTCAGCCTTGGACAATATATGCACACATCATCTTTATGAACTAAGAGTAAAATGAAAATATTTCCATTCTACAATTTGAATTCTATTTCCTTGTATACTACTAGAAAGTCTGCATACTTTTGTATTTTTAGTTCTTTTCCTAAAATACCTATATTTTGTATTTCCAAGTTTTGGCCAATTTCAGTTCAAGCCATAAATGAAAAGCCCTGGGGTCTCAGTGTGATTTCCATTAGAACCCCATTCATCTTTGTTCCCCTTGTTCAGCCATCTGGGTACTGCTGCCAGTCAATGGAAATCACTTGTGCTTTATTACAGCATAAATGGATGAAATCGCAAGCACCTAAATGGGCCCTAATTTTTTCCACTTAGAAATCAAATACAATCCTGTTACTTTCTTTTACCCCTTTTGTTTGTGGCCACTCCATATGACTGTGCTAACAGGTCTCTCATTTGTGATCAAACAGAGCCTCCAGGGCTTGGGCTATTATCTGCTAACCATAAGCAAATGGGAATTTTTTAAGCACAAACCACATTGGAACAGACCAGGAGTCCACCTGTTAGCTTCAAACAGGTGTTCCTCAGCCCCAAAATTACTTTGCAATACATTTTTCGAAGGGATGATAATTTCTTCTTCTTTCTAGTCCTGGGGGATAATGGGATAAGAAGTGAGAAGGAGGAAGTTTGTCATAGAGAACATATAGTTTATTGAGTCAGAAGATTTGATTTCTGAACCTGGTGTTGTTATTTATTACGAGTCATGTTGATCAAGTCTCTTAACTTAAATCCTGTGCTTCCATTTACTCATCTACAAAATGAAAGGGTTGGACTAGAAAATTCTGACAATCCCTTCTGGGTCTAAATATTGTCTATTATTTCTGCTACCAACCAGCTATAATATCCTCAAAAAATCTCTTTACTTGCTTGGGCTGTTCAGTCTTCTCCTCTTTCTAACAAGATCCCAGCTATCCCCCAGGACACCTGTGAACACATATGGCATCTGGCTTGCACAGGTTTTTTAGTCCCGACTGATGGTGGGTAGTATGGCAATGGAGATACCATCATCATCATGACTGACCTCCTCTTCTTCCTTACTGTTACTATCACAGTTATGATTATCTTTATCTCTATTTGATGAAACAAAATAAGGTGGTGGGCAGATGCTTCACTACACAAGGTATTGCCGTATCCTATGCTACTTAAGGATTCAAGGTTAACTCCACGAGAGCATTCAAGCCAAGGGCTCTGTTTAGAGGGGTGTGGTCCGACATGAGACAGAGACCCAACAAACTCATTATGTCCAAATGGGACTTAAAATCTCTTTGTCTAATGTTATAATAAGCAATTAGGAGCATATTCTCGGTATTCAAATAGGGTTATATTGAAGCCCTAGAGAGAAGTTTTATACTGGCAGAGCTCTGTTGATGGAATGTACATATGTTCAATGGATCCCTAAGGTAGGATTGATTGCTGGATGCCAGAGCAGATTGCCCTAGGCATTCAGGGGAGACAACATTTATGTTTCAAAGTCTCAATATTAAAAATAATATGCATGCTCATTTTGAGGATCTCATTTCTTTCACCAGATCTATGATCTATTTTCTTGGAAGCATAACACATAAAGCTATCCTCTAAGCTGTGCTTCCTTAATCCAGTTTTCACATTTTTCTCCTTCCATAACAAAGGTGAACTGAAAGCGTGATATTGTTACATTACACTCTATGAAGAACTTCTATTGGTCTGAGAGCTCACATGGAAAGGTAACTAAACTTTCAAGAATATGGTGATGTCACATGATGGAGAAATCACTCAAATCTTTGAAAAGGATGTGATGGTTTTCTATTGATTACTTGGTCAGTGTTTTCTGGTTAGCTGAGGATATAAGCAACAAAAGAGAGTATTCTACTCTGTATATTCATCTTTAAAATGAAATAATGAGACTAGATGATCTCCAAGGTTCCTTGAAGTTCTAAGATTCTGTGACTATAAAAGCATACCCAAGTGACACATATACTATCTTCTGCACAGTTATTTTTCCTGAGGGACAGATATACACAGTAAAGTACTTGTTCATTCATTTGGTGAGCATTTATAAAGCCCCTACTATGGACAAAGTACCATACTAATCTAGAGGGAAATAACCAAGTCAATTAGGGTGTGGCTTCTGTCCTCATGGAGTTTATAAGGAGGGGCAGACACACAGACAAATATGTAACATTAAATAATGATAGCATAAGAGAACTACAAAGTTATCTTCAAGATTCAAAGAATGAAAAATCATCTCAGACTGAGGAATCAGTGATGACTTGTAGGGGAACTCAACAGTAGACTCAGACAAAATATCTAAAAATGAATAGAAGTGAAAGACCCTAAAGGGTATTGAGTATCTGGTGGAAGAGTTTCGAGTCAGAAAGAACCTCAGAGACAATCTAGCTAACTGTGTGGCTGTGGTTGGTCCTTAGTTCTCAAAGAGGACCATGACATCAGGAAGATGATACTATGACTTTTAAATGAATTGGATTCTTGTGAGGGAGACTTGTGGAAAATCACCAGCCTCACTTTCTCATCCAGAGTCATCTGGGTTCACTGTTCAAATATAGATCAGGCCATATCTGATTAGATTACCTTCTCTGCATGAAAACCTCTAATGAAGAATTATGGACTTCAGGGATAGTCTATTCCATTGTTTTTTGAAAATTCTAATTGCTGTATACTATATTGAAATTATTTATAACTCTTGTGTCAAAAAATGCCATTATATGAAGGATCTGAGCATACATTAAGGCAGACTGTGATCTATAATTCTCCAGAGTGAAACCATATCAGTTTAAAATGTAACTGAGAAATACTTTAAAAATAAATAGCAATACAATGGAAGGGAGATGATGCTAATATGTGGTTTTTAAAGTCAACATGTGGCCTAGGGTGATGCTGATGAACTGTTAATTGACCCCACTTTTATTCAAGTTTAATACCACTACTGTAGAATATTTTCTCAATTTCTTGGCAAATGGTCCCACCTAGGAAACCAGAGAAAATGTACATAGTACACTCCCAAGTGTACTGAAATTGACTCAGCACTTGTAAGCACAAAGTTTATAGTATTATGGAAGGTTAACTAAAGGGAAGAAAAAGCAAGTCAGAAGCCAATAAGCAAGTGTCACTTTCAATGCATCTGTAGATATGTAGTTACTTATACTTTGGGCATTGGGATTCTTTTTGCGAAGGTTTCTGATTATGCCTCCATTCCATGTCCTGTCTTCTAGGATTTGTTTTGACTAGTCAAAGTGTCAGAGCAATAAGGTGCCTTTCCTTCCTTTCTCTCATTCCTTTCCCTAGCTCCATAGTCCATGAAGTTTCTCAGGTATGAGAAGGTAAGAAGACACATCTTTAGGTTTCTTCAGTTTGTTGGTGCTTTCTTCCTGCTATACAAAAAGAATGAAAGTTCTGCCTAGTTCTTCTTCCTTTACCTTCAATTCCCTTTTCTCTGTCTTTGGTAATTTCAATGAGTTTAGGAAGCTAGGCGACTAGATGGGACTTGGAATCATCAATTGCAAAAGGCATTCTTAATAGCCATGTGACTCCTAACAAATCACTTAGCCTTTCTGTATCTCATTTTCCCATATCTAAAATGGGTTAATAATTACACCGATCTTATAGCATTGTTGTAAGTATAAAATGAATTAATGTGAAGAAAGCAGTTTTCAATCTTTCTATAAATAGCAACTATTACTATTACTAATTTTTATTATTTGTGTATTTCTATCCTTTGTCAGATATACCTTTAGGAGAAGACCCTTAATTTCTCCCAATCCCATGCTAATAGGAAAAGGAAAGGAAAAGATCCCAGAAAACACTACTCATTGAAAGGTGTGAGTAAAGAAGTGTTTTGATCAAATCCATGCATATGAATAACTAATATGACAGCAGTGTGATAGAGAGTTTGGAGTGAGGAGAGATAGAAGGAGGGAGGACCAGATAGAAAGTTGTTTCAACAGTTCATGTGGCAGGTAATGAGGGCCTGTATAATGGCAACTGACATTGTATTGATTATGAAAATGAGGGAGAGAGAAAAATCAAAGATGACAATGAGGTTCAAGTGTAAATGATGGGGAAATAGGATGTTATTAACAGAAAATGGGAAATTCAGAAGATCAGATTTTACAAAATAATGTTAATTTCTGTTTTTGCCATACTGAGTTTATGATGCCTCATAGTTCTCTGGTAGGTATTTGGAGCTTTATGTCTGGATCTCAAGAGAAGAATCAGATCTAGAGAAGCAGTTTTGAAAGTCATCCACATAGAAGTGTTATTTGAAGCTGTTTAGATAAGTATATAAGGAGGAGTATATAAGAGGAGAGGAGACAAAATGAGAAGGGATGAGAGAAAATGAAATGGAATGAGAGAAAATCAGTCCATATCAGATTTTGGAAACAGCCATATTTATTGATCTGAAAGGAGAAGAGGAGTCAAGACAGAGGCAAATAAGAAATAGTCTCACAGGAGGGAAAAGAAGATTGTCAAATGATGCTTCATTATCAAGATACGTATGACTAACAAAACAATTTCAGGATGAAAAAAATGATTTGGGAAAAAAGAAATTCATGAGTTTTAAAGGTAGAAGGAGGTTTGGAAGGCATTTAGTTCAGGGCTTTTGTTTTGTGGATAAACAAACCAAACCCCAGAGATGTTAGATGACAAGGGCACATCAGTAATAACTACAACCTGTGTGTAAATTCGATTCTTCTGACTTCACAGTCAGTATTCTTTCAATGGAAGCGAATAAATCTTACCAATTCCTTGGAAACAGGTGGTAAGGAAGAAGAGAAATGATGTGAAGACTTTTTTTTTCTAGGAAGTTTGGTAGTATAGAAGAGGAAAGAAAGGAGATTAGTAGCTTGATGGAGCAAAATACCTTGAGGAAAGGTATTTTTGCTTTGTTTTATTTTTTAAAAATATGGAGATCTTCACTTCTTCATAGGCAATTGGAATATGAGACAGAAGAGAGTGAAAAAGCATAAAGTAGAAGGGATAAAAGTGATAGAAGGTGAATGAAAATTAGGGACAGATCTGAGTTCTTCACTGATCTTTTTATGTTATTGTGGCAAATGTGAACGGATTAGGGTAGGTTTGAACAAATGACCAATATTAGAAAATACCTTATTCAACTCTTTTCAATATTCAGTGGGACAAGTTAGACCAGACTCAAGTTTTCAAGATCTTGAGAATCTGCCACAGTCATATACTGAATTATGCTATTGGCAGAATGCATGTAGGTATATCAGTTGAGTTAAAAACCAAATCAAATCTCTACTTTAATGATATGATCCCTGGCCATTTGAATAGCATTGAGGCTGCAGCCCATGGATTTCCTCTATAAAGAACTCCCAACAAATTCTGGAACAGTGGAAGCCACGCAGCAACACAGTGAAAGAGATTTCCATTCCAGAGAGCCCTGAAAAACCGATCCCAAAGGTTCATCGCGCACTGGACGGGAGCGGAGCCCTGCCCTGCCCTGGTCGCATGGCACTGAGGGGAGCGAGCAGATTCGAGCAGGCTTCAGGGATGGAATCTCCAGCAGCCACGAAGGTTCCCTCCACCCACAGATGCACAGGTCAGTGAGAGAGACGTCTGGACAGGCTGAGAGGGGAGTGGGGTGTCTCCATAACTCGGGCCCCCTCGGGAGGCAGCGGCAGAGGCGGCAGGAGGCCAGAGGCTCCTGGAGCAGGCAGGAGCTTGGCAACAACTCCATTACAGAAGGTCTCTGCATAAACCCCCTGAAGGAACTGAGCCTGGGAGGTGGCCCTGGCCCCACCTGAGAACCAGAACTTAAGTTCCCATTGAATAGAAGCCAGGCCTGCCACCAAAAGCCCTGAGGCTAGGGAGCAGCATTTGAATCTCAGACCCCAAGCACTAGCTGGGCGGATCTAGCCGAGGGTGGACAGGAATCTCAGAAGTCAAATAACTGGCTGGGAAAATGCCCACAAAAGGGAAAAAAAATAAGACCATAGAAGGTTATTTTCTTGGGGAACAGATGATTCCGCCCTTCCTCTCTGACAAAGAAGACCAATGCTTACCAGCATTGAGATACTGATGTCATCACATCTACATTAGGCAGGCATAGCCTTAACATGAATTGTAATTAATTATACAGTAAGTCTTCAATTAGTCTTTTAGGTGCAAGAAGTCAGACAGGGACCAACTTGGGAATGGACCAACATTAACCTGCCTATCTAGAAATGGGTCATCTTTTTCATTTTGCACAGTCCCAGCACAATATTTTAGTATTGCAGTAGTCCTATATTTTCTAGGTCAACAGATATCATGGGAAATCAAAGGAATATATTTGTTTCCTGATAAGTGGGACAACATTTCCTACATTTTATCAACATTTGATCCTGGGTCATTTCACATATTGCTGTCAATAAAAATGATGGAAAATCTCAAAAGCTCAAAATAGATCCAGGAGAGTTACTAGTCTATGCAAAAACTAAACAAAACAACAAAATAGCAGCAGCATGCTCTACCTGCAAATCAACACGGAGACCATAGTCAAATTTACTTTAGTTGTTAGGCTACCAGCTGGTGGTGTCCCTGGGCAAGGAGAAAAGGAGAACAAAACAAGAAACTAAGATCTGATGTAGTCAGCCAGCTGCCTGGAGTTCAACTCACCTGCTTTACCCATCCGATTTCATATTTCTGATTTCCTTTGAAATTATCAGCCTGGCCCTTTGTTTCTCATCTGATATTGAACACCCTTAATGCTGATACAGAAGCAGCAAACAACATTCCCCAGTGCAAGAAAAGACTGTTTTCTCCTGCTTTTAGCAATGTGACCTTAGGTATTGATTTATAGCCCACTGCAGCACCCCAGTGCAAGAGGGAATGGTGGTAATTAAGTTAGTATCTACGCTCTCTAAAATAGTGCTGACTTGCAACAAAGAGAGACCCTTTATTTTTCCTCTCTGCCTCCCTGTGAATGCAGATGCAGGCACTGACCTCTGACCCTTCCCAGAATTCTCTAGCTGCAGCTGTTATTTTTCTTTCTCAGTGCCTTTAGGTGCTGATAGAGTGGTGAGATTCATTAATTTTTGTGTACAACACCCTCTTAAGCCAACAGTGGTTCAGTTTATACTCAAACCCTGGTTTTAGGATGCATCTCTGTTCTCATCAAAATAGAAAGGAGAGCTAATAAGCTAGGCAGTTTGGAGTGAGCGGAGAGGCTGAGACCAGTCTCTTAGAAGAAACAGAACTTACAAGATGATTTTCATATTTAAATATGTTTTTACAATTGTGAAATTCATAAAAAAGATTGTAAAGTGAGTTGAGTGAGAAATCTCTTTTGTATTCCATTAGCATCATTACTGAAATAGGGCCACAAAAAGGTAATGGCAATAAAACTAACTACCTTGAGGTACACATGCAAATGATATGCTAATGTATGCTAATTTGAGTACCATGTTCAGTGTCCATAAAAAATACTAAATACAGCTAATTAAAAATAGGTAAGTTGCTGCATTTTACACTTCTAAGCAATATGAGGGAGGTAGTATATTATGATAATTATAGTATGCTTGCCCTAGGGAACACATCCCACATTTTAACTGAATTTCTTTTTCTGGTGTATTTGTCCATTTCAGTGAATGCAATCACATTTCCTCTTTCCAACCCCAAGTCTTAGATCCATGAAGCTAGAAACAAAAACTAAATAAGAAATTAAGTGTTTAGCCCCAAGGAAAACAAACAATGTACTTCCTAGAAACTTACAAAGTGCCATGCCCACTTACAGCTCCTCTTAGCAGTAAGTGCTAACCCACAAGGAGTAAGTTGGAGGGTTCAGCAGCCAGCCACAATGAAAATTTGTGGGAACCTTGCCTGGGTGTTCTCTGTACACTCAGGAAATGTGAAGATTGGAGTATTTAGCATAAGCTTATGTCAACATAGACGATTCCTTTTCTAAAATGCCTACGTATCCTGGTTAATTTTTATATTTGGAAACTTTCTCCAAAAATAACTGTTGGAAAGCTGAGCATACATTTGATTTTGAAGTTGCTTGCCTAAAAAGCTGTGCTTTATTCTTATCCAAATTATACACATTTTTATGTTAGTCATTTAAAGGGGAAGTTACCCTCAAAGTTCTATAGTCCTACTTTCAAATTTATGCTATACCAAAATATTTAGTCCAAACACAGCTTGGGTTGTGCAAATGGATCCTCCTATCATTTTCACTTTTTTGCAGAGAAAATGTTAAGAAGAGAAGGGTAAAGTACAGTAACACCCTAAAATTATTGTTGTTAAGGAAACAGTTACAGCATTGTCCTTTCCCAACATACATTTCCTATGGTCACTTCATATCTTCTCTTTATGTATCTTGTTCTTTACCATTGATGACAATATTGTCTCATCCATTAGAATTTGAGCTGCTTGAGGGTAGAGACTATTTTGTTTTCCTTTTTCTTTGTATTCTCAGTACTTAGTAGGGCCATCTGCAGTCTTCCTGATCTACATCTTGCCAATAGCCCTCCCTCACTTATATCCAATTCACTTGAAAATCATGGAAACACCATTCTGATGTTAGGGTCTTTCTAGGATGCAATAAAGATTAAGCCAAGATTAAGGTAGATGAATCTAATTTGCCCACTTTCCAAGATTTTATAGATGACAAACATGCACTGGGTGAGAAGTTTGACTGAATGAATTCTATCCAGATTGCCTTATATATTGCCATTGTGCCCTTATTGAGCCAATCATTTTGCCCCAATAGGCCATTCCCATCAGGAAATAATTTCCATTAAAGTTAACACCTCTTATAAACCCATAGTCAAAGCTAGTTAGCTAAGAAAAAAAACTGAAGTATATTCTTCAATTTCTTTTTTTTAATATATAATTTATTTATTTTCAATTGGCAGCATTTACTTCCACAAGATTTTGAATTCCAAATTTTGCCCTCATCTGTCTCCACTCCCACCCAGGATAGCACTCTCACCATCCACTGCTTCCCCCAATCTGACTTCCATTCTATCACCCACCCCTTATCCCATTCCCCTCCCTTCTATTTTTCTGTAGGGCAAGATAGATTTCTATACCCCACTGCCTGTATATCTTATTTCCCAGTAGCATGCAAAAACAAATTTTAACATTCATTTTTGAAGCTCTGAGTTCCACATTCTCTCTCTTCCTCCCTCCCCACCCACCCTCACTGAGAAAGCAAGCAATTCAATGGAGGTCATACATGTGTAGTCATGCAAAACACTTCCATAACAATCATATTGTGAAAGACTAACCACATTTCCCTCTATCCTGTCCTGCCCTTCATTTATTCCATTCTCTCCCTTGACTAGTCCCTTGACAATAGGGTTTGCTTACAATTACCCTTTTCCCCAATCTGCCAACCCTTCTATTATTCTCTCTTTCCCATCCCCTTCCCCCCTGCCTTTCTGCAGGGTAAGATATATTTCCATGCCCAATTGAATGTGTGTTATTTCCTCCTTAAGCCAAATCCAATGAGAGTAAGGCTGACTTATTCACTTTCATCTTGCCCCTATTCCACCCGATTGTAAAAGCTCTTTCTTGTCTCTTTTATATAAGATGGTTTGCTACATTCAACCTCTCCCTTTCTCCCCTTCCCAGCACATTCCTCTCAACATTTAATTTTATTTTTTTTAGGTATTCTTCCTTCATATTCAGCTTACCTTGTGCTCTCTGTCTACACACACACATATAAATACATGCCTATACATATACACAATACAACATACACATATGTGTATGCATACGTATGCATACACATGCACACACACATACACGTATGCAAAGCACACACATGACATATATCCATGTACACATGTGTGTATATGTATGCATACATATGTGTATATGTATGTGTCTGTATGTGTGTGTGTATGATAAGGCACCACTGAAGGAGTCGGGAGGACCTGAATTCAAATCTTACCTCATACACTTGACACTCACTAGCTGTGTGACCTTGGGCAAATCACTTAAGCCCAAATGCCTCGTCCTGAATCATCTCCAGTCATCCTGATGAATATCTGGTCACTGGATTCAGATGGCTCTGGAGGAGAAATGAGGCTGATGACCTGCACAGCCCTCCCTCCCTCAAAACAAAGTCAAGTGCAAGTCACGTCATTGTTTCTCTGATGGCATGTTCTTCTTCAGCAATGAAGAATGAACACACACATTTATACATATTCCCTCTAACTACCCTGAGAAATACTGAGAAATAATAATGAGAAAGGTCTCAAAAGCTACAAATATCATCTTTCTATGTAGGAATGTAAACAGTTGAATTTTAATGAGTCCCTATTGGTTTCTCTTTCCTCTTTACCTTTTCATATTTCTCTGGATTCTTGTATTTGAAAGTCAACTTTTCTATTCAGCTCTGGTCTTTTCAACAAGAATGTTTGGAAGTCCTCAGTTTAAGTGAAATTCCATTTTTTTTTTGCCCTGCAGTATTATACTCAGTTTTGCTGGGTAGTTGATTCTTGGTTTTAATTCTAACTCCTTTCACCTATGGAATATCATATTCCAAGCCCTCTGATCCCTTAGTGTAGAAGCTGCTAAATCCTATGTTATCCTGATTGTATTTCCATAACACTTAAATTGTTTCTTTCTGGCTGCTTATAATATTTTCTCCTTGACCTGGGAACTCTGGAATTTGGCTACAATATTCCTAGGAGTTTTCTTTTGGAGATGTCTTTCAGGAGGTGATCAGTGACTTCTTTCCATTTCTATTTTACCCTCTGGTTCTAAAATATCCAAGCAGTTTTCCTTGATAATTTCTTGTAAGATGATTTCTAGACTCTTTTATAATCATGGTTTCAGGTAGACCAATAATTTTTATATTATCTCTCCTGTATCTGTTTTCCAGGTCACTTATCCAACGAGATATTTCGTATTGTCTTCTATTTTTTCATTATTTTGGTTTTGTTTTATAATTTTTTGGTTTCTCATCAAATAGTTAACTTCTATTTGCTCTATTCTACTTTTGAAGATTTTCCTTTCCTCAATGAGCTTTGGGGCCTACTTTTCCCTTTGGCCAATTCCTTTTAGGGCTTTCTTCTCCTCATTGACTTTTTGGATCTCTTTTGCCATTTGGGTGAGTTTATTTTTAAAGGTATTTTCTTCAGCATTCTTAGGTCTCCTTTAGCAAGCTATTGACTTGTTTTTCATGATTTTCTTGCATTGTTCTTATTTTTCTTCCCAATTTTTCCTCTATTTCTCTTACATGTTTTTCAAAATCCTTTCTGAGCTCTTCTTGGTCTGAAATCATTTCATATTAATTTTTGGTGACTATGTGGAAGAAAATACCCATTCACCCAGAAAATAACCTTCCCCCTTTTTGGACATTTTCCCAACCAATTACTTGATTTTTGAGTTCTTTTTTAAATGTAGGCTGTACTATCCCAAGTGTCAGAGGTTTTGTGCAGCAGCTTTCAGAGATATCTCTAGGGATCTGTAAGTTTTTCAGTTCCTCCAAAGTGGTATAATCAAGGGAGAGATGTTTTCTCCTCTCCTAGGTGTGCTCTGGTCTTTGAGTAACCATAATCACCCTTTTCTGCAAGTAGATTTCCTTCTACACAGCCACCATCAGATCTGCCATGCCAGTGCTTCTCCTTGCTTCAGGACTGCCACTCAGGACTGTAGCTCAGATAAGCCATTTCATTCCCCCACCATCTGTAGACCATAAGCTGCAGGCTATTGTGGCAATAACTGCTTCTGCTGCCTTGGAGGTGAGGCTGCACCTATAGCTGGGGCTGGATCATATTCCTCCCTCACCTAGGTGAGAGAGATTTCTCACTGATCTTTGAAGCTGTCTTTGACATTTGTAAGTTGAGAAGTCTGGAAACCACAGCAGCTGCCAATGATTCAGCACCCCAAGGCCTACTCCAATCTTGTCTGTGATGGAGCAGCGTGGACTGTGCTCCCTCTGAGCCAGTGCAATAGACCCTTCCTGTTGGCCTTCCAGATTTTCTTGGGTTGGAAATCTGTTTCACTCTGTCATTTTGTGCCTTCTGCTGTTCCGGAATTTTTTAGAGCCATTTTTATAGGTATTTTGTGGGGTTTAGTGGAGAGAGCTCAAGTAGGTCCTTGTTTCTACTCCTCCATATTGCCTTCGTCTTTCCATTTCATTAAACTTCGCACACCTCTGATTCTACAAAGGTAATTTTGTTAAATAAAAGACACCTTTGTTAGTTTCTAAAAGACTGCTCTTCTTAAAATATTTTAATGTGGTTACTTTGACATGACCTATTCCTGAGGAATCCATATTGTTTCTGTTATCATTTTTTTCATTTCTGTATATTTGTTCATCAAAATTTTAATATCAAATCCAAGGACTTTGCCAAGAATTGAAGTCAAACTCAGTGGCACATAATACCAAAATTGTGCCTTCTCTCTCTGAAAAATCGGTACTTTTACCCTTTTCTTGTCTTGTTTAAATCTCTTTTTCTCTACAAGCTTTCAAAGATCACTGACAGTAGCTCAGTAATTATGTCTACCAGTTCATTCTGTATCTTGAGAGGTCATTTCCTTTGGGCTTGGTGACTTGAACTCATCAAGAACAGATAGATGTTGTTTTACCACCTCCCTATTTATCTTCAATATCAACACTATTGTCCATTTTTACTGTCTTTTCCAGTCCAAATAGCATTCTCGTTGCAAGAGAAATAGAAGAAAAGTAAGAGTTAAGAACATCTGCCTTCTTTCTGTCTTTCATTAGCATCTCTTATCTACCTTGAAGAGTCCTATCCTTTCTCTTCTCTACTTTTACTCCTCAATATGAGTAAATGTAACTATTTTTCTTAGCTGCTTGTGCCAGATAAAATTTTTCTTATCCTATTTTTATAAACTGTTCTGTGCTTTTGTATGTATCCTCCACTCCTAGTTCTGCTTCCATCTTTTGTTCATGATGCTTTTTAAATCTATTAACTGATGAAGCTTTTGTAATGATGAATTTGATTATATTGGCAATCTCCCGCTTTTTTTCTTCTCTCCCCATTGGAATTATTTCTCTTTGTATCTTTGGAATTTCATTTTTGAAGTGTTGTTACTGAATCATAAGTAGTTATGGACTAGTAATCAGGATGTCCTGGATTTCAGTCTCATTTCCTGATGCTTATTATCTGTGTGACCATGTCTGAGCCATTTACTTTTTAGTAAGAATTTATAAGAGGTCAGTATAATTATTCAGATTTCAGTTTCTTCCTTTTTTTATTCTTCATAAGCAAGTCATTTAAATTCTATAAACCTTATTTTCTTTATTTGCAAAAATGGGGAAATAATATCTACCATACATATACGTCATGGTGATATAAGGTTCAAACTGTATAATATATGGAAAATATTTGGTAAACATTAAAGAACTCCATAAATGTCATCAATTATTATTTTCCATCCTGGTCTATCTGTGAAATTTTGGTCAATGAGATTTTATCTATTCTGTGTCTAGGTTCTAAGAAATCTATTATACTAAAATCTAGGCTGCATGTTAAACTATGCATTTTTTTCTCTTCACTATCACAAATTCTAAGATGAAATACTCACTTCCTGACACCATCACTCCTTCTCCTCTTATCATCTTCACTTTGGCCACCAGAATGGTGAAAATTACATTCAGAATTGTCATCCTAAACATATGTTCAATTTAATTCAATGTTCATTAAATTACTGTATGATTTTTAATAGTATTTTCTTTTAAATAAGTCATATTTCTACTTCCAGAAGAGAGAGAGAGAACTCCATTGTATCTCTGGGTAATTGAAGTCTCTCAATACCATTTGTGGAATTTGTGATATGACATGGGCAAGAGTCACCTGGGGTGAGAAGGTGTGAATGAGTCCCAATCTGCATTAATAGTTCTGTATAATGGATCCTTTGAAGTAACATCCTTACTATATGTAGGTTCTTTGACTCACTTGCGGTACATTTGCCAAACTCTTCACAAAGTTCCTTCAGAACTATATAACATACTTCATTTACTTCTCCTTTACTTATCTTCCCCCAAAAGAGATATACTGTTCTTTCTCTATTCTGATTTTGGATTTTCTTCCAGGATAATATATTTGTTATATATGATATTACAAAATTCTCCATAACTACTCTGTTTATTTTTAATAAAGTATACCCTTCCAGAATAATACTCCATTTATGGGTTTTATCTTATCTAGTCATATTGATTTCTAGGAGGTCAAATCTATCACCTTGGATTATTTTAGTTCTCATATATATTTTATGTATTTTTGTTTAGGTAGGTTTTGCCAAAGTTACTATTGCTGACTACTTTTTTTTTTTGGTTTTTCTCTCGTGAATTTGTGGGTGTTTTTATGCTGTACATTTCCCACTCTATAGTGTAGTTATTGTCTTTGGTATTGGATTTTCCATATATATGTGTGTGTGTGTGTATATATATACACACACACACACACATATATATATGGAGAGAGAGAGAGCGATACATACATACATACATACATATATATATATATATATATATATATATATATATATATGCCTCTTCCTTTTTATATTTTACATTTTAAAGAACTTTTGATCAGATATTCAAGGTTATAAACAAATGTACTTTACATAGGCCTTGTTAACTATCCAGAATTGGCCTGTCACATGTTTTCCTTCAATGACTTGTGATAGAGTTATTAGTGAATGTATTCTAATCCTGGATAAGACGGTGATCTCTATGACAGCAGGGTCTGTTCTTTTTCTAGACTTTGCATCTTTTCCAGTTCTTAGCACAGCACTCTACATAAAACAAGTGCTTAAAAATCACTTGCTTTATTGAAATCAACTGAATCAAAATGTGGAAATATTATTTCTAACCCTAATGTAGTAAGAATGGTTTAGCGAACTGGTTTTATTCATTCTCTACTGCCTAGAATTCCCTCTACCCCTCTCTCCATTCCCCTCAGGTTCAACTCAAGTTCCAGTTTTCCTTGGCCCTCCCAGTTGGTGATAATTTTCTCTCTCTGAGTTCCAAGAGCTGTCATTTATTGATATTATTCATTTAAAATTAAGGATATGTTAATGATTTTTACCTCCTCATCTTCATATTTAACTTGCTTTTTTTAAAAAAACCAGATCTGAAACTTATTGAGGACAAGGCTTTGTCTCACAATTCTTTGTGCTTTGCAGGATGCACAATAGGAGATCGTTAAATGTTTGGTCTCAAAAATGCTAAGTGAAGAGATATAATGAAAACAATTAGCTTACTTTCTTTTCATGTGAGAGACACTGAAGAGTCAAACACTATTTCTCTGGAATTCATGAATTTTCCAAGTATGTAGCTGGAAGGAATCCACAAATTGGGTATAGTCTTTTACTTTCAGTTTGCACATGAATATGGAAAGTTAGTGCTGGTAGTCATCCTGTTCTGAATCATTAAATTAAGACTTTCTCCACCTACAAGTTATTTTGGGGGATGTGAGGTGTGATTTAATTGCATGTTTTATCACAGGTCCTCTGGCCTCATGTTGCTAAGAAGGATGTTAAAATAATCATTGCAGGTTTTGTCTTATCAGAATAGTCAAGGAAGGAGCTGGCCATCATTTCTGCTTGTTTAAATTTATTTCTAGGAACCTCTCTAAACAACTTGTCTTCTCAGACAACAGACTTAGAACTATTTCAGATTGGTCAGGGTTTTGCCTTTGCTGCCAACATCCAGCAAGACACATTTCCTCTTTCCTTTACAGGTGAAATGTAAGCCAACTGACTAGTGACTCTTCCCCCTCCTCCGCCATTGTGCCAGGGACTCATGGCTATTGTGTTAAAACTGTACCTTGTTCTGGTCCTCCTGACCATGTCCCACCTTCTAATAAATACAGTAAGTTTACAATTAAGCAACATAAAGGGGTGATAGTGGGAAATAAGTTTGCTAAGGGGAACCTGGAAGTCATGCACAAACTCTCCCAAAGATCAAAGAAGCATAATTTACAAACTGTATCATATGTTAGCCAAAAATCATATCCTAGTAATATGTGTGGGATCAGGCAAAGATATCTGGGTTCTTCTGTCAAAGATTTTTATCTTATATCTCAGACAAATTCCAGGTATCCACATAACACCAAAAAATATTGATCATTTTGAAAGGATGTGGACATAATAAATTTAAAGTTTTACTGACAACTCTGAAATTGTTTGGATAGGTTACTGACCTAATCACCTGTCAAGGTAAGAGTCAGTCTGTTTCACCAAAAAACTCATGAGGTGAGGCCTCAAACTTTGCCCTACCTCATACTTCTGTCTCCATTTGATCTAAGTGCTCCCAAATCTATTCCATATTTGCAAGAGTGATATCCTGCCTCTGTCCCTCTCCACACTCCTTACCAACACTACATGTCTTTCTTCAGCATTTCGTTCCCTGTTCCCAAATCATCTGCCTCTGTAGACCACTTTTTTCTGTACATCTATGCTGTTTTTGACCTCCACATCCTTGTGGTGGTCATAGCCTTGTTTCCCATTGCCTGTAGTGATCTTTCCTGGTAAATTTGCAAAGATTTGGTGTGACCACCATATTTCATAAATTACCAATTCAACTGTCAAACTTGTCTCCCAGGGTTCTCTTCCCATAGGACTGGAGTGCTTTAGAAACACTAATCAGTCAGAGAAGGGAACCAGAAAGGATATGCTAGCTAGATTATCAACTAGGGCAGTGCATAATGGCTACAGCTGCATTCTCAACCCCAGGATTAAATTTACCACTACTCAATCCCAGTCTCCTTCTCCCTCTGACCTCTCTTTTTATTGACTGTATGAAATTTTTAGGTGCAAATAAATTCCACTTCATCCTAATTCTCTTCCTTTCACATTTTTTTTCATTTTCTTATGCTAAACAACACATATTTTAAATTGTCCAAAATTTAGAAATTACATTACACTGTGTTTTTTAAATTTCTCACACATATATTGAAGAAGTAGCATACTCCTTTATGCACACAGCCACTTTTGTACCCTCACTGAGCTACTACCTCTCCATCACCAGCTTTTTTCATTTATCATTTGCATGTCACTTGTGGCCCTCAAGGTTAGCTTCTCTCCTCCCCAGAAAAGTCATGTGTAACTCATAGACTTCTCATTCACCTTGGTTCCTGTCCCTTTTGAAAAAGGTGGCTTCTCTGCTTAGCTTAACCTTCTTAATTCCCATGACCTCTGTCACTAGGTTACCTCAGCCACATAAAGGAGTGGTCACTCTTTACACTGCTGTCTCCCTCCTCTCACACATAGCTGAATTTGCCTCGTTACGGACCTGCCAGACAGAACCAGCAAACACAGGAAATACTACCCCAGTGGCCAGTGTAACCAAACAAACAGGCAGGGCCCCTATAAACATTCTTGCCACAGATCTTCAAAGGTAGTTTAAAGAGGATAAGGTGTAATTTCTGGATAGAGAGCTCATTTCTTGGGGGAGAAAAGGGAAAAAATAAAGACTGTGGCTCTTGGCAAGGTATCTAAGCTAGCTGGCAGCTTTATAGCTTTGCCTTGATGTGCAACCGTGTATGTGACTGTGAGTCTGTGTGTCTTTGTGTGTGTGACTCTGTGTGTATGTGGATGTGGGTGAGAGATTGTGGTGTGTGACTTTGTGTGTGTATGTGTGTGTGACTGTGTGTGTGTTTAAGAAGCAAGCTGCATGCAGCCTGGCACAAGGAGGATTTTTCTTCCACTTGTTTTATTCTAAATAGTCTTCAAAAGCTTCTATGGAGCACAGACTGTGGCTTTGATCCGGGGAAACTTATTCAGCACTGATGTCCCTATGAAAACCTCCAGCTCTGACTGGCTTCAGCCACTTTTCTAATTCTCATTTAAATTCAAATTCCCCATAATCTTAACAGGCTAGAGAGACAGAGAGCAAGAAAGGGAAAGTGAGATGCCTCTCATGTACCAATACATCCCTCAGATCAAACGGGGCCCATCCAGGAGGCAGTAGAGATAGTAGGCAGCTGGAATAGAATGTAAATCCCAGAAGAAAATATCAAAAAAAACCATTATGCAGACTAGTTGAGAGTTTCAGAGCAGAAGCATGGTTGGGATAAACCTGTTACATGTTTATTAAACCTTGTATAAGGCACCCCAAATCTAACAAAATTAGTTGGAAATCTCAAAATAACAGACTCATATTGCAAAATTTTCTACTTTATTGTGACTTGACCTACATATTGGTCAAATAGGAGAGATTGGAAACGTACTTTATGGGTTATGTTGAATAGGCAGGCAGAAGGGTCACTTGTTTGATTTCTCATAAAGATAATCCCAGGATGACTATGGGAATCATCATATCTTACTATCCTGAAATCTTGTCTCCTCTATGACCTTAAAGATGGAGCAAGCTGAGGATTCTTCTTAGAGGCAATCTGTAGTGGTGGAAAGAAGATTGAGTTCAGATTCTGAAAAAACCTGGATTTGAACCCTACCTGTAACATTAGTTGTATGCCCCTGAACAAGAATGTAACATCTCTAACCCTCAGTTCCCTCCTTCATCAAGTTGAGATAGTAATATCTATGAGATTAGATACCTAGGAGGGGGAACAGTGGATACAATGCTGGAAGACCTGAATTCAAATCCTGCCTAAGATCCTTCTTCTCTGACCTTGGGCAAATCACTAAACTTATCTCAATCAGTTTCTTCATCTGCAAAATGAGGTTAACAACAGCACCTATGTCTCAGGATCGCTGTGAGAATTAAATGAGATAATATATGTAAAGCATTTTGAAAAACTCAAAAGTACTATATAAATGCTGAATCTTACCTTCATTAATATCTTTTGAGAAACATTGTAACATACTGACCACAGAGTCTTAGAGGAAGCATTCAAGACCTTTCTCTGTCCCAAAGTACCTGTCTTTCCCTGAGGTTGGTGCCTAAATTATCTCTGATAATTCTTTAAGAGTATTTTACATATATATATATATATATATATATATATATATATATATATATGTAGGCATACATGCATACATACACACACATTTTTGTCTAATGGTAGCCTTCTCCAGGGCAGAGAGGAATGAAGAGAAAAAAAGGAAAAAAATTACAGGATAACTTTATTATATATTTTAAAAGAGTGGTAAGTTGTACATAATAAAAAAAAATGTACATTTCAGAGAAGCTGCCAATATGAATAGGTACAGGGGTTTCCCCATGGGGAGTTACCAAAACCAATGAAATTGTAGGTTAGGTTTAAAAGAAAAAAAAGAGGCATTTATCTCATAGGTCTGCAGTATCAAATGAAATAATGCATATAAAGTACTCCATAAATGTCAGCTGTTATTATTAATCCAACCCCCCATTTTTATCCATGTCCAAATTGGAGAAGTAACTTGTGTATACACATAATAAATGGTGGAGCCAAAACTTGTACCAAGGTCTTCTGAGAATGCTGATCTTTCCAATATGATGTTTTTATTTAAGCCAGAAACACTGGACAAAGTTTGACACCTGAGAAGTCATAACTTTTCCTGGAGACTGCAAATAACTATGGGGCCCTCTCATGGTCTGGAAAATTCAACTTTCTCAAGTGAAAAGTTGACAAAACAGAAATGGAAATCATGTTATTTTTCTCATACCTCTGTACTTTCTCAATCACCTGAAACTATAGGGATATGTTTTGTTTTTTAACAGCTGAATTCATTTCACCTAAGAGGAATCTCCAGAGAGGTCAATGGTGAACTCTAGGACCAAGATAGTGCAACCTAATTTGAGGTCTAGAACTGTTTATACTTTCTATTTCTGTAGGCAAACTCATGCTTGACAAAGCTTTCCAAATCAGGGTTACTTTCCCAAAGCCATGGATACTTTTATATAAAGTTACAAAAGACATGTATATTTGTATATTTAAAATTAAATTAGACTTTAGAAGTCAACTAATTAAACCTCCTCATTTAATAGATGAGGAAATTGTGGTCCAGGTAGGATAATTTCAGGGTTCAAGTTCTGAAAGTAGCAGTCAGGATTTGAATTCAGGTTCTCTGATTCCAAATTCAGCATCCCTTGCATGCTATGTCATTTTCTCTTCAAGGTTGCATGCACACACACACACACACACACACACACACATAGACACACACACGCACCAGGTAGCTTTATTTAATCATGAAATGTAGCCATTAAATAAAAAAGAAACTAGCTAAGACCAATGGTGGCTAAGTGGTACAGCAGATAGAGTGCCAGACCTAGAATCAAAAAGAGTCATCTTCTTGAGTTCAAATCCAGTCTCGGACACTTACTAGCTGTGTGGTCCTGGGCAAATCACTTTACCATATTCACCTCCTTTTTCTCGTCCAGAGCTGAAGAAGTAAATAGCAAACTGCTCCAGTATATTTGCCAAAACAATCCCAAATAGGGTCACAAAGATTTAGACTCAACTGCACAAGAACACCAGTGAAGCTGAGACAAAGTTAAGAAGCTTTCTCTGAGGACAGTAGGAGGCCTCAGTTCTAGAAAATCCACCTTGGGAGTGTAGCTCTCTCTGCACAGGCTCAGGTTCTGAGGTCCCATCAAAAAGATCTACATGTCGTTTTTGACAGGGAACTCCATTTATCTACTGGGGCTGAGCTGATCTAACTGGAAATCGAATAATGATATTGATGCAGGTATTGATCAGGGGTCATGAATACTGACAAGCTCCTTTTATGTGTGGTCAGAATAGTCAGGTCAGAAGACCTTTCAGGTGAAGTGGAGCTGCTGGGCCAGGCAATATCGGACAGTTAAACTAAAAGACCTTCAGGTTACTTTCTATACAAAGTTGAGAAAGAGAATCGCGTTTGTTAACACTTTGCCTTGCTAACATTTGTGCTACTGCTCATCACCTCCCTTTTTGAATGTCATTTTCTTCTGTGTGACTCTCTGACAAGCCTTCATTGGGACATGACCTATGGGCAGCTGCCAGCTCACAATGCTGTGGTCCCTTGCCCCGCCTCTGCTCTCTCTTCAGCCTTTAGCTCTAAGGAACTCACTGAGCACGAGACTACATTTTTCAGAATGGTCCTGAAAGGAGTTTTGTTTGCTCTCTGGCCCTCACACACCAAGGCACTGTTGTGCTCCTTAAAATTGTAAATTATGTCTGTTTAAGAAAATGTCAGTGTTTTTTAAAACAGAATAACAGTACTAGAAAAGACTTGGCTGTGCTGTTTGTTACCAAAGTTGCATGCAGGAAAAACGAGGTATTCAGCATCACGAGTACATTGGAGAGGTCCAAAGGCTGGCACACAATACTGCCTCAGTCCTTCAGGGGGACATGGGGATTTCTTTTTATCCTCAGCAAGATTAACGGAGCAATGTGAAAGCTTATGAATGGTGATTCAGGCAGGCTCTATTAATCAAGCCCTCTACTTAGCCACAACTGAAAGTTTAAAAAATATCCTATATTTCAATTGTTCTGCCCAGCAGGAGAGACAATGTGATATGTTGGCTACTGTCAAATAAGCTTGGAGACACAAAGACCACCTCTGAACCCTTGCAATCTGTGTGACCCTGGACTAGTCACTTAATTATGTCCCTCAAGCAGTTCCCTGGGGGTTATCTACTAAGTTATAGATAGGTTGAGGTCTGTAGTGCAGATCCATTTATAGCTAAAGTCAGCTATATTCATGCATGCTTCAGAAATATGATTCTCAGGAAATGATTGGTCTCTCTATAGCTGTATTTATTTTTATTTATGGATTTTTTTTATGACTAAATCTTTCTGGGTGAAAGTAAAATGCCTATTCATGTACCTTTTCCCAATCTGATCCACTTGGGAGCTTGGACCTATTCTATTTTCTTACCTGGGTTGCCAGACCCTTTCTTAGATGGTCTAATGAATCCTTATTCCTGGAGTTCAGTATATTAATAACAAGATTAATGGGAATGCCTAATCAACTTAGTACACTAGAGCTCAGAACTCTTGAATTCAAGTGATGCACCAGACTCCATTTTCACAGTAGCAGGAGTTAAGGTGGATACTACCATGGTTGGCTATGTATGACTTTAGAGTTTGTTGAAATTAAAGGGATGTGGCAGAGGGATGAGGAAATTTGATAATCACATGGAGTTGATATTTTTACTTTCTTTCAAATAGAATTCCTTCTTATGGCTAATATAATGATTCCTGGGTAGGATGAGGTGAATAGTTTTGAATGTTTTCTATATGGTGGCCCTGGACTCATATGGCCATGTTTGATTTGTGTAGAAAATCTATATATGTGTGTACGTATAGATGCGTGTATGTATCTATTATTTATCTATGTTTGTCTGTCTCCATCTTTTGGTATGCCTGTCTATCTATTTATCCTTCTCTATCAATGCTCCACTGCACAAGAGAGTCATTGGGTGGAGGAAGGTCAAAGGTGAAGGGCTTTGGGCACATGGTCAAAGCTCCTGATTTCACTTTTTGATGTCTCCTTGACTAATGGTGTGACCTCAAGCAAAGCACTTAACCTTTTCCTCTAAGCCTGAAGTGTTCTCCTTTGTGCAACTGGAACAATAGCATGTGTCTGTAAGTATTTGCGCAGGAGGAGTGGTCAGTATCTACTGTAAAATGTTGCAAGTCCTTTGGAGAAAGATACTATATTCAGCATTTAGATTCAAAGAATTATTATTTAAGGAGATAAGCAGCATGATTCCTCAAAATGCATAGACCTTGTGTTTCCCCTGGAGAAATGCACTAAGTAGGATGTTTGTCTGAGATCTCATTTGGCTCCTTATATAAAATAGCTGTTGGAGACAACCCAGAGACCCTGAAGTCCAGCAACCACCTGGAATATTTTCTTATGCTTTCAAAGCAGAGCCTGGTAAATGCACTTTTGACTTTTCCAGCAAAGGGAGTAACTGATTTTCCACTAAACATTGCCGGTTTATGTCCTTTTTTGAACCTCTGGAGAAAAGAGATGTTGCATGCCACAAGAAGAATTTTAAATATAGATATATTTCATGTTTATTATTTTATTTTATTTAACTTTTTGGTCTGAAGAGTAGGAGTACCAGAGGACAGCAGGCAGGGTTTCTGTGTGGGTGTGTGGAACTTGTTTGCTGTGAAACTCAATGGAATGTTGACTGAGATATTTTCCATGAGAATTACAATTTTCCTGCTCTCATGTCAAAACTGCACATCAGTGGAGTTTTTCAAATATGTTGCCACAGTGACTGGTGGGCTGACTCAGTGTTCTGCTCCCATTGGGACTAATGGACCTTAGCTGTGACTGACTGGACTCACTGTGTTAGGCATAGGACTTTGGAAACATCAAGAACTATGTGGCATAGCAATTCCTTTGTAGATGAAGTATTTGTCTTCTTTTTCTTAAGGCTGACTGTCAGAGAGTTTAGTGGGTCAAGATAAGAGAGAAAAATCTAAACTCTCCAAATTTTGAGCCAATATGGCAGAGTGGATTATTGAAGATCTAGGTTCAAATACTGCCACAGTTTCCTATAAGCTGTGTGACTTTGGAAAGTAATCTGGTCACTCCAGGTCTCAGTGGCCACCTTAGTAAAACGAAATGGTTGAATCCAAATACCTCAAAGGATTTCCAGCTGTAAGATATGATTCTATGTAGTTAGCTCTTTTTTTATCATGCTGGTAGCACTTATAAGGTTTGACCCCTGAACTTTATCCTTTCCCTTTGGGTCATGGGGCCTCAGTGACTAATGAATAACTTTTGAGAAGTCAAGAAATTTGAATCTAAAGCACTCCTTAAGTGATATTAGTGAATATCATGCATTTTATAGCTTATGTCACCTTGTAAACTTTCTTTAATTTCCCAACATTACTTAAAATACTCTTTAATTTTTGTTTATATTTTCAAAAAAACTATTTAAATAGCAGTGCTCACTTTCTGGTTACTAAGGAATCCCTTCTTAGCATAACTTCTTATGATGGAAGAAGAGCCCAAGGGTTTTGCAGTTAAAGCTGTCATGCTTGGTGTCAGAAGCCAAGAAAATGTTTCTCCCTTTTGCTTTCTACTTTTCTTTGATCAGGATTGATTCTAAACATTCTTACCTGCTAAATTTGATCCTAGCTTAATGAATATGTGAAGATTTTGAAATACTCAACATCTCTGGGACATTTTGAGTCTTTAGATATTTTAATATAAGGAACCCATTTCATATGAATTGTTCTCAATTTTTTCAGGAGGTCTAAGGGTAACAGTGCATGATTTACAACTCATAAAATAGCCCTTTTACCCTGTTTCCAATTGGGTTCAATAAAATCTCTTGAATTGTTATGAAGTCATACACATTATAATTTTAACAAGTAGGTTGCTTTTGTTTGGGAGAGAATGTTTCCCCAGGTAGATAATATTTATACCAATTTCTGAATATTGATATCAATTCACCCTATTTAGCTAATCAACAAAGGGCAATATAGGTAGAAACGATGATGATCTATAAGGACCTAATTGTTCCTATGACATCAGTGCAGGGAAGCAGAATAAAAATTAAATCTAATGCCTTCTTTGGTTTTCTTGACTTGGGGATTATCTTGTGTTTATCAGATAAGTAGAACAATGGACAGAGTATTAAGTATGGGAGACAGAAATGGTTGCCTTCATATTGTGTTGTTTATACTTAATAGGCAAGTCAAATAGCCTTTCATAGCCTCAGTTTTGTCATCTGTGAAATGGGTCTAACTTAGACTACAGGGTTATTGAGAGGTTCAAATGAGGAAATATGCAATGTACCTTTTAAACCACAAAGTGCTTTATAAATGCTAGCTACTACTACTACTAGTAGTAGTATTTGTATTTATACAGTATTGCCTCTTTAGTCTCTAAGATGTGAGGCTAGAGGCTGCATCTTAACTAAACTTGGTATTTTCCTTAGTACCTAGATTGTGCTCTCTACATACAGTAGGGACTTAATATTTGTTGGATGAATAGTTGAATGGGTGAATGAAAGAATGCCCTGAAAGAAAAAGAGTCCACTGTGGAATCACAACAAATTCAGAAGATACTATACTAAGAATATTTCTGACCTAAGCTAAAAAAAAATGAAGCATATTCTAATTTCATTTGACAAGCTCTAAACTACTTCAAATTAATTACTCACAGGTAAGAAGCATTGTACTCAGACCTTGAGAACAGATATTTTTATCTGTGATTCTTTCAGAACATATAGCATATAATTTTGAACATACTTGGCACTAAATAAGTGTTTGTTGCCTTAATACATGAATGAATGAAAGAACAAATACATTAACGGATGAAGGAAACAGTGAAAGGGTTCATTTTATTTATCAGTTGGAGATTAGTCGAGATGTTTAAATCAAGTGCCAAATTATGGCATAAGGCATAGAGTGCTAGAGTTGGAGTGAAGATGGCCTGGATTGATACTTATTAGCTGAGTGACCTTGAGCAAATCATGTAACCACTCTCAGGCTCAATTTCTTTATTCCTAAAATCTATAAAGTAATAATCCTTCACTAACACAGCTTTTGAGAGGTCCTACTGATATAATAAATACAAAGTATTTGGCAAACCTAAAAAGGTTATATCCATGTGAGCTCTCATCATTAAACATTTGTATTTGGTAGCTTATGGATTATATTTCCATGTTCTCTGATTTTACTCATGGCTCACTAATTCAGCAACTTTGGATGTTTGGATTTTGTTTATCATCATACCTTCTGATTTAGAAAGCCATCTTTTAAAATGTCTTAATTGCACTTTAGTAAGGAGTTTAAATTTACAATTTAAATAGACAATCTTTTTTTAAGAAAGATAAAATTCCCCGTTTGATCCATTTGGTCTCACTCGAGATATAAGGAAAAGAAATATATCTCATGTTGAATAAATGGTTTCATAGAATTTTAAACATCAGGATATGTAAAACAGGGCATTACCCTATGATTTCTTTAATTTGACTGCATTATACAATCTAGTATGCCATTGGCCTGTCCATCACTTAAATCTCCTTATTTTATACAAATTTTCAGCTCAGGCTATTTGGAAGAACTTTCTCATGCCAATATATTAGATTTTGTAATGAAAGTCAAACTAAAACTAGAACTTACTTGATAGAATTATTCTATCAAGGTTTTACCTTTGATTCCATAAGTTTAGAGACCAAATGCATAGTTTCCCTACTTCCAACAGTATTGAGGGCTTTTGTTAAGGACATAGAAAATAAAAGAGGTATCTCTCATAAATAAGATGTACATTTTAGCTGAGGAGATAAACCATATTACATTTTTATGATGACATATCATATAGAAGGCTTCCACATTTCATGAATCTTTCCTTCAAGAAAAGAATTAGCAGTTGTTGAAAAGCACCAAAAATATTACAAAATTGAAATAAAAGCTGTTGTTATAGATAGAAAAAGACTGCTTAATGATGTGGGAGTTATCCCTGAATCATCTGTCAATGTAAAGTGATTCAGTGCTTTGATAAAACGTTGAGTAAGTGGCTGCTATATATCAGACACTTTGCTATGATGTAGGGCTACAAAGAAAGGCAAAATATAGTCCTTGCTCTGGAGGAGCTCACAATTTAAGGGGGAAATAACTGTGTACAAACAAGTTACATATGGGATGAATAGAAAATAGCAGAAGGTGGGTACTAGAGTTAAGAGGGATTAGGAAAGGCTTCTTCTAGAAGGTAGGGCTTTGGCAGGGACCTGAAGGAAACCAGGGAATCCAAAAGTTTAAGCTGAGGAGGAAAAGCATTCCATGCATGGAGGACAACCAGTGAAAATGCTTGCAGTTGGGAAATAGAATGTCTTATTCTAGGAATGGCAAAGTGGCCAGTGCCACTTTGTTTCCTTTGTCAGAGAAAAGGTAAAATCATGTAAAATGTAATAGTAAAGCTTAGTGAGAAAATATATGGAAAAATTGAAATATTTCAATCTTCAACTATTCAAATAAGGAATTGGCAATGAGAAATTGGAAATGGACATCAGAAATTATGTGGAATTAAATCACTATTGGTTAGAGAAATGCAAATTAAAATGACTCTGATGTACCACTTCACATCTATCAGATTGAGCAGTATGACAGAAAAGGAAAATGACAAATGTTGGAGGGGGTGTGGGAAAATTGAGACACATACACTGTTGGTGGAGTTGTGAACTAGTTCAATCATTCTAAGAAGCAATTTGAAGCTATGCCCAAAGGGCAATCAAACTAATCCTACAGTACCATTCATAGATCTACATTCCAAAGAGATAAAAAAGGTGTGGGGGGAGAGACCTGTATGTACAAAAGTATTTATAGCAGTTCTTTTTGTTATGAAAAAATTTGGAAATTGCAAGGGATGCCCATCAATTGGGATATGGCTCAGCAAATTGTGGTATATAAATGTTATGGAACACTATTATGCTAAAAGAAATTTAAAGCAGGATGATTTCAGAAAAAACTGGAAAGACTTACATGAACTGATATGAAATATGCAGAACCAGAACATTGTATACAATAACAGCACTATTGTATGATGACCAACTAAATGACTTAGCTATTATCAGCAATGCAATGATCCAAGACAATTCGGGAAGACTTATAATGAAAAATACTTTCCATCCCCAGAGAAATAACTTAGGAAGTCTGAGCACAGATTGAAGCATACGTTTTAAAACTTTATTATTCTTGTGTGTTTTTTGGGGCCTTCTTTTTTCTTTTATAACATGACTAATATGAAAATATGTTTTCATGACTGTACATATATAACCTATTTCAAATTGTCATCTTGATGAGGAGGAAAGGGGAGGAAAGAGAGAGAATTAGCAACTCAATTTTTTTTCAAAAGAAAGTTAAAAATTGTTCTTACATGTAATTGGAAAAATAAAATATGAAAAAGTTATTTGCAATGACAGCAATAAGTTGCACAGAAATATCATTATATATTGTAACATCAAAAACACCAAAAGAAACCAAAGAGCTCGTTAGTCAGCAAATATTTAATTTACTTGTTAAGTCAAGAGAAATGTCGAGCAAAGGGAATGCATGTTTGGACTATAAAGTCATTGCTAAAATTTTTCAAGAGATGATGGATGGTTATGAATAAAATTGTCTTATCTAGGAATGAATGGAGAGTAAAAAGTTTAACAAAAGTTGGATCAAGAGATTCAACTAAGGAAAATCATTTCACTAAGCAAAGGGTGATTTAAGACAAAAATGAAAAGAGATCAACACATCAAAGAAAAATAAGAGATTTGCAAATATTATTATTATAACAAATTATTTTCACCACCAAGGACTATAAAACATTGCTCCCTAATAATGCTCCCAGATGGGAAAACAGCTGGATTGGACCAAATGTATAAATAAGACTATGTTGAAGGATAGACAGTTGTAGCATGGTATGAGGGACATTGAAGAATCAATGTGAGTATCTGACGGAGAGAAAATCATCAAAGTTCCAGAAAAAATAACTCAGATCCTATTGATCCTACCTCCTTGCTGTACTTTCCCTGCTGCTCCCCACTACCAAGGAGATTGAATAAAAAAACATCAACATCTAGGTAGCTAAGTGAAGCAGTCAGTAGAGTGTTGGTCTGTAGTCAGGAACATTGGAGCTAAAATCTGACCTCAGAACTTGCTAGCTCTGTTGTCTTAAGCAAGTTACTTAATTTATTTATATTAATTTCTACAACTGTTAACTATGAATAATAATTGTACCTCTCAGGGTTGTTGTGGAGATCAAATGAGATAAAACACTTAGCACAATGCCAAGCACATAATAAGTATTTAATAAATGCTTATTTTTTTCTTTTCTTCCCACTGTTAGCTTGTATGCCTACTCTCCCATTTACACAATTTCTTTTTTTTTTTTGAATCATTTACACAAGAATCAAATACTTTCCTGATGAGCAGGACCGGAAGTAATCAGGTTTTGGTAAATGACAGTCAAACTGGACCATACCTTTATCATTTGCATACTTTTTTTTTGTCATTTCCTAAGTAAATGAAAGCTCCAGAAGGTATGAATCTACTATGCTTATTTTTTTTTTAATTTTGAACAAAACATTTGATTGGATAGACAAAATGCTTTCTTAAATGCTCTTTTCCAATTAGACATCTTCCTTGCCATCCATTGGAATCATTCAAACTTACAGGAAAGATATAAATAACCCCACTCTCTGATCATAAACATTAAGGAAAGCATAAAACAGATAATTGCTCATTAAAAGCACTTGTCACTTTGATGGAGGAAATCCATCACAGAGTTAAATCCAAAATAGATTTCTCTGTGAGGGTACTGCATGTTCCTGTTTCTGAATAAGATATCATGGCTGTATCAAACTTGGAGATGTTGAAAATCCTTTTAGAAGAAATATGCAACCAGTTTTAGATAAGAGTTTGGCCTGACTATCTACCTAGGATGGAAAGAAGGAAGGAAAGAAGGAAGGAAGGAAGGAAGGGAGGGAGGGAGGGAGGGAGAGAATAAAGAAAAAAATATTTATTAATTAAATCAATACCATGTGGCAGCTGTTGCCCTAAATGTTATTAGTACAAGCTGATCTTAAGGAACTTATATTCTAGTAGGGGAAAGCAACACATAAAGGGAAGCAGTGGTCAGTGTTTTGGACAGGGAAGACAGAATGATGATTCAGGTCACAGGGTAAGTGATTGTCCTAACCTTTCCAAGAATGGGAGTATTGATTTGAGAAGTATCAAAAACAACAACTTGAAGTGGGCAGGGGGAGGAAGGAATATGTGTTGCATCATGGCATAGAGATAACTGAGAGGAGGGGTTTGGTGCCACACAAAACAAATTGAATGCTCACCTCTCAGAAGCCCAAAAGTCCCCAGATGACATCTTGAGTCCAGGGGTCAGAGGTTTAAGGTACACAGGCAGAAAGAAAAGACAAAAAATATGAAAAACATTTCAAGCAGATTATAAAATTTATTTGGATACAAAATCCATTCATCCAATATGCATATCTAGAGAGAACTTATAGACAGACAAAAAGTTGGATTTGGCATCAAGGAGGAGGAGAGAGTTCTTGCACATCTTCTTTAATGAATATAAACTTTCCACAGTACTGAGGATTCATCTTCTTAATGCTAGCAGTCTGCTAGTGTTGCTGAGCAATTGGATGGATGAATGAAAAGCAATTGTTAATTGCTTTGTTGTTGTGGTTGTTCACTTGTTTTTAAGTTTTGTATGACTTTTGGTGACCCCATTTGAGGATTTCTTGGGAAAGATACTGGAATGGTTTGCCATTTCCTTCTCCAGCTCATTTATCAGATGAGGAAACTGAGGCAAAGAGAGGTAAATGACTTGCCTAGTAATACACATATAGTAAGTAGTTGAGACCAAATTTGAACTCAAGAAGATAAGTCTTCTGACTCCATGCCCAGCACTCTATCCAATGTGTGACCTAGTTGCCCAATTAAGGCCAATAATTTTGTTATATGCTAGAAATAGTTTAAAAAGCAAAACAGTTCCTTCTCTCAAGAGCTTACATTCAAATAGGGAGAGCAGGTTTCAGTTGCAAGTCATGTGGAAAGACCCAGGGCTCCTTAGGGTAAAACAATAAAGTAGATGGTAATGTATCTTATTTAGTGTCATTCCTACTGATGAAACTATACCCTCTAAACCATCTAACAATGGCAAGAAATCTGGTGGATAAAATGTAACTTTCAAGATTTTTCATAGTTATTATTACAGAGGAGATTGGGGCTGCAAGAGCTACAGAGAAAGATGTCAGGTTCCATCTCCACAAAGGTTCTTCCCCTGAACTGCAACTGTGGGACTGAGACTGGAAACCAGACCAAGAGTTTGGAGAAAGGAAATACTAACATTTGGGAGACTTTTGAGCTTAGATCCCCATTGATCTTGGTTACGTCAGTGCCATAGAGAGCCCCTTTGCCACAAGATTTGCTGTCCGTGGCAGCAAGACATGAGATATAACAATCTCAAAGGAACTAAAAGTAGTTAACTCACAAAAGGCAATAGAGAAGTGCATGTGGGTGTGATAAGACTGTAGTGTATAATGGGAAGAAATCCAGGGGAAATGGTGTCATGAGGGAAATTGCTGCTAGGAGGAAAAAATGAGCTGGTCTCATGGTGAAAGGAAAGGATGACAGGTAGATATCCAGAATATGCCTTTGACACCCTTACTATGTAAGGAAGAAGCAAGGCAAATCTCTAAAATGCAGGATTCAATGCCTTCTTTTTGCACACTTATGGGAGGACACTTATAAGAATTCCATAGGATAGGCAAGGATGGATGGATGAAATCTCCATCATTGTAGGGAGCTCTTAAATCCAAGAGACCACAAATAAACTGACATAATTAAATATTTGTTTTAAAGTGAAAAGAAATTGATTTCAAGTCAAAAGAACTAAGTCTGAGTCCTGGTCCTGTGGTTATTAAACTATATAACTGTAGGGAAAGAACAACTTCTCTGAGTTTCAGATTCTTCAGCTTTTCAAAATGAGGATACAAATATTTGACTTATTTTACAAGATTGTTGCAAGGAAAGCTCACCATAAACTATACATCCCCAGTGCCTACTGCAGTGGTTTATATAAAATATCCTCTCAATTCATTGTTAAATGAACAAAATTGAGCTCAAAATCATCAAACCAGTTTGGCTAGAATGTATGCATTCTGTCAAACAAGAGAAAGTAAGTGTCCAAAAATTTAATTTTTAATGACACAATATATAATGGTTTTCTCAACTTTCAACTCTGAGCAATTGGAAAATTAGACAAAATATCCATTTCAATTTTGATTTGACTGAATGTGATGGATAACTCCCATTGATAGCATACTCATGACAGGCAAGTGATGGACATGGGTTTGGATTGGTTTGTTTTTAGGTCTCAATGGCAGAGAAAAATGAGTTAAGGTAATTAAGAATACATGCGAAATCAGGAGTTGTGATGGATAGGTGGGACTACATTCAAATTACCTCCCTTCATTTCTTCTTCTGTCCCTTAGCAACAGAAAGATCAAGATCTGTTCACTTATATACAAACAAGGTTTAAGAGATAAACAAATGTACCCATTCCTTCTTCTGAGGCCCGCAAGAAATTTTTCTTAGTGTTTGCACATGTGTTTGTGGTTGACTTTTCTTTTGAAATACATTTGCTGTAGCTTCAAGAGTGGAAAATTTTACACACTTCTATAACAAGGAACTTTAATTACAATTTTTTTGGATAACATTTTGGAGAAAACCTGCTGTTTACTAAAGAATGCCTCATATAGCATGGCAATTCAAGCATAGTGTTTAGAAGCCCCTCTCCTAACTAGACTTTCCTATCATAGTGGGTCACTGAAGTTTTTTCAAACCTCCCATATCAATGCAATGTTCATATTATACACGGACAAAAACATCCTGAGAAATAATATGGGAATATGCCAGCTATAGCCTTCCAAATGCACTCTACTCTTCTGCATGCTAGGGTATATTTAAAACAGATTAAATTTTCCCTCTGAGTCCTCAGTTTTCACAGTTAATAGGACAAGCATTTCCATGGCTGACTTACTGTTTTTATGTGTAGCAAATATTCTGATTAGTATTCCAGATGCCAGGTTTACAAAATTGTTATCCAGAATACAGAATGCCTTGTACATCAAAGACTTTAATTTTGGCTGAGGTTACTTATTGTATCAGAATAGTTTTAGCTCACACCAGTTTTAGCTCCGTCTTGCACTGCTGTACTAGTTTTCCTGAAGAAAGGCTCTTTTAGCTACTGTTTATTGAAGGAATTTAATGTTGTATAAAAGCTAGTGAGATAAGGTTGGAAATTCTACCAGTTTCCTTTGCATAGATTTAGTTATACATTATTACCTATTACTTTGAACAATATAGAGTTGATAGGCAAGATATCTCAAAGTCAGTTGTCTTTTTGATGGGCCAGTCAATCAGAGTTGGATTCAAACTATATGATGTTGGGAGTGACTAAATTGAGATAGTGCAGTGTGAGAAAATTGGAAAAATATAAAGAAAGAGATATGAATCAACAATCACTTGGGCTAGTGGATATAGTCATAAGGAACATTGAATCAGCTATTTGAATACCCATATGTCATCCCAAAATCCATATTCTTAACTACTTGGATACATGACAAGGGCAATCAATATTCAGTCAGAAATTGATAGAAACAATCAGGACCACTACCTGAGTACTTATGGGTAGCTAGATGGCCTGAAGTCAGGAAAACCTGAGTTCAAATTTGGCCCAGACACTTACTACATGTGTTGCCCTGGGCAAATCACTTAACCCTGTTTATCTCAGTTTCTTTTTGAGTAAAATGAGCTGGAGAAGGAAATGGGAAATCACTCCAGTATCTTTTCCAAGAAAACCTCAACAGAAGTCATGAACAGTTAGAAACAACTGAAAATGATTAAAAAATAACATCCTCAGTACTTAGTGCTTTAGACTTTCAGGGAAAGGGGGAATATGTGTCCTACTCCAGAGAAATGCTGGCTAAAAATATACTAACAGTGCCATTGCGATACGTACCAGCATGGTCTTTCACAAGACATCTTAAAGTGCTCTGAGACTCATCATTTGACAAAAATTTCTAGGAAAAAATGAAAAGCAGTTTGACAGAAACTAGGCATAGGCCAACATCTCACACTATACACCAAGATAAGGTCAAAATGGGTAACTTAGATATAATGGTAGTATCATAAGTAAGTTAGGAGAGCATTGAAAATTTATCTGTCAGATTGATGAACAGGGAAAAAAGTTTATGACTAAATGAGATATATAAATGAGATCATGGGAAATAAAATGGATAATTTTGATTATATGAAATTAAAAAGCTTTTGCATAAACCAAACTAGTGCAGCTAAAATTAGAAGGAAAGTGAAAAGAAAAAAAATACAAGTTTCTCCTATAAAGACTTCACTTCTAAGATGTATGCATACATATATATGTGCGTGTGTATGAAACTGAGTGAAATTCTTAAGAAAAAGAGCCATATCCAATTGATAAGTGGATAAAGGATATGAATAGGTAATTCTCAAAAAAAAGGAAATCAAAGATAGTCATAGTCATACGAAAAAATGCACTAAAACACAATTTATTAGAAAAACGCAGATTAAAGCAATTCTAAGCTACCCTTTCATACCTATCAGATTGTCTTATGTGATAGAAAATGAAAATGATAAATGCCAAAGGAGATGTGGGAAGTAAGTACACTAATGCATTTTTAGCAGAGTTATGAACTAGTTTAGCCATTTGCCCAAAACTGAGAATAACATTTGACCAGAAATGCCACTGCTAGGTCTATATTCCAATAAAGGTCTAAGGAAAGTAGAAAGGAAATGAATATGTACAAAAATATTCATAGAAATTCTTTTTTTGTGGTGACAAAGAGTTGTAAATTGAAGTGATGCCTATCAAATGAGGAATGGTTGAACAAATTTTGGTATATGAATGTGGGAATGTATTATACCATAAGAATGATGAACAAGATGGTTTCAGAAAAATCTGGGAAGACTAATATGAACTGATGCAAAATGAAGTGAGTAGAACTAAGAGTATATATATATTTTAATTTATTTTCACTTTTCAGCATTCACTTCCACATAATATTCAATTTCAAATTATCTTTCCATTTTCCCCTTCCCCCATCCCAGGAGAGCATGTATTTTTATTACCCTTTCCTCCAATCTGCCCTTCCTTCTATCACTTCCCCTGCCCCTCATCTTATCCCGTTCCCTTCTGTTTTCCTGTAGGGCGAGATAGATTTCTATATTCCATTGCCTATATATTTTATTTTCTAGCTACATGTAAAAACAATTTTTAACATTATTTTTAAAGCTTTGAGTTCCACATACTCTCCCTCCCCTTCTCCTCACTCACCCTCAATGAGAAGGCAAGCAATTTGATATAGTTTATACATGTGTATTCCTGCAAAAAAACTTCCATAGCAGTCATTTTGTGAACAACTAACTATATTTCCCTCTATCCTGTTTTTTCCTTTGAACTGTCCCTCTATAAAAGTGTCTATTTTCAACTACCCCTTCCCCCAATCGGCTATCCTTTAAATTATATCTTCTTTACCCCTGCTTTCCATTAAGGTAAGATAAACTTACCCAAATGAGTCTGTATTTTATTCCTTCCTGAAGTCAGATCTGATGTAAGAAAGGCTTACTTATTCCCTCTCACCTTCCTCTTCTTCCTTTCCATTGTAAAAGCTCTTTCTTGCTTCTTTTATGTGAGATGATTTACTACATTCTACCTTTCCCTTTCTCTTTCTCCTAGTACATTCCTCTCAACCATTAATTTTCTTTTTGAGATACCATCCTTTCATATTAAACTCAGCTTGCGCTCTCTCCCTCTCTCAAATTTTTTATTCAGTTCTGCTCTTTTCAATAAGAATGTTCTGAAGTCCTCTATTTAATTCAAGTTCCATTTTTCCCCCTGAAATGATACTCAGTTTTGCTGGATAGGTGATTCTTGGTTTTAATTCTATCTCGTTTGACCTCTGGAATATCGAATTCTAAGCCCTTCAGTTCCTTAGTGTAGAAACTGCTAAACCTTGTGTTATGCTGATTGTGTTTCAACAGTACTTGAATTGTTTCTTTCTGGTTGCTTGTAATATTTTCTGCTTGACCTGGGTACTCTGCAATTTGGTTACAATATCCCTAGGAGTTTTCCTTTTGCAATCTCAGGATGTGATCAACGAATTGTTTCCGTTTTTATTTTACCTCTGGTTCTAGACTATCAGGGCAGTTTTCCTGATAATTTCTTGAAAGTTGATGTCTAGGAAGCCAAGACGGTGGAGTAGAAAGACTCACATTTACTAGCTCCGAACCCACAGCCCATGGATTTCCTGTAAAAAGAACTCCTGACAAATTCTGCAACAGTGGAAGCCGCGCAGAAACACAGTGAAGGAGATTTCCGTTGCAGAGAGACCTGAAAAACCGACTTCAGGGGTCCATTGAGCCCCAGACGGGAGCGGAGCCCTCCCCTCCCCCTGCCCTGGCCACACCGCACAGAGAGGAGCAAGCAGACCCCAGCAGGCTTCAGGGACCATAATCTCCAGCAGCCGCGAAGGTCCCTCCACCCACAGACTCGCAGGTCAGTGAGAGAGACAGGCTGAGAGGGGAGCGGGGTATCTCCGGGACTCGGACCCCCTCGGGAGGCGGCGGCCGCGGCAGAGGCAGAGGCAGCTTGGCCAGAGGCTCCCAGAGCAGGCAGGAGCTCAGCAGCAGCTCCATTACAAAAGATCTCTGCATAAAACCCCTGAGGGAACTGAGCCTGGGAGGCGGCCCTGCCCCCACCTGAGCACCAGCAGATATGCTCTCATTGAATAGCAGTCAGGCCTGCTCCCAAAAGTCCTGAGGCTGGGGAGCAGCATTTGAATCTCAGACCCCAAGCACTACCTGGGCGGAC
>CM053773.1:91978698-92020333 GCA_028658325.1 Potorous gilbertii | reverse complement strand
AGATATGGCCTATATTGAATTGCCTGCCTTCCCAAAGGGAATGGGTGGGGAGGGAGGGATGGGGAGAAGCTGGAACTTAAAGTTTTAGGACCAACTGTTGAGTATTGTTCTTGCTACTAGGAAATAAGAAATACAAGTAATGGGGAATAGAAAGTTATCTGGCCCTACAGGACAAAAGAGAAGATGGGGTAAGGGAAGGATAGAAGAGAGGGCAGATTGGTGATATGGGTAATTAGAATGTCCTGTGTATTGGGGAGCGGGGAGGGGACAAATGGGGAGAAAATTTTGGAACCCAAAATCTTGTGAGAATGAATGTAAAAAGTTAAATAAATTTATTAAAAAATAAAAAAAAAGAAGAAAGTTGATGTCTAGGCTCTTTTTTTGATCCTGGCTTTCAGGTAATCCCATAACTTTTAAATTCTCTCTTCTGGATTCATTTTCAAGGTCAATTGTTTTTGCCAGTGAGATTCTTCGCGTTGTCTTGTTTTTTTTTCATTCATTTGGTTTTGTTTTATACTCTCTTGATTTCTCATGGTCATTAGCTTTCATTTGCTCAATTCTAATTTTTAAGGAATTATTTTCTTCAGTTAGCTTTAACTCTAATTTTTTTCTATTTGACCCATTTTGCTTTTCAAGCTATTTTTCCCTCTTTTGTATTTTGGGTTTATTTGTATTGGGTTTATTTATATTAACATTTGGGTTAATCTAATTTTAAAGGTGTTATTTTCTTTAACATTTTGAGGGTTTTTCTTTAGCAAACTACAGGCTCATTTTTCATTATTTCTTGAACCACTCCCATTTCTCTTCCCTATTTTCCCTCTACTTCTCTTACTTTATTTTCAAAATCTCTGTTGAGCTCTTCCATGACATGATACCAATTCATATTTTTCTTGGAGGCTTTGGATGCAGGAGTTTGGACTTTATTGTCTTCTTCCGATTGTATGTTCTAATATTCCTCATCACCAATGACATAAAAAAAAATCTCTTCACCAAGAAAGTAAGAGTCTATAGTCTGTTTCTTTTTCCCCATTTGCTCATTTTCCCAGTCAATTACTTGACATTTTGCTCTTTGTTAATCAAGGGGCTGCTGAAGCCTGTGCTTCAGCAGTGGCTGCTGCTGCCCTGGGGCTGGGGCTGAAATTGAGATCAGGGCTATGGGATGAGCCATCTGGGACTGGACCATACTCCTCTCTCAGCCAGGTAAGAGATGCTTCCCACTGACAAAGATGTCTTTGACCTTTGTGGGTTAAGAAGTCTGGAAAGCATATCTTCAGCCAGCAATTTAGTCCCCTAAGGCCTGCTCCAGCTCCATCTGTACTGGAATGGCCCACACCAAACTGTGCTCAATTCCCTACCTGTTGTGATAGAGCCTTCCTGTCAACTTTATAGATTGTCTTGGACTGGAAACTTGCTTCAGTCTGTCATATTGTGGCTTCTGCTGCTCTAGAATTTGTTTAGAATAATTTTTACAGGTTTTTGGGGGGGTTTTGGAGAGAGAACTCAAGTAGGTCACTGCTTCTACTCCACCATCTTGGTGCTGCCTCTTCACCAGGAATACAATGTAAATCTGTAACAGCAATGACCATCTGTAAAAGTCTTAAGTGCCCTGATCAAGTTAATAATCATCTAAGACAACTCCAAAGGCTCCAGCATGAAAAACCCTATCCACTTTCAGAGAGAGAACCGAGGAGCTCATGTTTAGATGAAAAGAAACCATTTCTATCATTTTTTTGCCTTTTCTCTTGGCAACATAATTAATATAGAAATATATTTCACATGACATATATATAATTAATATCATACTACTTATTTTCTCAGTGGACTGAGGAGGAGCTCTGAGAGAGGGAGAGAGTTGGGACCAAAATTATTTTTAAAAAATCTATTTTAATAGCAAGTAAATTAAAACATTTTTAAAATGAGACACAAGGTGAGGAGAGGATGTGTCAGGACTTAAGGAAACACCTAATTTCTTAGGAAATGAAAATTTAAAGAGAAAATTAAAATGCAAGGCTTAAGCACATGACTTATTTTGTTGGTCTTGTTACGTTGGTTGTTTTGACTTGAACTTATGATTTCACTGGAATAGGGAACATCCTGTGAGCAAACTCCCTCTACTGAGGAAGATTGGAACCTGCCTTGGAACTTATAACCTAGGGGTTTGAGAGGGTAAGAGACTTGTCCACAGTCTCAGAGAAGAGACAAAAGTTCTTGTATTTTCCACTCTGAAGCTGTCTTGTTGTTCACTATGCCACTATATAATGCTCCAGCTAGGATATCAGCCAGTAATGGAGTTACCCAATGACACAAGTGTCATCCTTTATGACAACTGTTTTCTTTTTGTTTTTGTATCCGCAGCCTGTATCTAGTAGCACACTGCCCTTCACATATTAGGTGCTAAAAAGATGCTTTCTTGTAATTGATTAAAGGAAATGACAATATTCATCCAGGCTCCTTTCAGATCTACTACTCATATTTATTATTATTTTATATAAAGTTTCTTTTGATCTTGTCCTGGTGGTGAGTATTTTAAGTAAATGACTTCATTTAATGGAATCTTTGACACAGTAACTGCACTCATTTTTGGTGAATTAACAAAAGCAGCTGCCAATGTGACTCACAGCTGTCTCTTAAAGTGGGAAATTATCCCAACTTTCCCAGAGACTAATGTTGCAGTTACAAAGAGATTCTTCTTTTTTCTTATTTCCCTTTGCCCTCAAATTTTTGAGTAGGAGTGCAGAATGAAGACAGATAAACAAAATGGGTCAATGAAACAGGAAGAGAAATAGAAGAGAAAATAGATACCACGAAGAAAAAATGACTTGTTCAAGGAAAGTAATGTCATGGTTCTCTTTAAAAATGAAGGACAAACACAAGTTATGTGAGTAGACCCAGATGCCTGAATGGGGACCCACACGGTTGAGTAACTCAGCTCTTCTTCTCCCTCTCCAAAGGAAGGTAAATTTTAATGGCCAGAAACTGCTCAATTAACTAGGGGTTTACTGGCTAGATGTCTTTCTTTGTGTCTTTCCTTATTCCTTCTTTCTTTCTTTCTTTCTTTCTTTCTTTCTTTCTTTCTTTCTTTCACAAAACCTTAAACTCAGTTCACTCTGAAGCTCAAGGATTGGACCACAATAGGTCCCTGCCCAGACTCCACTTAATGACTCTCTTTTGGGCCCTTGTAGCTTGGAGTAAATGTCTATAGTAACTCTTTCTCTTTGGAACAGCAACCCTGAGGATTTTCCCTCCTGATTTGATTTTTTTTTTCTAATTAAAAAGGCCTTCCCTTAACTCATTTCTTAAAGAGGACTATTCACTCAATGGAAGTTAACTCACTCAAAATGAGAACCTGAAAATACCTTAGTCTAAAAGGGCCAGGGTCTCCCTTGGCATCCTGGTCTATCTCCAGTCATCCTGATGAATATCTGACCACTGACTCTCTCAAATCAAAATCAACTGCAAGCTATGTCATAATTTCCCTGATGTTATGTTCCTCTTCAAAAGTGAGGGACAAATAAAACAATATATGTGACTCATACATAATTTTCTTTCAAGAAAACGAATATTTAAAGATAGGCATAAAATATTTTGGAAAATTATGAACTCAATATTCTGTGGACATATCCATGTATAATTTCTAAATTTCACCAACCTGACTTTCTCTTTCTCTCTCTCTCTTTCTCTCTCTCTCTCTCTCTCTCTCCCTCCCTCTCTCTCTGTCCATATGTGTGTGTAGATAGAGACAGAGATATATATATATATGTGTATATATATATGTATATATATACATATACATATATATATATATATATATAGAGAGAGAGAGAGAGAGAGAGAGAGAGAGAGAGAGATATGGATATATATATATATATTATATATATATATATATATATAAAATATGTATATAGCTACACACCCATACATCCATACACACAGTAAATGATGCCTGTTGTATTCCTATTTGATGCAGAATTATTGGTTGGTTGGTTGATTTTAAAAGCTGCATTTAGGGAAGTAATTTATCAATAAACCACAGTGAAATACCATTAATCATTTCTTTCTTTTCTTCTTTTTTAAAATTTTTATTTCATTTTAAAGGTATGGAATAAGACAAGCATTTCCATAACATATTATAATACAAAGATTATTGCACATGAAACTGCAATTCTATTGTGTTCAACTTATTTATTTTAAATATATAATAAAGTTATCATGTAAATTTCCTTTTTTCTTCTCCCACCTATATGTGTGTGTGTGTGTGTGTGTGTATAGATATACAAAAATATTTTTATCACTGGAGTGGACTATACTCTCAATCAATGGATTTTGTGTGTTCTTACCATGAACATATAGCATCCCAAATGAACATAAGCAAAGGAGAGTGGCATGTAAGAACAGGTCCAAATCTTATATCTGACATGAGACAAACAGATGCTAATCCCAGAAACAAAGATACTTCAATTTGAGATAGGCAATGAAGACAGAGCTGATTGTCGGCAGGTGTGGCCATCACATTTGACTTTAGATAGCAGATATCTTTCATTCCTATCTTTGTGGCCTTAGAATTGTGCTTTATGGAAGCCTGGCTCTTATCTCAGTTGTGTTTGTTATGGGAAAATTTAGGACAAGACTATACATATTATCTCCTCCGAGAAAATGTGAACCCATTAAGGGAAGGGAGATAGCTTTTTTAAATAGTCTTTGTATAACCAGAGCATAACAAAGTGGCTAGAAAATGGTCGTTATTTAATAAATGCTGATTAGTTGATTGAAGTCACTTGACTGTACAAGCCTCTCTATCATCAGCAAAATCCAGGCTTTTAGAGAGGGTCTTGATGTTTCTACTTGTAAAGTATGTCTCATATCTACCCTCTTTTTGCTTCATTCACATAGCCACCGCTCTTATCCAGGACTTTGTCACTGTTCATTAGAACTATTGCAATATAGCTTCTTAATTGTTTTCTGAACTCTTCTCTCAGCTCTCTCTTATCTAACATCTAGTACCTATCACATTGTAGTTCCTAATGCACAGATCTGACCATATCACTTCCCTGTGCTCAAAAAGTTTCAGTGGCTCCTGAACCTTAAATTTAAAATATATGCCCCTTCTATGTTTTGGTTTTTCTGTTGTTTCTCCTGCCACAAATACTCTCCTTTATATTACTTCTTGGGATTTCTACATCTCTTCAAGGCTCAGCACATATGCCTCCCCCTATGGGGGGGGCCTCATCTGCCACCATCCAGGTTTTAGTGTTCTTCCTGCCCTCACAGATGAAGTTGCTTTGTACCGACTTGTTCGTGTATGTATTTTCCCCCAGCATAAAATGTAGGAGCTTTTCGTTTTTGTCTTTCTATCCCCAGTGCCTACCACAGAGTCTAGAACTTAATAGGTGCCCAGTAAAGGCTTATTAAATTGATTTGAAATGGAGGACATCACATAACCGCCTTATTCTTTACAATCTTTTTCCAGAATTTCAATGAGTTTCCAAGAGACAAAATGTCATTGAAACAGAAGCACGTATTGGGAAATCAGAATACAAGTCCTTAGCCGGAGGTAAACAAACTCTCCTGTCCTTGGTTAGATCTACTCTTACCTCACAGTTATGGTCAATGGAGTTTTCCTCACATTGGAGACAGAGAGGCTGAGCATTGGTATGGATGTGAACCAAGGGTACAGCTGTCTACCATTCTACAGAGATGCTGCTCTGCCTGATTTCTGCTCTATATAAAGGAATACCCCCAGCTCTCTCCCACCCCCTGTGTGCCCTCCCACCTCTCCTCCCTTTTGTGTGTTGTCTCTCTCTTTAGATTTTAAGCTCCCTGAGGACAGAGACTTATCTTTCATTTTCTTATTTGTGTCATCAGCACTTATTACAGTGCCTGGCATAGAGAAGGCACTTAATGAATATTTATTAAGTTGAATTACCAAGTAACAGATCTAGAAGCATAATCTGGCTGCTGCCTCCCTTAGATTCCTGAGAGGAATTATGCACATTGAAACTTAAAGGGATTCCACATCAGCTTGGTGGTAAAAGAGCCAATTCCTTTAGGCCACAGACAAAAAATGACATATTCCTTTTTGAATTGTTCTTATGTTCTCTCTCTGTCTCTCTCTGTCTGTCTGTCTCTGTCTCTATTTCTATCTTTCTATGTCTCTGTGTCTTTATGTGTCTGTGTCTCTGTCTCTGCCTCTCTTTCTCTCTCCCTCTCTCTGTCCCTCAATTGATCCCCACATCTGTCTTTACCTTTCTCTCTCTCTCTCTGAAATAAATATAAAGACAATAATTTTAAGATAGATATGACTTTAGTTAAGATCAGGAAAGTTTATTTACTTCTTCTTCTGGGAATGGAAACAGATCAAAGTTGCCAGAACCCAAATCCAGTAAAATGGAGGTAAAGTAGGAAACACAGATGTACAAAACTAAATGCCATTGAATGAAACCCTAAGATCACTGTAAGGAAAAGAATTCCCCTACTTCCATAACTCTTTAAAAAAAAATCTTTATGCTTATATTTCCCATAGGAATACCACTGCAGAAATCTCTGCCAAGGCGAGTGCCTAGATCTTTAAAAGATCACCACAACTATAGATACTTTTGCTGCTAGCTTTTATATATAATAATGTTATTTTAGATCTATTATTCATTGCTTTCAATTCAATAGGAGTGAGAAAAGTCATCGTCTCTGTCCTTTATAAAATTATAATTGTTTATTTTCGGTTTAAAACATTCACTTCCCCAAGATTTTGAATTCCAAATTTTCTCCCCATCTCTCCCCAGTCCCCACCCCAGGACAACATGCATCCCATTAACCCCATCCTGCAATATGTCCTCCCTTCTATCACTTTTCCCTTCTCCCATACCTCTCCCCTCTATTTTCCTGTAGGGCAAGATAGCTTTCTCTACCCTATTGTCCGTACATTTTATTTCCCAGTTCTAAGCCAAAACAATTTTTACCATTCATTTTTAAAGCTTTCAGTTTCACATTGTCTCCCTTCCTCCCTTCCCACCCACCTTCATTGAGAAAGCAAGCAATTTGATATAGGTCATACATGTGTAGCCATGCAAAACATTCCCATAAGTCATGTTGTGAAAGACTAACCACATTTCCCTCTTTACCGTCCTGACGTCTGTTTATTTCATTCTCTCTCTTGACCTGTTCTCCCCCAATAGTGTTTGCTTCTGATTATCCTTTCCCCCTATCTGCCATCCCATCAATTATCCTCCCTTTACTATCCCCTTCCCTCCTTCCTTCCTACAGGATATGATAGATTTCCATACACAATCGAGTGTGTTATTTCTTCCTTAAGCCAAATCCGATGAGAGTAAATTTCACTTATATCTTTTTACCTCACCTGTCTTCCCTTATGTTGTAAAAGCTCTTTTTTGTCTCTTTTATGTGAGGTGATTGCTACATTCTACCTCTCCTTTTCCCTTTTTTCCAGTACATTCCTCTCAACAATAAATTTTAGATATTTTTTCCTTCATATTCAGCTCACCCCGTGCCCTCTGTGTGTGTTCATGAATGTGTGTATACACACATATGCACATGTATACACACATACACACAATCATACGCACATCCAAAATACATATACACCTACATACATGTACACGTGTGCATATATACACACATGTATGCATGTGTGAGTGTTCATGTACACACATACCTATATACACCCACATGCACATATGCATGTATACATATATATGTCTGTGGACACATAAACACATGCATAAATATATACATATATGTATTTACATACATATATACACATGTGTGGTTTGTGGGTGTATTCCCTCTCACTACCCTAACGCTGAGAAAGGTCTCATGAGTTACAAATATCTTTCCATGTAGGAATGTAAGCAGCTCAACTTTGTCCCTTATGGCATCTTTTCCTTCTCATATTTTTCTTGATTCTTGTATTTGAAGATCAAATTTTCTATACCACTCTGTTCTTTTCAGCAACAGTTCTTGGAAGTGCTCTATTTCATTGAAATTCCATTTTTTCTCCTATTATACTTCTCCTGAAGTAGGTGATTCTTGGTTTTAATTCTATCTCCTTTGACCTCTGGAATATCATATCCCAAGCCTTAGTGGAGAAGCTACTAAATCATATCTTATCCTGATTGTATTTCCACAGTACTTGAATTATTTTTTTCCATCTGCTTGTAATATTCAAAGTGGTATAATCAAGGGAAAGGTGTTTGCTCCTCTCCTGGCCTGCACTCTGGTCTGTGAGCAACCACAAGCAACTCCTTTCTGACCTGAAACTGCCCGTAAGTTTCCCTTTCCACAATCACCACCAGCTTCTCCACACGACCACTCCTCCCCCACCCCAGGACCTCCACTCAGGACTTTGACCCAGATCAGCAGCTCTATTCCTCCACCATCTCTAGGCTGATAGCTCCAGAAGCAGCTGCTCTGGGGTTGTATGGCCTAGGCTGGACCATATTCCCCTCTCACCCAGATAAGAGTATTTTCCCATTGGCCTTTGAAGTTGTCTTTGGCATTTGTGGGTTGAGAAGTCCAGAAAATACAGCAGCTGCCAGTGATTAAGTACTCTGAGCCTTGTTTTCATCCTGGGCTGGAAATCTGTTGCATTGTCATTTTTTTTCTAAAAAATATCTCCAAATCTTTTTTATTATTACTATTGAACACCCACCTTTTGTCTTGTTTGGTTATGTTTGTTATGTCTTTTTCTTTTTATTATTTTATTTGTTTTCAGTGTTCTACAGCCAAGTCCATATAACTTAGATATTTCTCCCCCTCCATCCTCCCTCCCTCCCCCCTCCTTCCCTGAGACAGCATACAATTTTATATGGGTTTTACACATACATTCCTATTAAATACATTTTCATCTTAGTCATGTTGCATAGAAGAATTAAAATGAATAGGAGAAATAATAAAACAAACCAAAATGTAATACAAAAGAAATGATCTGCTACATACTTCGATCGAATTCCATAGTTCTTTCTCTGGATGTGAAAGGCATTTTGCCTTAAGAGACCATAGGGAATTTTTTAAGTCCTTGCATGGAAATGAAGTTCTAAATCTACCAGATAAAATTCTCACACACTGTGGTTGTTTCTGTGTATAAAATTCTCCTGGTACTGCTCCTTTCACTCAACATCAGTTCATATAACTCTTCCCAGGCCTCTCTGAAGTCTTCCTGTTCATCATTTCTTGTAACACAATAGTATTCCATTACACTCATAAACCACAATTTATTCAGCCATTCCCCAATTGATGGGCATCCCCTTGATTTCCAGTTTTTGGCTACCACAAAGACTACTGATTTAAATATTTTTGTACATGTGGGACCTTTTCCCATTTTTATGGTCTCTTGGGGATACGTTCCTAGAAGCAGCATTGCTGGGTCAAAGGGTATGCATATTTTTGTAGCCCTTTGGGCATAGTTCCAAATTTCTGTCCCAGAATGGCTGGATCAGCTAACAGTTCCACCAACAATGAATTAGTGTTCCAACACTCCCACATCTTCTCCAACATTTATCATCATCCTCTGTTGTCATGTTAGTCAATCTGGTAGGTGTGATAAGGTATCTCAGAGTTGTTTTGATTTTCATCTCTCTAATCAATAGTGATTTAGAGCATTTTTTCATATGACTATAGATAGCTTTGATTTCTTCCTCTGAAAACTGCCTGTTCATATCCTTTGATCATTTGTCATTTTTTACAGGTATTTTGAGGGGTTTTGGAGTAGGAGAGCTCAAGAAAGTCCCTGCTTCTCCTCTACTATCCTGACTGTTTACTTGACTACCTCCTTCTTACTAAGAATCTTCCTACTGCCTTGGAAACAATCCCTTTCTTGTTTGTAGTAGTATGGCAAACTGTAGCTTTTGTTGACTTCTTGTGACATTTGCTCAAATCCTCTCATATCCCTAATGTGTGGAGGCTGACTATTGACAATGCTATGCCCTGATTGGACTCACTAGGTTCATATCTGATAAATGATCCTGCTTCTACTATGTATAAATAGTTTCTGGAGAGTAAAACAGAGATCCATTTGAGTGAGTGATTAAATAAGTTTTAATGGTCTGAGAGCATTTTAAAAACATGAACAAACAACTTTGTTCCCATTTGAAAGAGCAATCTCACTACCAACATTTTCTGACTTTCTATAAAATATAAACATAAAGCAGCACCTTCAGGGAAAGAATAACAAAAAAAATGGATCTGGTTTGTTTATTTTTGCCCCTCAGTATCATTCAGTAAATCGTTATTGAAAACATCAAAAAAGATCTAGCTCTTTGTTTTAATAGTCAAAAATCCAATCTTTTTTTCCTCCACTTGATCTTGTCTTCAAATAAACCATGAAGGTAAGGATTCTTACCCTTGTTTTGTATCATAGACCCCTCTGAAAGTCTAGTGAAACCTTTGGATCCCTTCTCAGAACCATAAAAATTATGATTAATATCCCCATCTTCATTCTCACCACCAATGCCATCATCAAATCTATCCCTTTAAATGCCCCTTCTTTCAACAAAATGAAATTAAGCATATTTTTTAAATCTTCATAATAAATATAGGTAGTCCAGCAACAAATTCTCATGTAAGTAGTGTCAAATCTCTCTCTCTTTCTCTCTGTCTTTCTATCTCTGTCTCCGTCTCCGTCTCTGTCTCTCTCTCTCTCTCTCCTTCTTTTCTCTTCATTTTAAGTTCATTACCTCTCTGGCAGGAGGTGAATGACTCATTTCATCTTCACTCTTTTTGAGCCATTGTTTTTTTATCTTACTCTGACCAGAGTTCAGAATAAGGTTTTAAGATCCAAAAAATAAAAACATGTAAGACAAAATAAATTAAATTAATTACATAGAAATATAATTATCAAACATTATATTTAAAAAAACCCAAGGTCACTGATGTCAGATTGAGAACTCCTGTTCCAGGCTTTGAATTGAAACCCTAAAGAGAACTAAAATACAATCCAATTGGATACTTCCATAATATTTTGTTCTTCAATAATAATTCTCAGTCATGTCAATATTACTTTCATCATCTAGGGGAAAAAAACCCTCTCTTTGGGCTCATCTGAATAAATAGACCACAATCTATTTGTTTAATATGCATGAAAATATCTTTCTCAAAGATTTTTTTTTGGGTGGAAAATTCAACCTTCAGCATTTTTAACCACAGCCTGACCAGAACAGGACAAGGTATCCATGAAGCCAAAGCAGGAAAAGAGAGAGAGAGACAGACAGACAGATAGACAGACAGAGAAAGCAAAGAGTGTCACAACAGATATGTAGTTATTTTCTCTAGCCAAATGACCCAACAAACTGCCAGCAATACTAAGTCAGATGACTGGCATGTGGTATGGAATGTCTATCACGGGCATCTTATAATAGTAGCACTGTGTATAACCAACTTGCAGGTGTTTCATCTTATATCAGCCTGCCAGCCAGCAGTCAGATTTTCTGAAGGGATTATGCACAGTTGTTTCTCAGTGAAAAAAGACTATACTGTATGCAGACACAGGATTCACTGTTGGTAAATTTAGCTGTTCTCTTTACCTCCTAAACCAACCCAGTCCTCTGCTTTGTAAATTAGCAGGACAGATGCATTCAGTGTTTTTTGTATGATACATATTTTTCTGGTTTGTCTAAATTGGCATCAACAGTTATTACATAGTGACTACACAACTCAGAAATGGTGCATGAAATGGGAAAAAATGGAAACAATCTTTGCTCTGAATACTCAGGTCACAGATATTGTAGACATGGACTGACATAGCTAATGGAATTAAGACTCCATTGGGTTTTAGTTGTTAATGGAAGTTGATGGATATTCAGTCTTACTAATTAAAGAGAGGAGAACATTGAAGGCATGTTGGGTTGTGGGTTTTTCTCTTATTTTGATTTCCTCATTATGTTTTCCCATAACTCCTACTTTGTCTGCTTCCTTCCTTTGTTGTTTGTATACTTGATAAAATCTGACCTGCATTTACATCTTCTTTTCTTGTTTTCCCATTTCAAATTCTTTTCCTTTCCTGATACATCCTTTTGTCCTTTCCTTCTCCTTTTCCTTTGTTGCCGCCTGTTGGTTCTCCCCAAGATTGCTTCATTTCCTCCAAAACTTCATTTCTAAGTTTTCTTTCCCCTAACTCCATTCTCTTCTTTCTTGAGCTATCCCTTTAACTAGGTCCTTTTAAAATTTGTTTTTGGTCACACTGTAACAGATGCAGTAAAGAGCCCTGTTTTTCATGCCTTATTTTTTCCTTTTCTCCCTTCACTTCCATGACACTTCCCTCTCTTAGTTCTATCAATCTGACCACTTATTTTTCTTTGTTGGGTCCTTTTCTTCCATTTGCTATCTAGCTGTCTTTGTCCTCGAAGATTCTGTCCCTCCTCTTATTTTCCATTCTCTGCTTTGGTGATTTCATTCATTTTCAAGGATTTGATTGTCACCCTTATGCAGACGCTTCCCAAAGCTATACTTGGCCCTAATCTTTCCACTGAACTCTAGTCCCCCTGCTAGATACTCTGTCTATACATACCTCCAGCACCTCAAACTCAACATATTTTGAACTGAAACATTTTTTTCCCTATTAAACCTCCTCTCCTCCAAACTTTCTTTTGCTCACTTTATAGTACAACTAATGTCTCTGTCACTCAGGTTTGAAATCTTAGATTCATCTTCCACTCTCCCTTGATCAACATCTAATCTATTGATAAGTTCTGTTTATTCTACCTTTACAAGATTTCTTTCATGCTTTCCCTTCTCTTTATATGTATGACCAATGTTATAATGCACACACCCACCATCTTTCATCAAGAGCCTCCCACTTGGTCACCACAGTGGTAGCCATTCCTATTTCTAATTCACCTCTCAACACGATCACCAAAATGCTTTCACTTGTCCATGTCACTCATCTGTCCAAAAATATTCATTGTCTCCCTATTGCCTGTAGGGTAAAATCAGGCTCTTCAGTGTGACATTTAAATACTTAACAGTCTCTTCCCAATTTAGTTCCCATTTTTCCATTCATTTTAAGTTCTCCTTCATATACTCTAAATTGGGATCAGTTTGAACTTTTGGTGTTTTCTGAATTTTGCATGCAATCTCCTGATTCTAAGAATGAGCACAAGATGTTCTCCATTGTTAAGATTCATTATCCTCCTCTTCTCTGCTTTTAAACATTTTCTTCTTTAAGGTGTAATTAAGATGTCATTTCTAATTTGAATCCTTCTCTGATTCCTTCAATTAAAAGTATTTTCTCTCATCTTAGATTTTCTGGGCCATTTTGTTTGGATATCTTTTTGCTCCCACTCAGTCGTACAGAGGAGAAAGTAGTAAGTACTTTGCCATAGGGTGGAAAATTTAGAGGGTAACAAAATTTATTTTCCTAGTGGCACTTCCCACTCTGCCCCCGCAGTCAAAATAGTAATGGTAGCATTAGCAGCCTCTAGGGTCCATTGAAACCCTTCTTTCCCTACCCAATTTTACCCTTGGTGATGATTGAAGTTTTAGTAGTATGGGAAGGTTAGGGTTCATCAGGGTAGGGTTCTTTCCTCAAAGAAGTGACTGGAGGGGAAAGGAAGGACCTTGTCCTAGGCAATGATGGTGATGTGAGCATCACTAAAATATTGTCTGACATGGACTCAGCCCCCCAGAATTTATGTGTGCCAAGACTAATAAACTTAGAGAAAGAGCATCCCTATTACCCAGTCTCCTGCTAGATTTTCATATAGTTAAGAGATTATTTTTCATTTTTTATTAAGCCATTTAGAAAAAACCCTAATTTCACTGGTTCTAGCCACTACTATCTTCATTACCTTTCTTTATGGGATGATAAGGTGGTCTCCTATTGATATGACACTTCCTTGTTGTCTAAAACACTACATAAATTTGACACTGAGGGGGCTCTGGGTCTTTGGATGAAGAATAAATGTCTGTGCCTGAAAGTCATCCAAATATGTACTGCCCTTGGCCAGAGGAAGGAAATCCATAAGCTCAGTACAATGCATGGTACATAGTAGGCATTCAGTAAATGTTTACTGGTTGATTATTCCCTTTTGGCATCTATTCTCCTCCCCTTCTGTGCAATAATGAAATTTTGTTAACTATCTCTGTGTAGCTATGATGCTCTTTCTCTGAACTCTCTTATACCACAAATATAATCCCTTCCCTCAAGAGGTGATGTTAGAATTACACTATCTACTAGAAAGAAAACACTATAAACTAAAGGTCTAACACAAAATTGAAATGATAATTACATAAAGGAAGTTCAAAAAATGACTGGTTTGACTCGCTGACTTGGATGGGGTGAAAAAAATCTTCTGCCAATTCCCAGAAAAGATGAACATTTCAAATATATAAATTTTGCTACATGTATATAATTTCAGTTAAACAGTCAACAAAATATTTATTTGTGCGTCTCTTTTTGGCACTATGGGCCTAGATTTCTTACTTATAGTTGAGTTGTGAAACAAGTAATAAACCAATGAAAATTTCAAAATACGGTGCAATCAATGATTAAGTTCTATAAAAAGGGCAAGTCGTAAATGATTCTGTGGAAAGAGAGAAAGAGAAAAATAGGAATCAGAGTAAACAAAATGAAATTGTGGAGATGACTTGAGTCAAGTCTTAAAGAATAAATGGAATTTGAAAGAGGAGAAGGAGAGGACTTTTCAAGACAGGGAATACCATCAGGAAAGGTAAAGAACTGAGAGTTTGAAGACTGTATGTAGCAGGCAGTGAACAGGCTAACCTTTCTGGAAAAGAAAAACTTAGGTTGAGGAAAAATAATAGGTGACAATGGAAAAGAACATTTTGATGCCAAATTGTGGGATTTGGATGTTATTCTATATGCAATGGTGAACCAAGGCTTTTGAGGCAGGCAGTGCTATGATGAGTGTGATGTTTGAGGAAAACATATTTGACAGAAAATTTCCAATCAATTTGAAGAAGGGGAGAACTTGAACCAGCCAGAATGATTTGGACAATATTACAATAGTTTAATTTATGATATGATGGCCAGGAACAGATTAGTGTTGGTGTGAATAAGAAAAAAATAAGGGCTTATTAGTCAAGGCTAAATAGTCAAAATAGACATCATGCAAGAAGAATTTCTTAGACTTCTTGCATTTGCATGGTGCTTGGCCCATTGTGAGTATTTAATACATCCATCTACTTATTTATTACTGAATATGTAAAAGTAGAGGATTTCCTTACCCTTCAATTTATTTGCCCTCTTTCTTTATTTTTTTGTATCAAACTTGTTTTATTCTTTACCGTTTCTCATTCATCTTGATTAAGTCATTAGTACTGCTTCTGCCTAAAGGAATATCCTTCTGTAAGTCTTGCCTTGCCTCCAATAGGCTGACAGAGTACAGTGGAGCATCTGACACAGAGAACCACCATTTGTGCATGGCTGAAGACAATGGTGATTTTACAGCACCCTGGGTGCTTTATGTCCATGAAATAGGAGTTCAAACTCTGTACTAGGCACTTCTTCTTGTGTTTTCACTTCCCCTTGGGAGAAGGGTGCAGATGATCTTTTGAGAGAAGCATGTTGGAGCGGGACAGTCTTCACTGCCTGAAAAAAAGCTGGTCCTTGTATTTAAAATGAAGTTGAACTAACATCTCTAAAGTTCTTTTCAGCTCAATTATTGATACTATACCCCTATGTGTATAAAATTTTGAAACCTATGTAGTAATTAGGAGAATGATAGCACTACTGATTGAATTAGAAGATAGATAATTTGATTTGATAGGGTGAGGATGAGTTAAGAAATTCATTTCAGGCTCCGTGTGAGGTAGCAATAATATAGGAACTATCCATATGTTTCTACAGTTATTTATATCACAAATTAATAGAAATTATATATGCATATGTATACATATATACATATACACACATATATATGTGTTTATCTATCTATCCATACCTTTATCTATCTAAACTCATCATGTGATGTAGGTGGACATGTCTAGTTGACATTAGTTGATAGGAGATTTAGCTGATTTTCATGGATATAGGCAAAGATGTGGTTCATCCAGGAAGGGAGTCATAGGTGTTAATGAGTTCTTTGAGGTCCCAAGATATATTCCTTCTATTCTGTAAGTCACAATCATATTAGTGAGTAGGTGTGGAGGCTATGTCCAATGACCACTAGTGATAACTGGAAGTCTGGCATAGAAATTTCAGGCTTCATACTACATATAAAAGAGAAAAATCACATTAATATAGAACTAAAAGTTTAAGAAGTATTTTCCTCACAACAATGCTTTGAGGAAGATCATATATGCACATTATTATTATTTTATAGATAAAAAATATAGATTCGGAGCTGTTGAGTGACTTGGTAAATATTGCACCTTTAGTAAGCATCAGAGTTGATTCAAACCTAGATCTCCTGATGTTAAGTTCTGGTCTATAAGTAACTCAATTCTTCTTCAATGAAGAAAGGTTAAGGGCGTTTAAAGTTGTTGCTTTCCCAGATTGTGTTGATACCTTAATTCCCTCTCCATAGTTGACTTATATTATTTAAGAGCCAATATAAATAAATACAAGTATTTATTTCTATTCTCTTCATGTTTATTCTGCATATAAGCCTACTTGCACTTATTTTCTTTTCTTATTTAAGTTCCAGGAAAGTTGGCATTATTTCATTCTTTGTCTTTGTATTTCCAGGACTTAGAACAGTGCTTGACACATAGGCTTATTTGTTGATTGATAGAATATGGTTGAAGAAAATTATGAATCCCAACAGTTCCTTCCCTCGGTAAAAGTATGATAATCCAAAAACACTCCCTATTTTGCGGGGCCTAGCATCCCTTATGACACTAAATATCTATTCCCTCTTTCTTGGTACTTTTACTCTACCCATTTCCGGAAACTTTTGGAAATTTTCCAGCCCTCTAATAGTACTACAGGGATTTCCTTTGCTAATCCATGACATCTTTCTGTCTGATTTATCAGAGATGAAAAATGAATCAGATTCACCTAAGTGTGACACCTTCATTTTTCCATTTTAACTCTCATGATATTCATATATCTTTGCCTCTATGGTTGAGCCACCTTAGTAAAAGACACAGGCAACATAGCTACTGAGTAGAAGAAATGCCAGAGACCTGGCAAAGGCAAATTCAGAGGCAGCCTCTTGATAGGACTTTCTCTCTTCATGCTTGAAGTTTATTCTGTTTCATATCCAAGGAGAAACCTGTATGTTTCCTTTATATGATGTGGAAGCACGAGCTTTTGTACAAATTGTGTTTTTCCCTTGCCAATTCTTTCTCACCATCTCTATCTAATCCTTGAGCCACTTTGTTTGAACTAAAACATACCTAATAAAGGCCTACTGCTTAAAGCATTTTCTGGATAGACTGTTTATTTTATGAAACCCCTTCTTAAGTCCCCTAAACTACTGCAATGGCATAAGACTGAGACACAAGGACTCATGAGAACTCTGGCACTTAGCTCCCTGTCTTCTTTTTACAGCTGACCAATAACCACCCCCACACACTTTCATGAAGTCTCATATCTACTCAGTATTTAGTATTCTGAAGAGAGATACATAGCATTTGTTTAAAATGTGGTGGGTTCTAATGAACTTGAGTAACGTAGTGACTTATCCCAGATCAAAAGTTCACTAATGGCAAGGTTGATATGGTTAGTGTTCAGACCCACAGTGGTTAACTAAGGTCATTGAGACTCACTGACTGACCAGAATCACATAATCCCATGACTCATGCACATGAGCTGACACTGCAATTTCTCAAGCCAAAATTGCTGTCTACCTTCTTATTTTTTTACTTGCTTATTTCACACAAACCACCTTCTATGATTCATTGCTATTGGCAGATGAACCAATGTTCCCCTAATGGCATGTTGACTTCAATCAATTAATGGCATTCAATAAGCCATTTCCAGCTGCAGTGTTCTGAGAGGTTAATTTTGCAAACATCTAAATACCTCTGACTGTATAGCAGTATAAAATTATAGAGGCAATAAGTCTCCGTGGATTAAACACAGGAAAATCAATCTATAGACCACATCCTGCCTTAATCCCTGACTTTAGACAAGTCACTTAACCTTTTTTACCTTAGTTTCTCTGTTGTTTACTTCATTTACAAATGTTTTCCATAACATTAAAATAGTCATATTTAGCAATTTCATTGGCTCCTACTCACCTTTGAGTGTTCATTCTCCAGTTGTCCAGATCAATGAGAAAACTGAAAAAAACTAACCAGTAACTTATGTATGACCAAGGGAGGCAACTAATGAATGCTGACTTTGGGATTAGAAGATCTGGGTTTGTACCTTATACATATTGAATTGGCTAATATGAAAGAAAAAGAAAATGACAAATGTTGGAGGGGATATGGGAAAGTTGGAACACTGATGCACTGTTGGTGCTGTTGGTGGAGTTGTGAATTGATCCAACCATTCTGGATATTAATTTGGAACTCTGCTCTAAAGGTTACAAAACTCTGCCATACTCTTTGACCCAAAAATGCCACTACTCAGTCTATACCCCAAAGATATCATAGGAAAAGGAAAAACTGGATTTACAAAAATATTTATATCAGCACATTTTATGGTGGCAAAGAATTGGAAATTGGGGGTGAGTTGGAGCTGCCCATCAATTAGTAGGAAAAGGCTTGCTTTTCCCTCCTCTGATTGTTCTCATGTGGCTTTTTTATTTGGAAAGATATGGGAAATGGTATGTCTTTATCAAGATTACACTAGATGACCTCTAAGGGTTTTACAACTGTAATTCTAATTCACACTGTGCTTTAAATAATCTATAGCTACTTAATGCGTTATCTTTTACCTCACAGGAAATTTGCAATTTAATTGAGTACAATACAAATCCAAAGAATGGTGCTCAGATAGTCAAATTTTAGACAATATTAATTGATAGGGGAAATAATTTTAAAATAGCAAGATTATGAAATTAGATTAAATAAGATGTTGACTACAAGGCCTACTTGTATGTCTGGTTAGGCTTTCAAATAATGTAAAACTATATGAGAACCATATGTTTGTGGTACTCAAAGGATGTTATTTGTATATTTCATTTGAAATTTATAAGAATGATGAAACAAGACATTTACTTTAACTTTCACTTATAACTATAAACAAAATAATGTATGCTGTGGGATTTCAATACTTTTCTTATCAGAATGAAGCCAGGGGAGGCTGACCTGTGTAAGTATCTAGGGTACAACTAAGAGTTTCTTCCAAGGCGCAGGAGTAAGAAACAAGAAGAGAACTTATAAATGGGGAGATTTTTCATCTGTAATTATAGTACCTAGAAAAAATTTTCTGTCCATCCTCTGTTTGTGAATTACCAAACAGATAGCTTGCTATCATGTAGCCTGTACTTTTAAAAGTCCGCATTTTGAGAGAATCATTAAAATGAGCCACATTAAAAAGATCCTTTGTTTTGTTTTCATGAATCAAAAAGGGCCATGCTATGGATAAAGAGAGAAATGGCCTTTCTAAGTGGTGTGATGAATATTGACATATGCATATCTCTGGATTCTTGTCACATGAATCATGATGTCATCATATCTGTCTGTCTGACCACACCTCATGGTGTGGTTGTCAACATTCCTATTATGGACCAAGTGGCTTCTTCACCTCCTTGGTTTCTTCATGGAGCACTACCAATCTACCTGTTTGTTAACATACATTGCCCAGTTGGATGTTATTCTGTACTACTGAGAAAAGCTCCAGAAAATCTGAACCCCCTTTATGCAATAAAAGACAAATCTGTCTTATTAGAAACTATTCATTTTAGCAGGAGACATCTTGTGTCATGAGACCCAGTCTTCATCCTATTTAAATCAACTTAATTCCTTCCTTCATTCAACAGGCACTTATTAAACATTTTCTTCATTCATAGCAACAATGGACAATGGAAAGAGCCCTGTCTCTGGAATCAGATGACCTGGCTTCAAACCCTAGCTTTGCTACTTAACTGTCTATGTAATCTTTGATAAATCATTTAACCTCCCTGGGGCTTCTTTTCCTCACATATAAAATGAAGGGATTGTGCTAGATAGACTCTGATGTCCTTTCTTCTTCTAGAGTTATGACTATTAGATGCATGTAGGAAGAAAGAGATTCTAAAGGCACTAAAAGCCAAAAGCAAATGGTTGGAGGAAAGTATTTTCCCCTTAAAATGATTAGCTTAAAGTGGCATAGATGCTTAAATATTGAATCAAAAGAAAGATGGGGAAAAAAACAAACAAACAATAGTTTGGGTTTTCATTTGAAACATAAAGAATAACCTGATGTAGGGAAAGCCTTACTTATACTGGTAATTTCCTCTCCCTCTCCCCTCCCTGCCCTCAAGGTTAACATATCTCTCTCTCCTTATCTCTCTCATTTTTGGTATTTTTTTTTCAGTCTCAACAGCACAAAGTCAGATAATTTTCACTCTGGAAGAGACTCATTTGTTCCATCCCTCTCCTTTTACATAGGAAGACAAGGAGTTTCCCAGTGTTCAAAGGTACGCAACTAGAGAGCTGAGATTAGAACCTGTCTCCTGAGTACCTCCTAAAATTCATCTCAGGTCACTGTGACGTTTCTTGCTTGAGGTCAACAAATAGAGCATAGACAATAAAAGACAGCTCTTAGTTGGCAAGAGGAATCAGTAACCAGGAGCTGCTTAAACTCTGTGAGCATTCCAAACTTCTCCCAGAGGAATACACATGTAACTCTTTCAAAAGATCCCAGCTGGCCAAGGGTTGTTTTCCTTCCTCCTGCAATTTTAAGGCTACAGATTTTCTTTGCCACCCCAGCCCCACAGAAATGGTCAGCTGTCAGGCAAAATTCCTTGTAACCATTGCCAACTCCCTAAGGCATAAACAGAGACAAAGGTTAGTACCCCAGCAGACAGACCATGTATCATCCTCTCATATATTAATCCAATGGTTTGGCTAAAAAGGTCCCCTCAATAAGGGAATGGAATGGCTTTTATGGTGTACCCTGCTTTGAAAGAGGAAATGTGACTGAGCAAATGGCCATACCATCTGCACCATTTGATTTCCCCTCAATTCTCCAGCTAGTCATCAGCCATCATGGAGGCACATGCTATAAATCCCCCTGTCTAGGAAAACAAGTAGATGATCACAGATGCTTAGTAATGCTAATTTTTTTCACATGGGAATTCATTTTTTTTTCTAAAAAGAGTGAGCTATTATTATATCAAAGAGTACTTATAAGGCAGGAATACAGACTAACTATTGCTAGAGACATTAAAAATCATTTAGTCCAACTCTCTCATTTCCTAGATGAGAAACCTGAGGCTCCAAGAGGTTGAAGTTTTCACACAATCACAAAGGTCAGTCTTGATTGGTCAGTGATTTGAACTCATTATCTAATCATGAGTCCAGTCTTCTTTCTATGACATTGTGAAGAAAATAAATGACTCATTAGCTAGCCATTTCAAGGACACTTGAAGTGAGGAAGATATGTGTTCTAATCTATATGATCATGGATGGATAAGTCACAACCCCTGCAAGCCTCAAACTTGCTCATCATCCATACACAAATGTAATCACTAATCCAGCCCAAAATAGTACCTACCTGACTGGGCTGGCAGGCTCAGATGAGAGAATAAAAGTAAAGTGCATGGCAAACCTTAAGGTGATATGTAAATATGATTTTATTAGCCTAAGGTCAGGTTCTCAATGTACAGAAGAGGAGAGATAAGAAAGTATTTTATGGAATCAGAATGAACAGAATGGAAGCAGAAAAACTTACAAACAGACTGGGTATAGAAGGAGACAGAAGAATAAAAGCCAGTTCTGAGTTTTAAAATCCTAGTGACTGGGTGGATATAAGAACTATCAATACTGAGAAATAGAAAGGTTGGGAAGATGTCGTATGGGGAGGGAGGGTGACGAGTGCAATTGTTGACATGTTGAGATATCCAGCAGGTCAGAGGAGAACTTAGGGCTAAATGTGTGGTCCATCTACATAAAGAGAGTTGAGCTCATGAGAGAAAGGAAAGACTAGGACAGAGCTTTCAAGGATATTATTATTTAGGGAACAGGAGGAGGAAGATGAATCAAAAGAGAATGAGAAAGAATGGTGGTCACTCGAATAGCAGAAGATAATGATGTTATGGAACCCAAGGGAAGAGAGAAAATCCAAGGGGAAAGGATGTTTGCAAGAGTGAGAAAAAGAATGATAATTAAACAAAGGATACTGGATTCAACAATTTTGAGGTTCTTGCTAATTTTTATAAGTATATTTTCTAATAAATGATGGGGATAGAAACCAGGATGTTAGGGGTTAAGGAGAAAATGGGTTGTGTGGCAATAGACACAATAAAGATACTCTTAGGAGGGTAGCAGTGAAAAAGGGATCAGGTATAGAGAAGAAAAGGGACAGAGAAAGAATTCCTAAATATTAATAATATTTACCTTAAAGTTTGTGTGTGTACATGGATAACACATTATCTACTTTGGACTTTATAGGCCTTATAGGTATCCTTTTTTCTAGTTCTTTAGATAAAGTGGTACAGTGGAACTGGAATCAGCAAGACGTAAGTTGAAATCCTGCCACAGATATTTACTAGTTGTATGACCCTGGAAAAGTCACTTATACTCTATATGCCTCAGTTTCCTCAATTGTAAAATGTTTATAAAACTAGCAACTACCTCCCAGGGATGTTGTGAGGGAAAAATGAGATGATGCTTTTAAGATCCTTTTAAGGTGCATACCTTAAAGAACTACATAAATGCTAGATATAATTATTTTAAAATAATCATTTTATAATAATTATTTAATATTTATTTTTGAACATTTTGAGTTCCAGGTTCTTTCCTTCCTTCCCTCCCCAAAAGGCTAACATTTGATAGAGATATATGGAACTATACAGCACATACTTCCATATATAAGTTCTTTCACTGGAGGTGGATTACATGTTCCTTCACAAGTCTTTCATAATTGATTCAAATATTCATATTTCTCAGAAAAGCTTAGTCATTCAAAGTTGCTCTTTGAAGAATATTGCTGTTATTGTACACAACATTCTCTGGATTCTGCTAATGTAACACTGCATTATTTTCTGAAACTTTTTCAATTTTTTTTATGGAATCAACCTACTTATCACTTCTTACAGCATAGCAGTATCCCAGGCCAATCATATACCACAACTTATTCAGCCGTTCCCCAACTGATGGGCATTTCCTCAATTTCCATTTTTTTTTTTGCCACCATGACGATAGCTACTGTAAACATTTTAGATCACATAAGTCCTTTTAGGTTTTTACAGGTTTATTATCAATAATTATTAACTGAAGTTTGGGGTCATGAAGTGTCTTGCCCAAAGTTACTTACCTACTAAATTTCAGAGTTGGGATTTGAACTCAGGTGTTTTTTACTTAAATTTCAGAACTCTGTATATTATGCCACAATATATCAGGTCTCTAAGGTTCCCTAAATTTCCTGTAAAGCCTATTTTATGATTTTTTGCTTAGAAATGAGAGCCACAAGGTTTTATAGCAGCCTGTAATAGACCCAAAGGACCAGAGGACTAGGATACATTCCAGTGAAACCTTTTGGCCTTTCCTTTTCTTATGTACCATGGCAGAACCAATGGAAAAATTAAAGAACAACTTCCAGGATAACCTTTTAAAAATATTCTTTTTATTTTCATTTCTGACATCTTCAATTATACATGTTGAAAATAAAATTTCACTCATGACCATGACTGTTTTTAGCTAATTTACACTATGACATAGAATGGGTACTGAAAATAAAACAAACAAAAAAGAAACACTGGGGAAGTTCCTGTCTGTTTTTTGGTTCCTTCCCTGGCTATTCCAGATCTGTAGTATCACAATTGGAAAGGTAACAGGTTCTATTTGTAGTAAAACAGAGATCTGAGGCATGTATCATGTTCTACTAAACATTTAATTTTTAATTCTGGGGCACGTGATCTTCCCGATTTTTGTTTGATGCTGGTTTGGTGCTTCCAGCCCACTTTCATCATTACTCAGGTCCAAGTTTTAGTCTGAATAAATAGCCTATATACAATGTGCATTTTTAGAAAATGATGTTGCTCCACAGCAGTGCACAAGACGAAATATTTGACTAGCAGCTGATGGTGTATGTACTTTTTCCCCCAGGAGATTCCTTTCACGAAAAGAACATGGCAGGAATGCTTTGGAGCTTCCGTATCAGTATTCACCCAGTCCATATTTGCAGATTAATGCTAATCCTCAAGTCTCCAAATTGTAGATGTAAACCTCCCCTTTTTGTTTGCATCATATATAATGACCAAGGAAGAAGGGAAGAAAAAGGGTCTCAAAGTGAAATTCAAAATTGATTCCATGCCCAGTGGGTAGAGATTAGATGTGAAAACACAGCCACATTTAAAATCAACATGAAAGAGAAAATATATCTCAACCTCTTTGTGCTGGTTGGAATCAGCACATAGACTCCTGTCACAGAAGCTTGTAGCAAGGAGCTGTGTGTTACTTTGAGGCCGTGAATTCTAACTTATTAATTTTAATTGAGCTAATCTTTTGGATTTGGAGACTTGTGCATGTGTACAGGAATGCACACGGCCTTGTCTTATCAAATCACAGATTTATGGATGCATTTCTCTTCATCAGTGAGGCGACTATATTTCAGATCCGAAATGCGTAGTATCAGTCTGTGCCACCTTCCTGCTTGCATTACCCCAGTTCTCCTTCTCTTGCCCTGAATCTAAGGCCTCATTCAGCTTATAGCCAGATGTGAACAGTCACAGCTTGACAAGAGGTACAAATAACACCTTCTCTCACCATCTACCCTTAAATTGGAGCAATGCCCTTGACGTATGTCAGAGATTGCTCTGGCTTATGTAACTTGCACATAAATGGTAGTAGGCACCAAGTGAGAACTACAATGCAGAGCTTACACTATAAGCCTAGAGGCTACTCTGGACTCATATCAAATGAGGTAAAGCTGTTTGGGGAATGGTGTGAGGTCAGAGGTCATGGTTCAGCCTGAAGGCCTAAGTAGTCTAATGGGTTCTGAGACACAGAGTAAGAGACAAAACTAAACCAAAAAATCCCCAACTACTTTGAAACCCAAACGATCACTTGCTTACTTCTTCTGTTTCTCTGTAACTGCCTTTCCTACAGTCAGCTATGGTTAGTGTTAATGCTATTGAACACTGGCTTTGAATTAGCTAGAAGAGTGTAGGGAAAGAGAGGAAATGGATTAGAAAGTGAAAGGGAAGTAATAGTCTGGTATCTTCCCTGGTCAGATCACATCAGGTATATTGTGTGTGGTCTAAATGTCATACTTTAGGAAGGACATTGTTAAACTTGTAAGAGTCCCAGAAAAGCTAACCAAAATGAAAAGGGAAAGTCTTGCCATTTTGCTATCCTTTAAAAGGTGTATGAGGTATTTTAGTATGGTTGTTAGAAGACGTAGAAGAACGTGATTGCTGGTCTCAACTATTTGAAAGATTGTGATGTAAAAGGAAAATTAGATTTGCCTTGCTATACTCCAGAGAATAGAACTAAAAACAATAGGTAGAAAACTGAAGAAAAACAGATTAAATTTAATTAGACTTTTCAAATAAGGATAAGTTTTCTAAATATTGGAGGTTGTCTGTAAGAGAATGGGTTACTCTAACAGGTAATGACCTCCCCTGATTTAGAAGTCTATAAACAGACATGAGATGGCCATCTGTTGAGAATGTTATAGAAAGAATTCTTATTCAGGTACACATTTGACTAGCAGCAACACAAACAAGGAATTTTTTCTATAGGCCAGTCCACAAGCTGCACTTGGATCAAGTACCCTGAAACATCCTTTGCTGTGACCAGTACAAAATATTACTCTTTGGTGGGGAGATAGGCTACTGTAAAGGTTGTGTGTGGGGAGAGAGGGTGCAAGTTAATTCCATTTTGTAATCTACTGTAGGGAATTATAATTATATTGTTTCCATTGCTAGATGCTTCTGCTTATCCACTGCAGAAAAACTGCTAATGCTCTTGGTCCCCTCTAAACTTGGCACGCCAATGTAAAGCTTGAATTAACTCACCCTACTGATAGCTCTCTGGATTCCTCTCTCATACGGTGAAATAGATTTCTTCTGAGGTCCCTCTCAACAATGATATTCTAGGATAGGAGAAAGATACTTCCCAGAAAAATATCTTGGTGTGTTTGGTGGCCATGATTGTGGTTTACCAACTTCCTCAGATGGTGTTTTAAAGGAAAATTAAAAATAAAAAGCAACTCCTTACAATTCCAAATAGCTTTGGTTTGTTTTCTCTTTCCTGCATGACTCATTTCTTTTCCTGAAGTCAAGCTGCAATAGTTCCTTATGCTTATGGTGAAGAATAACAGCCTGTCCCTTTCAGCAGAGAAGGTCCATGTTGGGTTAATGCTCAAGAGCAAGATATTTGTACTCTAACAATCAGGAAAACCTCTAGTCTTTCTTCATACTTTACTTCTAATTTTTTTCTGCCTTATTTATGTTTGCCTCTTCTTTAAGTGTTCTTTTTGCCAAGAATGAGACTGTGCTCTCTTTCAAATTTGGTGTTATTTTTTTTACTGATGGGTATTGAATTACTCCTCTTAGCAGAAACATGAAATAGTTGCACCTGAGTTAAAATACACCCTATTCATAAATTGTGGTCAATACTAGGGAAGTTCCTGGTTCAATACTTAGGAAAGGAAATGAGTTAGGGAGGTCTTTCAACTTCAAAATAGATGTAGACTAGTTAACGTATGTATATATATATATATATGTACGTATATGTATACATATATGTATGTATGTACATATAGGTACATATATACATACATATATACACATATGATGTATTTTAATACAGTGATCCTTTTTAGAGAAACAAAAATTAATGTGAAGTCCTATCTGATTAGGAATTTTTCATAAGTGAGAAGTGACATTTGGAATACAGGAAAATACTGTCATTTGCTTTTTAGTTGGAAAAAAAAACCTTTAAAATGGCATCCCTGGTTCTGTTCAGTACATGTTGCTATGATGCTGTCTGAAACTATTATTGCACGCCCATGTGATGCTACAGTAGAAGCAGATCACTGGCTTTTATTAAAATTATATTCAACCTTCCTTGATCTTGGGGGTCTAAGAATAGAAAATGCTGGTTTGTCTATCCACTGAGTGAAATAAACTCTTTCCTACATATGCTCTCTGACAATGCGTCCATAGGAGTGGCACTGAGTATCAACTATTTTTACAAAGGGAGATTTAAGTGCTAAATTTTTGCACACAGTAATCAGTCTTAGAAGTAAAGGAAAAAAAAAATTGAAGTCCAAGGCACATGAACAATTACCAAATGGATATATATGATAGATACCAAGGAATTTTAAAGCTAGCTGAAACATCATAGATTCTAGAGCCAGAAGGGATGTTTGATTATCTACTCCAGTCCTTTCTTTTTCAGACAAGGAAAATGATGCTTCAGAAGTTAAGTGGCTTGGTCATGGTCACACAAGTCAAAATAGAAACTGCGATTTGAAACCAATTCATCTTCTTATGGCTGTACCTTGCCTTTCTGTATCAAAAGAGAAGGTTTAGTATATGGCTTGAAAACATAATACCAATACATTGGACTTAATTTCAGTCTCTTTATCATCATTATTCAAATCTTTATTTAAATTTTTTTAATTGTTAACTTTTCTTTACCTTGTCTCCATTTCCTGATATATCTTTTCCCTTCCCTCATTCAGAGCTATATCTTATTCCAAGGAATTCCAAAGAGATAAACTCAAAACAAAACAAAACAAAAAAAAAAACCAGTTCAGCAAAACTAAGCAACACATCATGAATGTGCAACAGTGTATATAAAATGTTCCCTATCCATAGTCTTCCTCTACAAAGGAGGAGAGACATTTATTCTCCTATCTCTTCTTTGGTGTCATTAGTTATTTTCAGCTGCTTGATAATAGCAAGCATCGTAAAGCAAACACCCCGAAACCATTTTTATTTAAATTTGAAGTCATTCAATTATATAAAAATGACTTGAGTACCTACTTTGTACAATGTACCATGCTAGGAGATATAACTACTTCTTCAAAACTGAAGAAGAGAATCAATTCTATCCTTTTCTCTGTCTTCCACCAACTATATTCTTCTTGACCTAACTCCAACTGGGAGGTTTTTCTCTTGCTTCATTTATGTAAAATAATAACTATTCCCAAGGCTTCTTCATGACATCATCTAATCCCATTAAAAAACAATCTTCCTCTGGCAGAACTAAAAGTCAGGCTGTTCCATTCTCAAATGGTAAAGGGGGGAGGGGGAGGTAATTAATTATTCTTTCTGTTCTTTGCTTGCTTTCAAGGGGCTCTCAAGTTCCAAGATTTAAATTAATGAATGATCTTTTCCAAGAACCTAAAACATCAAATGTTTCTACTCCCTCCAATAATTCTTCCAGGAAAGAAATCCTTCTTCTTGTTGATTTAAGATATTTTACTTATGCACTGAGTCTTATATGTATGGTTGATCTGCATAAGAACAAGAAAGTGAATGTATAATAGAGGTGAAGAAAGATCTCAGACAATTAGAAACCTGTTAATTCACCAGATACTATTATACATATGACTAAGTAGGTGATATTGATTCAAAAAATTCAACTAAAATAGTAAAACATTTATTGAGTGCTGTATGTATGACACAAAGTAATGCTAGGTGCTCTGTACTATGATACACTGTGCATATACATATATGTGTACATATAATATACACACAAATATGCATACACATGCCAACATACGCACATACACACCCACAGAGTCCCTAACATTAAGGAGCTAATTAGGAAAGAGGGGAAATAAGACATAACATTCAGCTAGAAAGGCTGAAAAAATCTCTAATCTAAAGGAACTTATATTCTAATGGGGGGTGTGTGTGACAATGTGCACATAGATAAATGGAAAGCTAAAATTAAGATATATATGTACATATGTGTATATACATCTTATACATATATATTATGCAAATGATTATGCACACATATATTTTTGTACATAAATATAAATCAAGGTTCAAACCTGTATCATTTGCATAAGATTTTCCTCACTGTTGGAGATGACTCCATGTATCTTTCTGAGGGGAAGATTTGGCACTAAAACTTGGGAGAAGAGACTTCTTTTTGCTTTTAGGCAATGCTTGTGGTTATAATGTTGTTTGGCAAAATATTCAGAAGGAAAGAGAGCATAATTGGGAAGGAAGACATGTTGGAAAAAAATCAATATTATATTCTCTCTCTCTCTCTCTCTCTCTCTCCTTCTCTCCTTTCTTTCTTTGTCTCTCTCTCTCCCGTTCTTTCTTGCCCAATTAAAGAGCTAATTCACCATACTTATCGTCATATTCTAATTGATATAAATCCTAATCACATAACTTTTCTGATTTCTGCTTGCATTTGCTTGCATAAATGGACTTGTTTGCTGTTCATTGATTGTTACCGACTTTTGTATAAAAACCATTTTGTGGGGAGGAATAAAACCTTGAATATAAGCTACACTTCACTTTTAAGAGAGAGCAACAAGGGAAGCAACTTAAACATGTAAATACACATTACATACATGTAATACATATATATATATATATATATATATATATATATATATATATATATATATATATATATATAATATGAAAAAATCTTCTAGATAAGCAGCATTTAAAAGGACAGAGAGGTATAATTCTTTTTGGTTCCCCCCTCTCTGGAGAGAGGAGAACAACCAGCCTGGTAGAGTTAAATTTCTGCTCCCCTCTGATGGTTACTATGAATATCCCAGCTTAGTTCTCAGTCAGAAAATATAAAAGACTCTCTATATAGAAGGCAGAAGGAAAACATTTATTTAAGCACCAAAAAGCCAAATTTCAGAATCAGAAAGCAAACTCCATCTTGGTGACTAAGAAGTTAATGAACATGATCATAGCAGAGGGCAAAGCCATTCTCAAAGCTCCCACCCCTCAACCAGGGCCTTTCACTATAAACTGTCATGAGTCTGAGCCTTGATGCATTGATTGGCCTGAGTTCTTTCCCTTCTGATCCGACCGACCCTGCTCACTCATTTCCTCCCGGGTCTACTCCACCCTTCCTGTTCTACCTGTTCAGCAAACTCCTCCCACCACATGTGACTTAGGCTTCCAGGTGATTTAAGCAGATCATATTGGCCTATTAATGAATGAGAAAGATCTTTCCTTTTAAATTACTATTACAATAGTCTCTTTTGGACAATTGTAGCAAGATTCCAGTGACATCGAGCGGTCTCTCCATGACTATCACTTAAACAAACCTATGTGGACACCTATATAACCTTTGTGGATAATATACACGCATTCACCTATACATGCACACCTTGCAAACACCCATATGTGTGTATGTGTGTATATATGCACATACACATAATCTAAACAAAATAGACTAAATGTATTATAGGAAGGAGAGCACTAGCAGCAGCTGGGAGCATGATAACAGACCTCTTATAGCAGAATGTGAGCTGAGTACTGAAGGTAACCAAAGATTCTAAGAGGAAAAGTAAGGAAGGAGAATTGTGTTGGTCCTTCGTTTTGGAAGAGGACCATGACATTGGAGAAATCTTGCACTTGACTTCATTTTGAGTGAGAAAGGGCTGTGCAGGTCACTAGCCTCACTTTCTCCTACTGAGTCATCTGGATCCAGTGACCAGATATTCATCAGCATGACTGTACATGGCCCAGGATGCAATGGGAGACCTTGGCTTTTTAGGCTAAGACCTTTTCTGGTACTCAGTTAAAGTGAGATAATCCTCATTCAGTGAATAGGTCTCTTTAAAACTTAGTCAGAGAGATGTCCTCTTTAATAGAAAAGAAAAATAATAGATAAAATCACTCTGGGAGGGACAGGAGTCTCAGGGTTCTTGTTTCTAAGAGAAACTGTTACTATTGACATTCACTCTAAGCCAGGAGGGTTCAAAACCAGCCATTGAGTGGAGGTTGGTCAGGGACCATTTGCTGTTCAATCCATGGGCTTTGGAGAGCACAGAGTCCAAGGCTCTGAAGCCCTTATTTCTTGTCTCCCCTAAAGGAAAGAGATTATTCTCAGTATGAGGGACAACATTTCTTGTGAGGAATAACAAAAAGGGACCATATGGGTCAACCTTAGAGTTCATGAAGTGGAGCAATCTTGTGGAAAGCCTGGAAAAGCAGAAAGAGGGAAAGATCTGAGCAGCTTGGAATACCAGATGTGGTTTATATTTGTTCCTTAAGGTTATAGGGAAATACTGAGGTTTATTGAGTAGAGGGGTAAAATGATCAGAAGATCACTGTGGGGGCTTTCTGGACTATGGATGGAAGAGTGTAGAGAGATGGTTGCCTTGGCAGTTGTGTAGCTAAGACAATACGATTGAAGGAAGTGTGAGCACTGAGAAAAGATGCTTCTTTCAAGAGGTTAGAGGAGAAAAGGAAATAAGATTACAACAAAGGTTTTGGAATCTAGTGAAGCTTTCATTTTTTAGGAGGTAGGATATATGGATGTATTTATAGGGAGCGGAAATCTGAAGATGAGGGAAAAAGTTGCAGGGACAATCTGCTAGAAAAACAAGATGAGATGAGATAAAGGGTACATTCAGAGAACTTGTTCTTGGTTAGGAGAATGGATACCTCTTAATCGCAGATTGGAATAAAGGAGAAAAAGTTGGGGATGATGTCACAGGATTCTAAGATAAGAAACCTTAAGAAAGATAGAGAACTAGATGAATGCCCACTCACCCCCCCCCCCCAATTAAATTATGAGAGAATCTAAGTCAATAGAAATCAGTAGAAAGTTAGAGGATTTGGTTTTAAATCTTCCATCATTTATTACTTGTTTGATCATGGGCAAGTCATAGTATTCATTTAGAGTATTTAAATACTGATTTTAGGTTTGCAAAGCTCTTTACAAATATTATCTCAAATCAGCTTCATAACTTTGGAAAGTACATACAATTATTAACCCAAGTTTTGCATATGAGGAAACTGAGGCAGAGAGGAATTAAGTAGCTTGTTCAGGATTACACAGGCAGTAAATCTCTTAGGCTTGATTTGAAGCCAAGTCTTAAGGACTTCATTACCATCACTCTCTTCACTGTGTCACCATACATACATACATACATACACGAAGTTCTTTCATGCATAACTCTTCTAGACCTTAATTAGCTTATCAGAAAAATGAGAGGGTTGGAGCAGATGAACTTCTATGGTCCGTTTCACCTCTAAATCTATGCTGTTACCTTAGGAACCCATAAAATGTGCAGTCCTGTGCTCAACAATCATAACTATACATATGGTCACACAGAGGGCTGACTGCCAGATTTCTCTGAAGGCAGCAATGCTTCATGTATTTTCCCAAAGCTTGTTTATTTTGCCCTTTAGTGAAACTTTGTTGAGTTGAAAAGTAGTCAATAAATCTGAACTATGGTGTCTAAGAGACTTCAGCATTGCTTTGGAGCAGTAATACTACCTGCCTTGGGGAGGTTGGTATAACACAGCTCTTTTGTCAAAAGTGTAATATCATTTGAAAAGAAAGAACTAGGGAGGGTGTGGGGTCAGAGAAAAATACTGAGACCTGGGGAGACCAATGGCTAGAGGTTAAAAGGAATATTACTAACACTGTGACCCAATCTTTCAAGGGAATTCTTGCATAAGTTCTGGGCATGAGTATTTCTAGGGTGTTATTCTGGATATGTGAGGGAGTGTTCTAAGACATGTGGGTGGGCTGGTCAGTATGTCACTCTGTGTTACTAAAGCAAGGCTTCCCAAAGTAATCTGCTAACCTAGATCACAGCTTGTCAAAAACTCCATGCCTTTCATTTGGTTGAGGTTGCTCCTGTATCCTCAAAGATTAAATGTCTAAATAAGTATATATATATATATATATATATATATATATATATATATATATATATATATATACACATATATACATATATATGTATGTACACACACACACACACACACACATATATATATGGTATGACACCAAGGGCAAATGAGATGTCACTTTAGCAAAGCTTTCTTAGTCTTTCACCTATCATCGTATTTATCTCTAGATAATCCTAGAAAAAGGTAAAGAATGGCACTTTCAGATGGACGTATGTCCCTTCTACCTTCCTACCCCTCAAGCTGGAAGGAGAGGAATGTTGTCCCAGCTGGACAACCAGAAGGAAACAATGGTAGGAGAGGCCTTATCATGTCACTTATCTGTAAACTTGGTTCAAGCCTTTATCCATCTATCTATCTATCTATCTATCTATCTATGTATCTATCTATCTATGTATCTATCTATGTATCTCTCTATGTATCTATCTATCTATATATCTGTCTGTCTGTCTGTCTGTCTATCAATAGATGTACATATTGCAGCTTAGGAGCTGGTGGCCAACAATGATACAACTTTATTCCACAGCCAGGACATTTCTATCTCCATCATCCCCATAGATGCTCTCAGAATTCTCATATCCTAGGTGCATATTGGAAGAGCTTTGGAAAATGTCTCTGGAAATCTCTTCTATTTCTCATGAATGTATTAGATTGACTTTTATGTGGCTGACTAAGGTGAAAAAGAGAAACAGAGAGGAGAGATAGAAAAAGAAAAAGGGGAGGGGATGGAGGATATGATGTGAAGCAACCAGCAAATATATAGCATTCCAGATATTTCAACCAATTCATTTATTTTATCCTCACTCTTGTTTTGGATAATCAGTTTCCATTTACTGACATGATGTCAATTAATAGGATAAATAAGTCTACTGTAAGCGCTTGAGTTATTTCTGTGCTTAAGTCACTTTCTATATTACCTAAGAAATGGCAGTATGGGGCATGTGTGTGTGAGAGAGAATGGGGTATGTGTGTGTGCACACACATGTACCTATATAAGTGTATGTATATATGGGTTTAGGGAAGTCAGGTGGGGAGAAAGTTTTGCTATGATTCATAGAATGTTAGAGCTGGAGGGCATCTTTAAGATCAACTATGCTAGCTTCCTTTGCTTGCACATAAGGAAACTTAGGCACAGGGATATTATGTGACTTACTCAAGGTTACCCACAACATTACTGGCAGATTGAGCCGTATATCCTCTCTTGAATTCCAACAATCTGAAATTATACCATAAAATACCTTTTCCTGAAATTTATTCTCTGATTCCCAAAAGACCTCCCATTTCCATTACATTTGATGGCAAATCAGAGGCGGCAGGTCTCTGGGCATGTCCCTGGGGAATAAAGTACTAGAGGTTGAAGTTTTTTATTTGGATCCATTCTACTATTGAACTTTGCCAATACAGGTCTTGGTGATTGGCAACTCTGTATTGTGAAACTATGGACTTATTTTTGGTCATTGTCTTTGGCTGGATTCCAAAGGGAAAAAAGTCTTGCATTGTGTGAATCTTGAAGAGCAGAATTTCTTTAAGGTCTCTGTTAGTCTGTATTTATCCATCACACTGGAAGAATTCAGAGGTTGGTGGGTCCTGAACTAATCAAATTGCCATGGATATGAGCAATAATAAGAGCTGGCCTCATCCTCAGTACCTGGGTATACAAATACATTTCTGAGCCTCCATCATTGCCTAAGAGCAGACACGTTTATCAGGGGAAGTACAGTACTCTCACAGGCTACAGCAACCAGAGTTATAGTTGAATCCATGTATATCTTCTGGAAAGGATTTTTTCCTAAAGATAGTACGAAAGTCTACCAAGAAGAATGTGTTACGTTGAAAGTGTTTGCCAACTGGTAACTAGGGGAAGCAGAAAAAGACAGAAAACTAGAGACTTATCATACTTCTTTGAAGCTTTGCTGTTTTATTTGCTTAGAGGGTTTGCTGTTTTATTTCCTTAGGTGCTCTTATGTTATCATATTTTTTACTTGTCTCTGGAAGTTGCCATTATAATCTTTTAACAGAAGTTTGAGATACCTGATTCATGCAACTGAGAGGTGAACCCATGCAGGTCTTCCTGCTGTCTGAATGTTACTATTGTTGTGATGAGTTCACATTAATGAAGAGATGGGAACATGTCAGCCACTAGGCAAGTAGCTGGTCTATAAATGGTCATAAAGAAGGTACACTGGAAACTTCATATATAGGAAAATGAAATACAGCTGAGTCTGGATAGAGCATGTATCATTTTACAGTGGAATGTGGGACTCAGTTGACTAAGTTTGCTACACTTATACTCTGCTACAGGTAGCTTGAGGATAGTATTATTTCATTTTTGTTTTCATATCTCCTAAGCCTAGCACAGTTCTAGGCACATGATAGATGTTTAATAAATTACTGTTAATTTGATGTGTTAATTGCTTGCCTGGAAGCAGTGTGGTATAGTGGGAAGGGCATTGACTCTATGAATGATGTCATTTCTGAAGTCCTTACTTTGTGCCTGCTAAGTGCTGGGGTTACAAATACAAATTCAAAGATAATTGCATTGTACTGGAGAAGACAATACATAGGGAGGGTCACTGTACTGGAATGCTCTTTGTTCAGAAAGTTATAGGAATGATAAGTGGGGTCATAGGACAATACATTGACATATGCCATCCCAGGAGTGAGGGGAATGGATTGGGTCATGGTTCATGTATTTAAAACTAGAAATGGAGGATGGTGAAGAGGAAAATGTATGTGGGGTATAAAAGCACATGGCAGTGCTGTGGAGGGTAGGAAGTGAAGTAGAGCATGGCTCTTTATTCCCTAAAATATTGACATAGGAGAGGTAATTATCAAGGTAGCAAGTACACAGGATGGATGTTTCAGAGATGGAAGGATAGAAAGCTTTCTATCTGAACGAGAGAAATCATCTCTGGTTAGGGTGGCAAGAGAGTTGGCCAGGCTATGAAGTAGATGACAGAGAGCAGAAAGTGTAATGAAGTATAAGTGGGGCTTACTTGAAATAATGGCCTAGGAAGGGAAGTCATCAATTAAGAGAATGGTGCTATAGGGCAGTAAGAAATGGAAGGATGGAAATCTCACGGGCCTGATCTTTAGTGTGAGTGACAAAGTTGGGGAGGAGATGGCTGGAGAGCAGATAGTAAGGAGACCTAGCTTCATATTCCATTTTTTATTCTTTCCACTTGTCTGACCTTGTGCAGGTCACGTCATCATCATCATCACTAGTTTATGTGGAGCACTTTGGGGCAGTTTGCAAAACTGCATTAAATGATATAAAATACAGTAGATGAGATATATTATCTCATTTATTCTTACAACAAACCTGTGAGACAGGTATGATTATTTTCACCATTTTATAAATGAGATCTGGATTGGCTAAATGACTTGTCAAGGGTGATACCGCTATTAAGTGTCAGAGGAGGGTTTGCATACCATTTGTCATGATTACAAGTCCAGAACTCTATCCACCGTGTCACCAAGCTACCTCCCAAAGTAATGCTCTCTGGCTTTAACCTCCCTCAGTCTCAGTTTTCTCTTCTGGAAAATTAGGAGGGGTAAAAAGATGGTCTGTGATATCTCTAACAGTTCCCTATCTATAATTCTCTGACTGAATGACTAGAAGGTGGTATTGTTTGGATGGAAATCCCATTTCATTGAAGCCTAACAGCATTCTGATGAAATACCATTGGATTATAGTGTGACACTGTGATTCTATAGCTATTCCATACATACATCAACTTTATACATATATATACATGTGTATGTATATGCATATATAAGATCTAAAGTATATATATATATATATATATATATAAGTGAAAAATGTACTACTGATTGTCTAGCTTCAAGAAATAGAATCAAAAAATGTAATGGTATTTTTCTTGAACTTTTCCCAAGTCAAATTTGTAGGGATTGGTAACCTCTTCTGTGTCATGGAGGGACCCCCTTTGGCAATCTAGTAAAAGCCATGGACATTTTCTTTAAATAATGTTTTTAAATTCAAAGCACAAAATGCAAATAGTTACAAAGAAAACCAATTGCATTAACATAGTTATCAAAAATAAAACAAAAATAAACACAGAACCTCAGGTTAAGAATCCCTGATGTATAGTGAACATTATTGTGTTAATAAAGATTTTGATGTATTAACTGCTAACTATAACATGTTAAAGAAAAGTTAGAGGAAGAAAAGTTAAAGGGTATCAGAGAAAAAATTAGAATACTTTATTAATTTCAGAGACTAAAAATTTCTATTTAAGTACACACACACACAAACACACACACATACATACATACACACACACCACAAACACACACACATACACACACACACACACACACACACACACACCACACTAACACATCACACACACAGAGCATATATTTGCTTGTACAAAATGTACTAACAATCAGGTCTGTTGCCATAAAGAGGAGGGAGCCAAAAAAGTCAGTGCCATAACCCAGCAGTTCAGCACCCTGTTTGTTACATCAGGAGAAAAGATCATTTAGCTCAGACTTACTCACATGATTCTGACTAGCTGTTAAGGCCTCACAAAGGTCTGAAAGCCAGAGACCATAATCTGTTCCATTAGGGTGCAAATCAGCTCTCTTGACCAACAACATGGCTCTCTGTTGCCCTCTGCAGGGGCAAAAATCAGATACCTTGTTTAGCAGAGGCCAGAGCTGAAAGTGGAAGAGCTTGCAGGCCTTGGGCCTTGGAAGGAAATACAGCCATGGTATTAAATCTTGATATATGTCTGGCTCTTTAAGAGGGGAGCCATCCATTATTGTGTGATTTAAATAGCAGGCAATATTTTAAGGAACTGTGGAGGTAAATATTTGAAAGGGGCAAGAGATTTGCTGACTTTAGACTTGGGTCAGAAGGTCAGTCTATTATGGGAGAAAGAAGAGTGGTATTTTTTTAAATTTTTTAAAAAATTTCTTTCCCTCTTGCATCATGTGTTATTCTCTCTGGGGTGAGCTTAGGGTTAAACAAAAACAACTGCATTTATATATTTAGCACTAATGTCAGTGGAACTAATAAAAAGCAGTTTGGTCACAGGAACATAGAAAATCAATTCAGCAACTATTTCTGATCTGGTTTTTTGATAGGTCAGGGCTCTCTTCCTTCATCAGAGGATCTCAAAGTGGTTTATGAAGGAGGCAAAATTGCTAAGCCTATTTTACAGGGAAAAACAGAGATTTGGAGGTAGGGTGACTGGGGAAATAAGACACACAAAAAGTGAAATGTGATCCCTGTCTTCCAAATACATATTGTCTGTCCGTAGTCTTAATTTTCAAGGTTGATACGAAGACAGCTTTACATTGGTGCTATTCCATATATTGCTTTAACTTTATTTTATTTTTCCAGAATAGCATGAATATCGATAATAAAATTAATAACAAATTATCAATAACAAAAAAGTATATTATACACGCATTCATCAATGAATCTTGATCAGCCTTTATTGAGTTATTAATTAATGGTGAAATAATATGACTTATAGAGCCAGAGCTTGAAGGAGGATGAGAGGTTATCAAATCCAATGCCTTTATTTGGACAGGTGAGAAAACAAAGGCATATAGGAATTTAAATAACTTGCTCAACGTCCTACAAGTAATTAACACCCAAGGTATGATTTGAACCAGATCTTTTAGATCTAGGGCCAAGGGTCTGTCTACTGAACCATAATGTCTCCCTTCCTAATATGCTTCATGTTTCTTGAATGTTACATCAAGTCAACAAGCATTTATTAATGTGTCAAGCACTGCAATAAGCTCTGGAAACACAAATACAAAGTTATCATTTTGTGAGTATTTTATTTAATAACCACAATCTTGTAAGTGGCAAAATCTAACAACACGTGCAAATACGTCCAAAGGCTTTGGTTTCTATTCTTTTTTTATCCAGTGACTATAGATTTTTTTTGTTTATACAGTCATTTGCATCAGTATAGGCAATATGCTATTGTGGAAAGCTCATTGGACATGGGGTTAGAAGAGATTTGAGTTCAAATCCTGGTTCTATCACATATTACTTATGTCACCTTGGGGAAGTCCCTTACCCTTTCTGAGCTGAAATTTTCTCATCTGCAATATGTGGCTATTTACTTCTTGGAGAGGTTGAAAAGAAAGTGTTTGGTAAATTTTAAAGGTCCACGAATTATACACTACACTTATCAATATATCTTTGGGAAACATAATGGATAGAGAAAGAATATTTGGGAAAGAGATTGGACATGCCTGGAGGCATGATATCATAAGTGTTTATGATGCTTTGCTGCACGCATGTGACAATTCAGTTGGTTTACTAAGATTGTATATATTTCTGAGATGCAAGGGGAAGCACCAAGAAACAAACGTTTTGAAAGGAATATGGATATGTGCAGTGCTTCTCAATGTCAGTGTGATCAAACTCAAATAGAAACACGGACCACTATTTAATAATCTTTAAGTCCTTTGGGCCATATATTGACTAAGTTTTAAAATATTACATTATCTATGTTTTATTGTGTTTTTATTTCTTTCATTATATATTTCCCAATTGCATTTTAATCTAGTTTGGAACATACTTGGGAATGTTGACTACATGCAGCTGTTTAACACCTCTGATCTATACTATTAATGGATGACCTCTAGTGCAACTTTAACTGCCTACAGTGGTGAGATTGTTAAATTACTACTTTTTGGGAAGAGATCTCATAATGGAATTCTTTCAGGGGAGCAGAATAGGGAGGATTGTGTTAAATTTGAGGACTGTGTTCGGTAGTGCAAACTTGATAGAGGCAGATTATATAGTAGGTGTGTGAAAAGAGAGAATGGATAGAGTCAGACCACTGAGATCAGAACTTGGAAAGGGAAGGAAGTAAAATAGGGCTATAATGGGTAAGAGGGTTGGGCAAATGGGAGCAAGAAGACAAGGCAGTGTGGTTAAGTGATAGAGACAAGATACCAACAAATAATGGTGCTGGTGGCTTCCTGCATCCTGATGCTCACCGTGATAATGACAGTAGAGCTGAAGTATAACTTTGAGTTATTTTCTAGCATACCTTGAGGGACCCCCAGGAAAGACTCCAAATAGCACTGTACTTCATGCTTCTACTACTTCAGTCATGAGTGACAATATGACCCCACTATGCCGGGCAATTTAGGAGAATTAAAAGACTATTGCACTGTAATTCTCATGAAGCAGGAGACTCATAGCCCTTGTGTATAGGTGCAGGTAGTTATTTATTTAGTTCCTTTACTTGTTATTTATACTGTTTCCTGCCTTAATCACATAGTTTTTGCTGTTCGATTTATGTGTCTCCAGTAGGTATATCAATAGTCTATAATGTGCTGATTGGAGTTTCTGGCTACACATCTCATGGTTACTTCTTTCTAATAGTCACACTGAACCTGAGGGTTTATACTGGTCTATACTATTAATGGATGGCTTCTAGTGTGAGTTTAACTTCCCACAGTGGTGAGAGTGCTGTAGAAACATAGTACAATTACATTGTCAGGAAATGGGCCAAATGAAATAGACAGGACAATGACTATGTATAAAATTCCAAACACCTTTGCTTTATATCTCTGAATGGGAATAAAAATAAATTATTGTATTGCCAAAATTATCAGGATAATTGATTTATTTGTCTACATCACATTACATATATAGATACAGACTTCAGGAGATGAGCTCTACAAAGGAACTAGATGGAAAAGACTTATTTACATATGGCAATATGTGCATACACATATACAAATATACACACATCCTCTCAATATATACCAAGATATAAATGTCACATATATCTCTTTTATCTTATATGATAGGAGATCTATATATGTACATAAATACACAGTGATATATAATAGAAAGAAATCTTCCAGATATGCATCTTATTTATATACATATATATATATATATATATACACAAAGAGAGAAATAAATTTAAGACAGAAAGATCTTTATATATATTATATATATACATAGATATATGTATATGATAGAAAGGTCCTTCATATATACAGATGCTTTACACACACACACACACATATATATATATATATAGATATATAAATATACAGCAGAAAGATCTCTCATCCATATATCCATATATACATATATGTATACATACATATATAGATATATAACAGAAAGATCTAAGTGTTAAATCACATACAGTGTGAATAGTCAGTACATTTCCAATGCAGTGCTACTGGTTTAAAAAGTAACATAATTCTGGGGTATATAAATGGTCCTCTTTTTTTCCATTCCTGTTCCTCTGTAGCAGCTCTTAGCTAATTCTCATATTAAGCCAAGTATTGGTCAGAAGACTCTTTACTTCATCCAGTTTAAGGCCTGCAAATTAGGAGCCAAAATTCAAATGTAGAGAGTTCAGAGACAAGTCACAAAATTGACTAAAGAGTTGGAAAATAAGATCTATTTAGAAAGATTAAATGATCTGAGATCGTTTAGACTGTAGAAGAGGAGGTGGAGATGTGAGCTAATGATGATTTTCAACTATATGAAAGCATCATACAGGAGATAGTGGGTGCTTAACCTCCACTTTCTGTGAGTATAGAACAAGAGTAAGTGGGTTTAAACTGAAGACTCAGGGATTTACTTGGATCGTGAAGAATTTCTTTTTTTTTTTTTTAAATAAATTTGTTTAACTTTTTACATTCATTTTCACAAGATTTGGGTTCCAAAATTTTCTCCCCATTTGTCCCCTCCCCCCTCCCCAATACACTGGACATTCTAATTAACC
>CM053773.1:91932162-91978198 GCA_028658325.1 Potorous gilbertii | reverse complement strand
GCCTAGATCTGCCCAGCTAGTGCTTGGGGTCTGAGATTTAAATGCTGCTCCCCAGCCTCAGGGCTTTTGGTGGCAGGCCTGACTGCTCTTCAATGGGAGCTTATCTGCTGGTTCTCAGGTGGGGGCAGGGCCGCCTCTCAGGCTCAGTTCCCTCAGGGGGTTTATACAGAGATCCTTTGTAGTAGAGCTGGGGTGGAGCTCCTTCCCTGCTCTGGGAGTCTCTGGCCGAGCTGCCTCTGCCTCTGGCCGAGCTGCCTCGGCCTCTGCCGCAGTAGCCGCTTCCCAGGGGGTCCGAGTCCCGGAGATCCCCCGCTCCCCTCTCAGCCTGTCTCTCTCACTGACCTGTGCGTCTGTGGGTGGAGGGACCTTCGAGGCTGCCGGAGATTCAGGTCCCTGAAGCCTGCTGGGGTCTGCTTGCTCCTCTCAGTGCCGTGCGGCCGGGGCGGGGGAGGGGAGCGCTCGGCCGGGCAGGACTCTGCTCCCGTCAGGGTTACCTTTGCGATCGGTTTTTCAGGGCTCTATGCAGCAGAAATCTCCTTCACTGTGTTGCTGCGTGGCTTCCACTGTTCCAGAATTTGTCAGGAGTTCTTTTTACAGGAAATCTATGGGCTGTGGGTTCGGACCTAGCATAGGTGAGTCTTTCTACTCCGCCATCTTGGCTCCGCCCCCTTGAAGAATTTCTAGAGTGAGAATAAAGGGTATGGAACATTGGTATTTTGGTACTTCCCTTTTGCTCTGGATTGAAACAGAGGTACAATTAAGTCATTTTACCCAGAAATGGAAATGTTGCTTTACCCAAGTCTATACTATTTCTTAGTTCATTACTCCTGTTGTGTAAAACATTTTCTTCTGTTCTGGATGAGGGAGTTGAGATGGATGGTCTCTAATGTCCCTCTCAGCACTAGCTCTATGATCCAATGTATGACATTTTAATGTGTTTCATCAAAGTGAAAGGCCGGGTGAATCTTATTAAAGAAAATGTGCACTTTTTTGGTACCAAAGTATGTGTGTCCCTTGACTAAAGAAGAGAGAGGACATTCCTGCATCATGTTCTTATGTTTTTCAAACTGTGACTCAGCAAAGGAAGGCTCTTGGGGACCACAATTACATTTACACAAAAATCGATAGAGAAGAAAAGTTAGAAGTTAAGAAATGCCTAAGTGAGGATCATAGCATGGAATTTTGGGTAACTAAATGATTGCTGGATGACTTTTAGAAGAGTCAAAAAGAGGAGGGAGAAAGACACAGAAAGGGAAATGTGAAACACACTTACTCCAAAGTTTTGCCTAAAGACTTCTCTGTATAAATAGGCACCCTTAACAAATTTAAATGAACCCAAGTTTTAATCTCCATATTGGGTGGTCAGCAGTTGAAGTGGGGTAACTAACTGAAAGAAATTAGAATCAGAAAGGGTATCAAAGCTGGAAGCAGACTCGAAAACAGAGATTCACAGCAATGTCTGAGTTAAGGCTCTCAAGAGGCACCATATGTATATTTTCAGACTTCAAGTTTCTAAGCTGAGATAGTTGGGAGATTGAGATACCGTGCAGATGGAGAAGTCTTCCAAATTCCTATTGAAGAATATTTTACTGATTGTATCAAGTCCCAGGATAGTAGGGACTTCTTCATTAAAATTCATGAACAGTCAACATAGATTGGCCTAGCAATCAATAAAAGGAAATGAAAAAGTGACTGTTTTTCAGTTTGGTAATAATGCCATTGAATTACCGTAAAGTACATTTATCTTGGAGACATTAAAGGTGGACAGTGAACTTGTCCTGAGATTCAGTGGAAGAAAGGGAGTAGATTGGTTGGCACAGTGCCTGGCATGTAGAAGACATTCAAAAAATACTAGTTGACTGACTGACACAGAAAGTTGTAATACACTTTTAAGGTTCTTGAGCAGCACCTTGAGGCAAAAATCCATCAGTCTGATACTAATTCATTCTACATGACTGGGAAACATGGAAAGTAATCCCTCAGGATACAACACTGCAAAAAATCTAAAGAGAAATGGAGAGGCATATGGTGGGACTCAGTCGGCAGCAGCTGAATATTTAACTGCATCATCCAGGAAGTATGTTCTTAGAAAAGTGGATGGTCCCATTATGTTGATGGCACAAAGGTTAAGTCTGACAACATGAGCATTGTTTTGGTACCTAAAGAATGTTAAAAGACGTAGAGGAAGGTCTCTAGTGTTGGGTTGGGAGGGTCCTGTAGAGAAGATTTATGGAAAGACACAAACAAAAATCGTAGGAAATGAGATGTGGATGGGTTTAGTTCTACAGCATGAACCATGATGCACAAATCAGTGAGATCACAGGATCAGTAGCCTATCAAAACACCATTTATATGCTGTTATATAACGTTGCATTTCTTTTCCTTTTTTGGAGGAAGATTGATTTCTCATTAGAGGCAAACATTTTGGGAATACGCTATGAATAGATGACATCTCCAAAATTCTAGAACACACACAGACTTAATGCTTATATTTCTTTTTATAACTATTTTCATTTTTATAACATTGGTTTTAGGACCAAAATGCCAAGAAGATGCATTGGTTGATTTTTTTATTGGGTATGTGACATGTTTCTAAAGAATTAACTTAAATAATAGCCCTAAAAGCAGTGTATATTTTTTCTCTCATCCAAGTTTTTCAGCCTAAAAGTGATTTCATTTTTCTCACATTCTTCCTACTCAAAATGGTAGAGAAAAGGCATTGAGAATACTTATATTAAGTTTGGTGTTAAAATGGGTATGGTTCATCATTGTCTCAGCTATCAGAGCCTATTAAGTGATTAGTCAGTCAATCAACACATTTTAATCAATGTGGAAGGCACTACACTAGGAATAGGCCTAAAGCAGAAGATTGGGGTAGCTTCACAGGTGCTGCTAGCTATGATTCCTTTCCTTGACTGTGGGGAAAAAGGGCAGGGTTGAGCTATGCTTACATGGCAGGTGATAACAAGGCTGGATATCTGCTGCCTGGGTGGCAGACACACACCAAATCCACTCACAGTAGAACTGCAACATTAACGAAAGAGTTCTAAAACCAGAGAAGATTAGACATATTCAGAGCAACAAGACAAAAGGAAGAAGACATCAGTGTAATATACCTTGGTCTGGGCTAGAAAACGGGTAGATTAACAGTTCAGACAGAATCAGACAATGGTGGTGCCTTTCCTGCTCAGGGAGGAGTTGGACTAGATGACTTCACACAAGCTATGGTTTTATGCTTCAACAAGTCTTTTATCAAGAATCAATAAGCTTACTTTTTGCTAGGACTGAGAGCAATAGCTCAGTCCTTCAAGACAGGTAAAATTGTCCTATTGGCACTTTGCTGTACCAAACAGCTAATACATGGGATAGTTAGAGAAGTGCTTCTTGCCTCTGGCCTGGAATGGGTAATCAAACAATCAAATAAATATTTTTCAAGTAACTACAATTAGGTTCTATAGACACAAAGACAAAAATAAATACCCCCTGCCTTCAAGGATGCTACATATTATAGCATGTGAACATATTACACATAGATAAATCAAATACATTTGCATGGGAGGACTGGCCCACTAAGACTCCAAAATGATAACAAAAAGCCTCCTGTGGGAAGAACCTTCCATTGAGATCTGAAAAAAACCTAGGGATTTTGAGGCATAGGTAAAAAGAAGGGGCATTTTAGAAATATAGGACATGTATCAAGGACACAGTTTTACAAGATGGATTGTTATGTACAAGGATCAGCAAACAGGATAATTTTCTATCATGGAGTGCATGGAGGGTATGAATATATAATAAACTTCAAACTATTCACTTCTCATAAATTACTCCTCCATTCCACGTCAGCCTCACACAAATATGGTCAAACCTTTGATTTTTCTATCACCCACTAATGCATCACCTCCATGTTCAAGAGTTCTGAAATTCCCTTATCTGACCATAGTCTAGTGACTTTCTTCCTCTACCTCTGCTTCCCCTTATTTCCTCTTTCAATCCTACCTTACATGAATACTGTTCATCTCACCTCAGAGACTTGATACTCACTAACTATGTGACCTTGGTCAAGTCACTTAACTCCAATTGCCTCATCCTGGTTCATCTCAGTCATCCTGATAAATATCTGGTCCCTAGATTCAGATGACTCTGGAAGAGAAGTGAAGCTGGTGACCTGTACAACTTTCCCTCACTCAAAACAAAATCAAGTGCAAGTCATGTCATTATTTCTCTGATGGCATGGTCTTCTTCAGCAATGAAGGATGAACACACACATGAAGAAGTAACCCTTACCAAGGTTAATCTTGCATAAGAATTCCCATTCCATTTTATCTCATCCAAAAGATTACCTCCTCTGTCATCCCCAATTTATCACTTATTTCTTTTGTTTCTTTCTGCTACTGGGGCCTTCCCTAAAGCTTACAAATGTGCCCATTTCTCATCCACTTTCAAGAAACCTTCACATTTTTCTTCCATCTAAATATTGTATGATATCTCTTCTACCCTTTGTGCCTAAACTTGAAAAAAAAACTGTCTAAAAGAGATTGCCTTCAATTTCTCTCCTCTTGTTCCCCTTTAAATCCTTTAAATTTGTCTTCCAACTTCAGCATTCCATTGAAATTAATCTTTCCAAATTCACCAATACTCTCTTAATTTTGAAATTCAATATATTTTTCTCAAATCTCATTCACCTCCATCTGTTTGTAGCCTCTCACATTTTTGATCATTCTCTCTCCTCCTTAATAGACTCTTCTCTAGGTATGTACAACCACTCTTTCCTGATTCTCTTCTTACCTGATTGTCCCTTCTCTGTCTTCTTTGCTAGAGCATTTTTCAATCATACCCTCTAACCACAAATGCCCCATGGGGTTCTGACCTGGGCCCATTGGATCCCATGGATTTAATTACCAGCTTCATACAGTTGATCCTCAAATCTACCCAACTTTCTAAAACTTCGGTGCTAAACTCCAATCTCATATCTTTCAGGCATCTCAAACTGGAAGTCCTGTAGATATTTTAAACTCAATATGTCCAAAACGGGATTCATTATTTTTTCCCTAACCCTTCTCTCCTCTAACTTCTTGAATATTGTCAAAAGCAACTCTATCTTCAGACTCACAATCTAGGTGACATCCTCAACTCCACATTACCTTGTTCCCTCCCCAACCTTGAAAATCCAATCTATTTCCAAAGTCATCAATTTCATCTTTGAGACATAATTCAAATATGCCTTCTTCTCTCAGTTGAATCTGTATCTCCTTTGGTGCAGGTCCTCATCATCTCATGCCTAGGCTACTGTAATAGCCTGCTGGTGAGTCTGCCATCCTCCATGTTTCTCCTCTCTTCAACCCATGCTCCATTCAGCCACCAAAATGATTTTCCTACTGCCTCTCTACTTCATAACTCCCTTACTCAATATCCTCCATCAACTCCCTATCACCTCCAGGATCAAATACAATATCCTCTGTTTGATGTTCAAAGCCCCTCCTACTTTTCCAAACTTCTTATAACTAACTCCTTTCAATCCAGTGAAACTGTTATCCTTTCTGTTCCTTGAATGTGTCTTGAAATGCTCCTGGCATTTCTCTGGCTAAACTCAATGCCTAGAATGTTTTCCCTCCTCATCCCCACCTACTGATCTCCATGGTTTTCTTCAATTTCCAACTAAAATCTCACATTCCACAGTTCAATCCATTTTAATTATAGTGCCTTCCTTCCTTTGTTTGCTATTTACTTATATGTAGTTTATTTGTACATATATATTTGTTTGTTACATCCCTCATTAAATTATGAGTTCTTGAGGACAGGGACATCTTTTGTCTCTTTTATATCCCCAACATTTGCCATAGTACTAGGCACATAGTAAGCATTTATGTCCTGATCATTCCAAAAATATATTCCTATTTGGGTAATGAATACTCTATTAGAATTCCTGATACAATTATTATAGGTGAAAATATGTGTAAGAGTTGGATTAGATAATTATTTGTTCAATTCAATTTAATAAAAATTTATTAAGTATAGATAGGAAGAAAATTAGGAGAAACAACAACATGAAAAACAAGAGAGGAAAGAGTATCCAGGAGGAAAAAAGGACAAACTGTGTCAAATGCTTCAGAGATGTGAAGAAGGATCAGGTCTAGCGGGATGAGGCGAAGCCATTACATTTGGAAATTAAGAGATCATTAGTAAGTTTTAAAGAACAGTTTGTTGAACAACGAAGTCACATACCAGATTGTAGAAAGTTTAGAAAAGAGTGAGGGAATAGGAAACAAGCAGTGATTCTGAGTGAATGCAGCTTGCCCAAGTCTAGTCACAAAGGAGAGGAAAGATAATGGCACAAAGTGTACAAGTTTTATTTGGGGCAAGTAAGGTGTTATGGTTTTAGTTGTAGTATTGTCATGTTTAGTCAATGGAAGACATAGGTGTGTTTATAGGCAACGGAAAGACAGCTCGAAGATTGGTAAGACAGAGGGAGAAAAGTCTTATGGTGAGGAAAGGACGGAATAGTATCAAGGTTATATATATATATACAGAAGTTTGCCTTGGCAAGGAGTAAATAAAGACGTAATAGGGTGTTACATGATGTCACATGACATCTGAGTCATGTGCAATGAGGAGGAAGTAAGGATTTGGAGCTCTCAGGTAATCACCCAAATTTCTTTAGTGAAATATAAAATAATGTCTTTAATTGAAAAAGTAGGGGCAGAAGGTGCTATGGGATACTTGAGAAGAGAAGAGAAGAGATGGTTTGGAATCACCACTGTAGTGAGTGAAATTGTGCAAGAATTGCAAAAGTATAAAACAATTACCTAGTAACCAGATGTTTCTTAGCAGCAAGTCTAAAAAAAGGCTTTCAAAATGGAATCAATTAAGATTTATAATGATAAATCAAAATCAAATACAGATTGTGCAATGTAAAACAACAACAACCAAACTAATTTTGTTGTTGTAAAAATGGAGAGCAATATAAAACTTCTTTGGCCAATTAAAAAAAGTACCTGGCTGCAGTGAGACCCAGCAGAGATGGAAGAAAAATTGGATCAGACCCAGTTGAAAGTGGACGGTTTTGTTTGTTTGGGTTTTTTGGTGTTGTTACTTGTTTGCTTTTTTGTTTTTACTCTAGCTTCATTTCACTCTAGCATATGAATAGAACAAAGGCTGCGAAGATCCAAAGCTGGGAGTTGGAATGGCATGACTGCAAATGTCACAAAGTAGCAAGAAATTCAGTGGCAAAGGATAGTGCAGAGTTTAATTCATTAAGAGGGAAGAATGGAAAGCTCAGAGGATGTAGAAAGCATAGGGGCAATGATTTAGAAAAGTACCGAGAGATGGAGGGATTGAAGCTGAAGAAAAGAGTTTTGCTTTTTAAGACTGAAAGAGGGAATGAGAAAAGTTTGTGATAAGATATTGGGAATTCAGTATTCATTAATAGGAAGTAGAACACCTGTGAGTGATGACAAGATCTATGGTAGGACCATCTCTACATGTAACTGAAGTGGAGTGGAGGCTTGTCTCATGGAAAGTAGTTAGATTAAAGAATTGAGAAGTTAGGATACTGGAGGGAGTCTCATTATGTATATTGAGATCCTTCAAAAAGAGAGTAGGTGTTTGGGGTGGAGAGAAAGGTAATGAGCCAGTACTGAACCCATTGAAGTAGGAAGGAGAATGTACCTTCTCTAGATGAGTGCTTCCAAAATCTTAATTGTGTGATATATGTGGATTAAACAATCCACAAATAAGGTGAGATTTCAATAGAACACAATGAAAAAGATTGGGTAGATCTAGAATGGGACATTCTGTAGTGAAAAAGGTAAAGGGGATATAGGACTATAGAAGGGTTTAGAGGAGTTGAATGGGGTTTCTATAATAGTATCTGAAGGCTGGGGGTATGATATCTGAGAAGAAAAGAAAAAAATGGGAGCAGCGAGAGAAGTCTAATGAGGAAGACTGTTCAAAGCCCTCCATGCCCAATCTTTTGACAATTGCTGATATTGCTGCTATATCCATCAGGAAGTCTGCTTCACAGCAGGAAAAGGTTTATAACCCAGGAAGGATGGGGGGAATCAATTCAAGAGACAGAAACTGTAAGTTCGACATATCTAATATGGTAATAGCCTCCAGAAAATTGGAAAGGCTACAGACTAAATGGTGAGGTGAAATGGACAAAGACAAAGTTTTCCTGAGTCTTAATTTTCTCTTTTGTGAAAAGAGAAGGGTTTGACATCTAAGGTCCATTCTAACTCTTAATGTTCTTTGATTCCATAATCTACAATTCCAAAAGAGAAGTCAGATTGATTACTGAACTCTTGGGCCAGTCACACCTTCGGCTGCTTTTCCATGCTTTGAGGGTACTACAAGTTTTAAGGGCAGCTCTGGAAACAAAAGCAGTATTGGGTGGAGGGAAATGGGTATGTGCTCAAGGTCCTTATCTAGAAATCACAGGAAGAGACATTCCTAAGCCTGAAAAGGGCCTGAATTGTCAGACTAACTTTGAAGTGACTGTGTTTAGTTTGCTATTGTTTGGGTATTTAAGTTGTATGATTTAAATGTAGATTTCAGTGATTTCCTTGAATAGATGGTATAGATGTCTGTGAAAGTATGGGTATGTATTTGCTGAGGCAGAAGAGGAAAATATCAAACAAAATGATTTATGACTGGAAAAAATAGGATTAATATGTAACATGTTTCCTTACTTGCAAATCAGTAGTGGTACGTGTATATGGTAACAAAAGCTAGTGTCATAATTCACAGTCACCAACATTATTACATGTATCCACTGCTTTTGATTTGACCAAACATGTGTCCCCAGATGTTAACTGAAACCTGTCAAATGTGTTTATGACTACTGGGAGGGTATGGATATAGGAGAGAAACTGATCCCTTGACCAATTTGGTGCTGACTCCACTAGGCTTTTCTGTTTGGCTAACCTTTCCATTCAGCTATTAGTATCTTAAATCTCAATACCCACCTGCTCATAACTCCTTAACCCCTATTTATTAAATATACAGTGGGTCAAATCCCAAGTTGAGGGAGTGAATTGCCTTCCTCTGGGTTATGAGGCTCTTGGAAGGTTGTCTATACTGAAACCATCTCTGATGGTTTTATAGACTAAAAGGCATTCCAAAGCACAGTGAAATACTCATAGAACTGGATGTGATTTTACATGAGGTAGACCCCTACCCATAATCTTTGGAAGAGAGTGCCTATACAAACCTATACCTAACTTGTTTATCCTTTTCCCATTCCCAGTATTATTCTAGTTTATTAGATTAACTATTGTGCAAATCTCCCGGTGAAAAAAATTCATTGTGAGCCTAAGAGCTAATCTCTTTGCATATAACTACCCCCTCCAACACACACACACACACACAAGCCCTTTATAACATCAGATCTTCATCTGGAACATGATAGAAACATAATTGAGTCATGTGTGTGGCTCTGAATACAAAATACAGAAAAACACGTAAATCACTTCTATATTCCTGCTTTATGATGGTGATTTATGGTGGTGATGGTGAGGCAGGGTGTCAGGAGGTAGTGTTGCATTTGTAATTAGAGGGGAAAACAGATGTTGAAGCCTTCCTTGTAAGTGATACTTCCATTATAGTAATCCTTCCTGTCCAGTGATCATTTTCTATCTTTCCTACTGAAATGTGCTGAGAAGATCTCGGCTCCAGATAATATTCACCAGATGAGGGATTCACTAAAGATGAATGATACATTTTGGGATATATTACACTGAGTAAAATGAGGATCCCAGAGTTTTCCATGGACAAAGTCTCAATGCCCATTCATTAAAATTCAGAAGTAAATTAAAAAAAAAAGGATTTATTTATTCGTTTATTTATCAACATATCTATTTATTTATTAACTAATGCATTTGTTTATTCATTCATTCATTCATTCACTTGTTTGCTTTTTTATTAATGTATATATCATTTCTTCATTTGTTTATTCAGTTATCTCATCTTTTATTTATTTGTGTGTGCATGTATATTAGATAGATATAGATATATGCATATGTATTTAAATGTCACTTTTTCTTTTCTAGAATATTGGAGGCATATTGTCAAAATTTTAGTTCTATGCTCATGATGTCATTCTATCCTACAAATGAATGTCAAAGATGTTGCGTATCTACTGCCCACATGCACACACATGTATACATTATATTTCATTGTACATGTGCCAATATTTATATATGTCCAGATGTACATGTGCACATATACATACTACTACACAAATATGCATATACATTTATATACAATTACATATACACAAGTGAAGAATATTCTCCACTTTTTGACAGAGAGGTGATGGATTCAGAAAGTGAAATGAGATTTTTTTGACCAAGGTTAATAAGAAATTTGTTTTGTTAGATTACACATATTGTCATAAAACTTTGTTTTTTTTCTTCCCCCACAATGGGTTGGGTATGAGCGAGAAGTGAAAATAGATTTCTATTAATTAAAAACAAATTTTAATTTAAAATATACACTCTTGTCCATTTATACACAGGTGTTATATGCATATATGTATGCAAGCATGCACTGCATACACACATGCTTGGGTATATGCGTGTATTATGGTAGGCAGATGGAGCTGTGTTAATAAAAACTTGACTCTTGATATTTAGCCTACTGGAAAGAGCACTTAGTTTAAGGCACAGTGCTGCTACTTACTAACTATTTAACCTGGGTTAAGCCATTTAGTGTTCCTCATATATAAACTGCAGGGAAGAATGCATGTTTGTAAGGATCAAAAGAAATAACATATGTAAAGTGCCTTGTAACCAAAAAGTGTTCTACAAATGTCAGTGATTATTACTGTTTGTTCTGTATTCCCTTTATTCCCAGAGAGAATGCCAAGGGTTTTGTTTCTTCATCTGTTTGTTGGTTTCTCCATTGTACCCTGGAGAGGCTAGGATATCAAGAGAAACAAAGTTTCTTTGAAATTCAGAAAAGTAATATGTTTAATCTTTCCATAATGACCAAAGATTTAGAAAACCACAGCCTAGAGTTTTGTTATTCTTTTAAAATGTAAGTGCAGTATCAGAGGATCAGATTTTTAGCTGGACAGTAATTTAGGGATCATCCAGTCCAACTCCCTGATTTTGCATATGGGGAAACTCAGACAAAAGAGATTAGGTGCATTGCCTTAGGTCATGGAGATAGAAAATATCTAAGGCAGAAAGAAATATCTAAAGAAATTGTATTAAACTGTGGAAATTTATCACTTGTACATAATGCATGGGTGTATGGATAATGCATTTTTGCTTATTGTTAATAGAACTCTGCTTCTTAATGGGAAGATCTTCCCCTTCCATTAACAGGCCCATGTGACCTACTTAAGTCACATGGAAGCTTGAGTCATATGAGTCAGGTCACATGAACAGGAAGAGATGGAGCAAGAAGAGGCAGAGCTAGATCAGAGCTGAAAGAAAAACTGATCACAGCAATCAGAACTGAAGGACACAGGCAAGCAGGCAGCTGGCTGTGAGTGAGAGAAGGATATTTTGTTTAAGGGAGCCTGTTGATGATTTATTTAATGGAGCTGATTTGTGAGAAGCTTAGCAGGGGGAAGACTTGGGGCTGGTGTTGTTCTCTGCATTGTTATTGCGTATAGCTTTCTTTGTTACTATGATGGATTTGAATTTCTGGTCTTAGGATTTGGTTTTCTGGTGTGTGAATAAATGTTTTGATTCTATCTTCCATGTGGAGAGTCTGTTGTATTTCTTGATTCAGAATTGTATCAGCAATTTCATGGCTGCTGTAGACTCTGTGAATATTTCATTGACTCTACAATGGGTTATAGCCAAAAGCCAAGAGGATTCAAGCACTCAAGTTCATTAGACGGACCTTTGCTCTAAGGTATGTTTCCATTAATCCTGCATAATTTACTGGCAGGATAGAACATTAAATGTGTATTCAATACACCAGATATTTATTAACCCCTTGCTGTATACAAGGGAGTATGCTACTTGTTAAGGATTATGACTATTTTTTAATATTTTTTTCTCTCAACTCCAATCTTTGATTTACATCTGGATCCTATATCAAGTCTTCATGCTACAATAGAATGAATGCTGGATTTGAGTGGCTTTCATTTAACTAAAGGGGTGTTTGTTGATATACATGCCAATGAATGCCAATTCTACCACTTACTGCCCCTTTGATATTGGACAAGTTACTTCACTCTCCTCTTATTTAAATTATGACTAAGCGACTTTAAGGCTCCTTCCAGTTCTAAATATGTGATACCATGTTCTCTACTTGGATAGCCTAAAACTCAGTAAGTGTAAAAGTCTATCTTCTTCCTCAAGATGTGCCTTTTGTTATAACTTCTCTTTTAACATTGATGTTACCACCAGTCTCCATGTTATCCAGGCTCAAAACCACTTTTTAATTTTTTTTTACTATATGTGAGTTTCTTTTTAAAAATATTCTTAATTTATGGATTAAACAAGCATTTCCATAACATAGTAGAATAAAAAAAGATGACTGAATATGACACTGTAGAGCTACTGTGTACAACTTGCTATTACTTTCTAATATATAACAAAATGATCATGTAAATTTCTTTTTTTTCTTTCCTCCCCTCCCCCCTAGAGGTGGCTACCATTAGAGGCAAATAGGTGTATATTTATAGGTATATATGTGTGTATGTGTGTGTGTATATCTATCTGTCTATACATACACACACATATATGTAAAATTATTCTATCCATACTTTTATCAGTTCTTTCTCTGGATGAAGTTAACATCTTTCTTCATATGTCCTTTATAATTAATCTGAGTGTTTATAACTACTGCTTTTCAATGATCATAATGCAGATCATTTAGTTTAATGTAGTAGATGTTTAATTTGTAGAATTAAATCGAACCATTCCTGATTCTTACTTTAATATCCCATATCCAATGAGTTGCCAAGTCCTATCAATCATACCTCCTCAATATCCCCAAACAGTTTCTTCTTCTCTACTCACACTACTACTACCCTAATTGAAAATGTTATAATCTCTAATCTGGAGTCTTCAAACAGGTTTTTCTGGCTCTTTATTTCCTTCCACCATATCATCCTTCACACAGTTGACAAATTAATTTTACCAATATCCAGGTATGATTCTATCACTACCCTGATTAAAAGGTTTTTATGATATTTTTTTGCCTAAAGAATAAAATACTAACTCTCTAGCTTGAAATTCAAAAGTCCCCAAAACCTGACCTAAAAGTACATTTCTAGCCTTATTTCACATTACTTATCATGCACTTAGTATCCCAGACAAGCTACTTTATAAACTGTTCCTGTTGTAATTTTACCCTTTCCCTCTGCCCTGCATTTGTGCATTCCCATACTTGAATTATATATACATGGTCCACATCTCAAGTCTAATGAAATCCTTCTCTTCTTTCAAGAACTAAATCAAGCCATATCTCCTTTATGCTGTAGTCCTTGATTCCTCCAGGTAAATGTGGTCTCTCGTTCTTTATGTATTTTTTTAAATAGCACTTTGTCCTGACTACTCTGTTGCCCTTATCCCAGTGTGGCTCATGTTTATGTTTGCATATATTACTCTTTGCCTCCTCTCCCATTGGTCCCCTCCATTTATTGTAATCTTCTGACCGGACAATGTTGTTTTTCATATTTTTATCCCATAAGCCTAACACAGCATCTTACCCATAAGAGATGTTTAATAAATATTTATTAAATTGAATGACACAGTCCCTCCCCTAAATAACCTTATGAGACATAATAGAATGAAAGATTATTGACAATCAATATGAATATAGCTATAATAAAATCTCAGTTTATACTGGTTTTATAATGCAAAATATCAGGAATAACTATAGTGCTTTCTCTGCCTGTCTCCCTTTCTCTTTATCTCCTTCCTCCCTCTTTATTTTTTCTCCTCTATAGTGGTAAAAGTGACAGTGAATAGATCACCGAAACACTGAGCTTTGAGTCAGGAAGATTTGAATTCAAATTTAGTCTCAGACATATTATCCGTGTGACTCTGGGCAAATCACTGAATGTTTCTCTTCCTAAGGTTCCTCAATAGAAAAATGGGGGAAAAATCCTCCCTCCCAGGGCGACTGTGAGAGTAAAATGAAATTACATTTGTGAAATACTTTGTAAATCTTAAACTGCTATATAAATTCTACCTATTAGAATTCAAAGGAAGAGTTGCAAATGCCTTTTTTCTGAGGAGGTCCCTTGAAAACCTTTAGACTGAGAAAGTTGAACCAGAAAGGAGAAGAGAAATACCATCTAAAAGCTGATCATTTTATTTGTCTAATGAGTGATAATTTTCATATATATATATATATACGTATATATATATATACATATATATGTATATATATATATACGTATATATATATATATATACATATATATGTATATAGTGGTTAGAATTCTGTCAGGGATTAAGGTGCTGAGTTATATGGCTGTCAATAAACTATTACTCCCTCCCTGATGCTAATCACTGTGACACTTAGATGATGATGATGATGGTTACTGCTACTACTACTACTACTACTACTACTACTACTGCTACTACCACCACCACCACCACTACTAATACTATTTATGATAATTTAGGGGTATGATTCTTCAGATCTCTCACTTCTCCTTCCTACTTGGTCACACACTTTCCTTTTCCAGTTTCAATCAAAGAAACCATACTGCAAGGGGCAAATACTTTAGCAAGCTGCTTAATGGGATTAGATAAAATGGTAGTAAAACTTGAGTAGCAAACAAAGACTATCGCAGGAGTGGCAACTATCAGTCTCAGTGACGGGCCTCTCTCCTCATAGTTTTCAGGGGAAAATTTTTTCTCTCAGTGGAAGAAAAAAAAGTCTTCATGTTTCATGCCAACCTCCTGCTTCCCTCTGGCTATAGCAGATAGAGTGGTTCAGTTACTCCTTACTATCAATACTGGCCACAAGCTTGAGAGATGAAATTCTTTCCCTTAGCTTCAATGGCTACGGAAATCCACGAACATGTACTTTTGAATTCTCCATGCTGCTCATCCATTGACTCAGCCAGGCAGGACCTTACTCTGCTCTAACTAGCATTTGTGGCCAAAATAAGGATTATTTCACTTCAGAATGTCTAGAGACAAGCAGAGGTGGTCTTTTTCCTATCCTTTTCTAACTCCAGGGATGAAATCGCTTCCTTCTAGTAACATCCTCCCCTCCTCTACTTCTCTCAGTCTCTTTAAATGTCTATTCATGGTGACATCTGACACACACATCACCCCACAGGGGTGTGTGAGAAATCATTTCAGGACTTATGTACTCTTGGGTCAAAATCTTCTGAGAGATGCATGATATGATAGAAAGGCCATAAGATCTTGAACCTAGGTGCTGCATCTAGTTGCATGGGAAAAATTTCTATTAGGAAGAAATTCTAGTCTCAAAAGACTAATGAAGAAACACCAAAGGACAATGGCAAGGCCCCACACCTGGAGGTACTTTTGCCTGCCTGATTAATTAGATGGAAATATCCTCTTTCCATCAGTAAGTATCACAAGGCTCTACTTATTTTCGCCACTAGGGATACATTAACACATCTGAATAAGTTACTTTTAAATCATGCTGCCCTAGCACGGGTATGGATTAAGAAAGAGATAATGAAATAAATGCCTTATGGATTGAGAGCTGGCAGGGATCTGGCCATCATTAAGTATAACTCCCTTCATTTTACAGATAAGGAAACTGAGGCCATAGGAGATTAAGAGTCTTGTCCAAGGATATGCATGTAGTAGGCATCAGAGAGGATTATTATTCAAATTATTAAATTCAACTCAGAAAATATTCAGTAAGTGCCAACTGTATGCAAAGTATGCAAAGTACTGTTCAAGGCATATGAGATATAGAGATGAAAAATGGCATTTTCTGCCTCAAGAAGCTTACAAAGAAAAGGCTTATGGTATAGTGGGGAAAGTACTGGATCTGGAATTAGAGAATCTGTGCATGAATACTTATTCTGCATCTTAGTATTTGCGTGGCTGCAGCCAAGACAGTTCAAATCTTTGGATTTCAGTCTTCTCATGTGTAAAAAGACAGTGTTGAGCTAAGGAACCTCTAAATTCCTAAATCCTCTAATTACTTTATTGAAAACTCTAAATTCTTTGATTCTTGATTTAATAGAATGATGAAAAGATGTATTTAAATAACTATAGTAGAAGTTAGGAAATAATAAATGCACAGGGAGAATGAAGCAGAAACATAAGAGAGAGTCAAGGAAGGAGAGATAATTACTTTGGCTTGGTGATATCTAGGAGAACCTGGCATTTCAACTGGGTCTCAAAGGAAGGAAAGGTTTCAACAGTCAGAAATGTTGTAGGAGTTCATCATAGAAATCAAAGCAGAGCATATACATCCATAGAGATGAGAGAATAAGATGCACTTAGGGAATAACAATCTAACTGGCAAAGAATTTAGAGAATATGGAGAAGAGTGATATGAAATAGGGAGTTACATGATCGTATATATATATATATATATATATAAAATATTCATTGAATTGAACTGAACTGAGTGTTAGGAAGGTTATGTGGCAGCACTGAAAAGTTGAATTGGTGTAAAGAGATACTAGAAATAGAGGAGCCAATTTGGAGTCTTTTAAGGTCCTTATCTAGAATTGTGGCCATGGGAAAGGAGAGAAGGGGATGTATTCAGTGGTGATGTTGAAGGATCACAGATTACAAGATTGCAGAGCTGGAAGAGACTTCAAGGACATTTGCTTCAACCTACTAATTTTATAGATGAGGAAATAGAGACCCAAGACACTAATGACAGGGCAAAGATCACACAACTAGTACATTTCTGAAATGGAGCCAGCTCTTCCTGGCTCCAAGTTGAAAAATCTATCAAGGATGAGTGGAAGTAAATGTCTTTGCCTCAGCAACTGATCGAATTATATAAGATGAGCCAAAGATGACTCAAGTAGGATCTATGAAGTGCAGTAGGGGTGATTCTATCTGCATGGACAACAAACAGATATTCCACCAACCTTCTTTAGTAATGGCATTGGAGTGTTGGTGGCTATAAGAAGTAGAGCCAGTTGTGAATGATTGAGCCTTCTGCTTTTGTACACAAAGGGTGGTATGAAGTGCGGGACATGAACCCTAACTCTTTAAATAGTTTTAGAGCTATGGAGTCATCACTTAAGTTCCCTGGTACTTAGTTTCCTCATTCATAATGACTGTCATATTTTAAACATTGCAGGGATGTTGCAAGAAAACATTTTGAGAGCTGTAAGCATTATTAAAAGCATGAGTAAAAATTATTTCTTGTTCTATTAGTGGAATTTCTTAAAAGAGCATGCACACATTTTCACTCCCAAATAATTTTCAATCAGGTATTTCATTTCCTGGTTTACATTCATTCCCAGAATCCCAAGCCCTCTTAGGCTAACCCACCTCTATAACTTCAAAGTAGAAATGTACTTTTCTATTCCATGTGTGTGAATAGGGGGAAAAAGGCTTTCAAATGGAGACTGACAAATCTGTCCAGAGCACACATCCCTGGGTACAAACAAACAATACTGTGCAGGAACAGATCTGTCAAGTCCTGTTCCTCAAAATTGAAATGGTCTTACTTTAAGCATTTTTAAGTTTTATGTCTCACTCTAGGGATGATGAGTTTTGCTCTATGACTCCATAAGATTAGCTGACTCATCATCTTTTGATTTCTTCCCTTTCAAATTGTTAAAGAATAAGAAGGGAAAATTTTCGTTTGTTTGTTTTGCATGAAAAAGAGGGATAGAGCTTTATTTTATACATAGTTCAACTCTGTTTGTTAACAGGATTGGCTAAATTTAGGAGGTGAAATTTAAATTTCACCCCATGATAAAGCTTCAAACCATGGACTCCAGAGTGCTGATATAAAAAGGGGTACACTTCCTCAACTCAATAGATGCCCCACTTTGCAGAGATTTTTTTTTACTGGACTATTTCCCTCAACAGCCCATGGACCACCTCCCAGTGGCATTCCTAGGCCTTACCTTATAGGTTGTCTAGAGGATGGTTTATAACCTATTCCAAATTGCTTTTTACCAGAGAAGAGTTCTCAGGTATGTGTCTGTGTATAGTAGAGAACACACAGAGACTAGGAAGTAGAAGATCAGAGTTTGAGTCTCAGGTCTGCTGACCTTGGATAAGTCAAGTTAATTAGCCCTTTTGAAGTAGAATGGCAAGAAACATAACTTCTGCTTCCTAGGTTTGCCAGGAGGATCAAATGAATATTTTATGTAAAGTACTTTGTGAACTGAAGCACTATTGAAATGTGTGATGATGGTGACAATGATGATAAGTGGCCTTTGATGGGTCTCCTAGAAGAACATGCTTTTTTCATGAACCTCTTAAATCTCACGAGTATCCTATGGATTGAAGGGCTACTTGGAGAGGAGGAATGGAGACGGAAGGGAATGATAATCCCCACATCTGTCTTATTACCTAACACTCAATTCAGTTCAGTCCAACAAATATTTATTACACAGGTGATTATTACAAAGGGAGTGACATGTCACTCCCTGTCTTCAAAATGAAAGAAAAAGTAGACCATTTTGTTTTAAGGTTATGTGTAAGGCCAAGGGTTAAGCTGTTAGCCAGCATTATTTCTTTTTGCTTTTAAATAGATGGTGAATCCAAACCACTAGAGCCAGCCCCTCTCTCCCCTCCCCCCACTTTTGTGTGCGTTACCTACATAATTGGGCATAGCTACACTTTTCTTGGTTGCCTCAGAGTTTCGTTAGCCCCTTTGGCCTCTGTCATTAGGTTCTCCTTCACTTGGCATGTTGTTGCTGCCTGTGTAATCTGGCTGCTGAGCCACATACTTGTGTCTGCAAGCAGGCATTGCCAGGTGATGGCTTCCAGGGGGTTGCCTACAGGAAGTCACTGAAAGTTGGTGCAAATGTCAGAGCTGTAGACATTCAGCTCCAAGTGCCTCGCGGGCAAGGTCATGCTTTAGGGCAACTTCATGGTATTCCTTACCCACAGAGGGAGAAAAGGAATAAAGACACTGAAAATGCTGTCTACTTTGGCTCAAAGGGAAGCTGACAAATCTCAGTTTGCTTTCCTTGGGGGAAAAAAAGCATTTTACACACTCAAAATGCCCACTGGCCCTGAGGCAAAGAAGAAAAAGGCAAGTATGTGTTTGAAGAAAGGAGAAAACCACTCCAACTGTGTCCACACATGGCAGGTAATGACTCCTTCACAAATGAAGGCCCCTTTGTCTCTTGGCAGCTTGGCATTTCTTCCTTCATGCTCAGTGACAAGAAATTCCCCCATTCCAAAATGTGAGCCATCTGGCCTATTAGCAATGTAATCAATCCTAGCCAATAAATCACCCCACCCATCGTTCTTGACAACAAAGTCTGTAGTATGTTAAAACATTATAATGATGACAACATAGCATGATCTACGAGGCCTCTCAGCACCATCCCATTCATCCAGCTGGGAAAATTATGACCTCCAACATCTTAGCAGGCCTCTTAGTTATGAGCACTTACATTTGTTGAACAGACTCCCAAAACGTTGTCAATCAAAACTAGAAGAATGGTTTCAGTCTCCTGTCCACTGTCAGAAACCTTCTTGTAAAATGATACTGATACAACATCACCCTTTCCTGTAGGGTTATTGATGACGTGGCATTTCATTTAGAATAAAATTTGAAAGTAATAGTACTTATAATAGTCCTAGAGGGTTGCCTAGGGCACTAAGAGGTAAAGTTGCCTATCCAAACTCAGTCAGTTGGTAAGCACTTATTAATCATTTATTATATGCCAGGTCATACTAGGAATACACGAAAACAAAAAACAACCATGAACCCTGACCTCAGGGATCTTTTATTCTAATAGGGATGACAACATGGCAAACAACTATGCACATATAAAATATGACATGCAAATAAAGTACTCTCAGGAGACAAAGGAAGTGAAAAGTAATGAAAATGGGTAAACTTCTCACAGAAAGCATGATTTAATCTTAGACTTAAATGAAGGCAAGAAGCCAGAAGGTAGAGGGAAGCAGAAAGGATATTCTACGTATAAGGCACAGCCAATGAAAGGTCAGAGGGAGGAGACAGAATGTCGTGTGGAAGATAGAAGAAGGCTACCAAAGCTAATTCATAGAGTCCTTGGAGGGGAGTAAAGTATAAGAAAACTGGAAAGGTAGGAAGGGGCCAGATTGGGAAAGACATTAAAAGACAAATGGAGGATTATAGATTTGATCTTGCAGATAATAAATAGGGAGCCACTATTGGATGTATATATGGATGTATTCATGAATAATATGTGCGTATGTGTGTGTGTGTGTGATGTGGTCAATCCTGCCATTTAAGATGATCACTTTAGCAACCAGGTAGTTGACAGACTATATAATAGGGTCTACAGTAGTCAGTGACTCAAGAAGATTTTAAGTTGTAGAAAAACAGATGATTTGAATTGACGGATGGGGTTTCTTCAATGGGCATTCTTTGCACCAATAAAATTGGTCTAAACAAAAGAACAGCACAAGCACTAACCATAATATTTCATTTATATGGTACTATGAGGTTTGCAAAATGCTTTATATGCACGATTCCATTTGATCTTCACAAAAACCACTTGAGGTAAGTACAATTGTTATTCCTATTGCTATTTGACACATGAGGTAAGGAGAAGTTAAGTGTTCTGCTGAGGCCCACAAAGATGATACGTGTCCATTAGGAGGTTTGAATCCTCACTTGAAATCTTCCAGTCCATCCATTATGTTGTGATGCCCTGCCTTGGGATTCCTCTGTATATGTATGAAATAAGCCAATTAGATGATCTCTCTTGGAGTTTGTGTTTTTATAGCTTCTTGTAATCCTTGTGTCACTAAATTCCTGACTCCATTGAGGGCAGGTAGAATGTGAATCTTCCCATTTCATTTGAAAATGTAGGAATGGTACAATAGGTCTTGCTACATCACACCCCACAACAACCACAACGATATGGTGTTTCACAGGAAAACTCACCAAATGACACATTAGGCATTTTCTTGGTTGTTCATTTATGTCAGAGTCAATGTTTCTTGAGAATCTACTGAACTTTTACAATGGAAAGAATCCTCAGTGATTCCCAAAACCAGCAACGTGACAAGAGTGTGCACTTTGGAAAAGCCCCATGAAAAATTGTGGATTGTTTCTTATTAGAAATACAGGAGAGATGAAATATTTAAAGGAAGATATAAATAGATACCTGCAAACCACCGCCAGGCACGTAATGTTTTGGAATGCATGGGGATTTGTTTTCATCCAATTCTGATTCCCCCTCCCCATGACAGTAAGTTATGTTCTATAGTTAAGCTATACCAAGGAAATATTATTCAATAGCACTATAGAAAAACTTGTCTGCTAGATGAGAATAGAATAAATTGTTTAGGGACAAAACTTACCCCATTTTAATTCTGGATTCAATTGGCATTGCTGGAAATAAGTTGTATTCTTAATGCATTCACTAACAAATATTTGTTCACTGAAATCTTCTAAATTCAAAAGTCACACCTATTAGTCAGGGTTCACACATATTCCTATGCTTATCATCTAGTTGTATCCTGCGTAAGTTCAACACACAAAGGACAGAAACGTCTAGGGAAGCATTCCGGCAAACTCTTTAGTTATTACTTCTAAGGAATCCTTCCCAGATCAGCTCCAAGTGACAAGAGGCAACATAGTGTAGTGAAGGGAACATTGGAGCTAGTCAAGGTTTGAATCCTATCTCAGACACTTACTAGCTTGATTTATGATGCCGAATAAGTCAGGTAGCCAGTTTGGGTCTCAGTTTACTCATCCATTCTTAACATGAGGGAATCCGATGTGATGACTTCTCACCTCTAAATCTATAATCCTATAATCCAATGACTCGCTCCCTCCTCCAGTGCTCCATTTCCTATCTCTTTCTTTGTAGAATGAGAGAGAGAGAGAGAGAGAGAGAGAGAGAGAGAGAGAGAGAGAGAGAGAGATGGAGAGATATATAGGGATATGGCAAAGTAATAGTCACATAGGAGATACTCAGAGAAATATATGTATATTTATAGTTATCTCCATTTATCTGAGTCCCTGTTGTGTGAATGTGTATGTATGTATACACACACATAATTTACAATATTTATTAGTTGTTACTCATCCTTGATTTTCAAAGACAAGTAAACAACATCACAATATGATGGATTATATATTGACTTGCACCTGAATTGGGTTTAAGTGTGGCAGAGTTTCATACAGTCCTCATCCTCACTGCCCCTTCCAGAGTCTTAGAAGTCTAGTGGCAGGCCGCAGGTCAAGAAGACTGACAAAGGCCTAAGATGACCTTGGCATCTTCAACGTCTGACCAAGCTCTAAGCACTCCACAGCACCTGCTTCAACTGCCTTCACGGCTGTTAGAACAAATTATTTTCATCTGCTCATTCTACAGGAGGAAGGCTTCGCATGGGTTGGGGAGACTTCCCCCAGCTCACCAACAGGTGTGAGGACTATTTATTACCCTCAACCTGGTTTAACCTGTCTGCTAAGATGATTTATATAAGATGAGTATAACCATTGCACATGCTGCAGCTTCTTGGAGCCATAGATAAGAGTTGGGGGAAAGATGGACCCCAAAGGGAGATAGATGAACAGCCCTGAAAAGGGCTTTGGGAAGCCTTCAAATCAGAGATGTTAGTTATCCTCAAGGACCTCATATACCCCACAATTTATACTTCATGCATGCATAATATTTATGGAAGTGTCTGTGTATCCATAAATATTATATTCGTGCATATACACACACAATGATACATACACAATGATCCAGTTTCATTGTCTATAACATGAACTAGAGATGGAAATGGCAAATCACTCCAGTATGTTTTTGCTAAAAAAAAAAAAAAATGAACAAAAACCAAAACAAAACAAAACTCAAATGGGGTCACAAAGTATTAGACACAACTGAAATAACTGAACAATATATATACATATCTCTGTGTTTGTACATATGTGTATATACATACACATACACACATAACATATGTAAACATGCAAACATATGGTCAGTTATACACACATATATCTTTTAGGTAATTGAGAATATAGTGTGTCTTATGTATGTACACTCATAGTATATACATGTAATTACATGTGTGTATAGTCATATATACATATGTGATAGTATGAATATAATGTGCTTGTCATATTTTAAGACTGAGAGTTAACATTAGAGATATAATGACCTATGCTCAAATTCTGTCTCTAATACATAGTGACTGTGTAACCTTGACTAAGTCACAACCTCTCCATGTCTCAGGAAACTCTAAGACTCTCAGTTGCAAAGGAAGTCCTTATTTGGATTGGCAGAAGGAATATTCTTATCAAGAGTGTGTCAATGAGTGTGTATTCACATACACAGGTGACCACCTAATATATGTCAAGCAGTTTTCCAGACATTATTATAGATATTGCCTATATCACAAGGGAATGGCTTAGACCCAAAGATATAAATACATGAAAACTTATTTCTGGGTGGAACCAACTCAGAAAGGAAATAAGATTACTTTTTACAGGAGTCCACAGAAATTACATGAACAACACTGAACTAGACTTTAGCCTTGAAGCTTGGGCAGCAATTGGAAACATCCGTGAGTAGTGAAAATAGAAAAATATATACACATATATACTTATGCGTATCTATATAGATACACGTGAATTTATGTAAATAGACATAAGTAACATTTATCAAGCATTTGTCACTTCTTTAAATGTATTTGCATGCAAAACCTCATTTAATCCTTGTAACTACTAGTCTTGCGAATTGGATGGAACAGATTTTGTGATCACCATTTTAAAAATAAGGAAACTGAGGCCCAGAAATATTAAATCACAATACTAACTAGTCAGCTTTGTTGATACTATCTATCCTTCTTTGTACGCTACCGTGTTCCACGTATGGATACTTTTTGGTGGGATTTGTAACTATGTAATTCGAGCATCTGCCCATTCTTGGGGCAGTTTTCCGCAGTGATAATCTACTGTGCATATATGAGGGGATATGTCTTAACTGGCTGAGAGAATGATGAGCTGTTGATGATGTTTGAGTGGAGGAGAGACTTAATTGGAGAATGAATCCTTTGAAGGAAATTAAAGTAGAGATATACATAAATGACTGAATATTGAAAGGTAGATTGGATCCCCAGAGGTGTTGAAATTCCCTTGACTTCTTGTAACTACTTTCACAGATATTTTACCCCCTTGTTAAGAGAGTTGCTTCTCTCCTTGCTCGGAATGAGATATTTTCTTTCTACCAGTTGAAAAACTTATTTATGCATGTATTTTGAGGCTATATTTGGATCTATATAACTTCTGCACTTCTGTTTTCTTTTTTTGAGAAAAACAATTAGTTTTTAGGATCTTCTTTTGTGTAAGCAGAATTTGGAGGGAAGTGAGTTTAAGCTAAGAACATGATACTCACTTTCCATTCAGACTCAAATCCTTAAACGAGAGATATTTAAGAGGTGATATACAGCTATAGTTCTAGTCTAATACTGCTTTTGGACACTGGAGTAGAGATCACTAAGGCTGGACTCTACCTGTCCCAAGTCACAGCAAGGCAAAGTGCTCTTAGGGTTTGCAAAGGTAGGCTGAATTTCAGATCATATCTATACATGCCACCTGTGAACTTCATGAAAAGATAGCACTATATGTGTGTGTATATATGTATATACACCCATGTGTTCATATATGTATGTATGCTCATGCATATTTAATATGATACTATATAGACATACATACATACACACATACATACATAATACTCACTAAATTGTTACTATGGGTCAGACTCTCTACCAAGCACTAGGAGATAAGTACATCCAAGTGGGCAGTCACCTTCCTGAAGGAGCTTGAGCTTCATACACATGCATACATACACACTTATATACATACACGTATACACACATACATACACACACTCATATATGCATGACTGCATGTATAGAATATATGTATATGTGAAATACCCTGCTTGTTCCAGTACAGGAGAGTGGGACATTAGAGGCACAGGGACCTCTGGCCTTGTGCCATAGAAGGTCAAGAGTCAACTTGAATTCTATTCTGTTATGCTTTAATGTATGCGTGTGGCAATGTACAAATGATGAGAATTAAATTGTGTATAGAATTAAGTGAAATTTTTGGTATTCAATAAACATTCGTTTCAAAACTATTTTGAATAAATGCCTGTGACAAACTCTCTTTTGAGATACTGTAAAATTAACAAAGAAGAAAAAAATGGGAAAAATGATTTGATTGTTAAGAAGTAACATAAACTGTAGTCATATATGTGAACAAGTTCCTATTTATATCCAAATACTTTATTACAAAGTGGTTACATATACACAAATGTATGTATGTATGCATTTGATATCATATTAGTTGTAATATAAATACATTATGTATCACATTAGCTTTGTCTTAAGCTTTCTGTTACCTAATGTTCAACAATCTTAATATATTGATTTCTCATGTATAACGTATATACTTTTTAGGGTGGGGAGAGGGGAGAGAAAAAATTAAAATAAAAAGTTTTCACATGTAATTGGAAAAAAATAAAATACTATTAAAATAACCTTAATGCATGTCTAGTCTTTGAAGGAAATCTAGGAAAGAAGTCATGGAAATGCCACCTATATACGAGGTGGGACTAGAAACTTTCAACATTTCTGAGATGTATCTGATCCTAAGCCAATTGAACTAAGACTTTAAGGCTAAATGGATAACCTCCCACAGATGGATTTAATGGTTAATGTCTGGAAGGCATTAGGTTTTATCTGACTTACTCTTTGAAGGATGCCCAGCTAAATAACTAACCTCCCCTGGGCTTATGTTAAATAGGTTTCTCTGAAGTTTATAAGTAAATAGAGTTTCCACCTTTCATTTATGGCTACACCTTCCTTTGTATTCATTTACAAGGACTCACCACATATAATGACTTCTATTTCTTATATAAGACAATTTGTGATTTTACTGAGAAGAGAAAGAAACATTCAAGTATTTATTGGATTCATTTCTTTTCCTAGGCTTCTTTCAGTCATCAAGTGACCATTTGTTCCAGTGGTTGTTCAGTTCAGTCCATGCAGAGCATTCTGTTAAGTAAAATGTGAGGGTTTATTGAAGTAGAAATTATACTTTAAGTAGCTAGAACTCTCATAGGAAGTACAAGACTCACAAACACACATACACAACACACACACACACACATATATATATATATATATAAATTTTGTGCTGTTATACACACATGTGTATACATACCTAACCACATTTATGTGTGTATATGTACTTATGTGTGCATGTATATATGTATACATGTATGTAAATATGTGTAGATATGTAAATATGTGTGTATACATGCATAGGTACACACACACACACACACAAAGACAGAGAGATTGAAGTTTAGTTGTTTTTCAGTCATGACCAAATCTTCATAACCCCATTTGGAGTTTTCTAAGCAAATGGAGTGGTTTGCCATTTCTTTCTCCAGCTCATTCTATAGATGAAAACCTGAGACAAATATGGTTAAGTGATTTGCCCAAAGTCATACAAACTAATAGGTATTTAAGGTCCCATTTGTGTTTAGGAAGATGAGTTTTTTTGACTCCAGTCACAGGACTCTATCCACTGTACTCCCTAGCTGCTGAAATGCTAAAGGACACTGTTTCAAAATATAGTCAGTATCATTATGAAGTTTGTAGCTGGATAAATGAATGAAAATATGTACTAAGTTCTTACTATGTTGAAGGCACTGTGCCAAGCTTTGGGAGACAAATGCATGCACAATAGTCTCTGTTTTCAAGAAGCTTATATTCTAAAAGAAGATGACACATATAGAAAACTGTAACCAATAATGCATATTTTAGACAAGGGAATTGGGGGAACATTGAATGCAAAGGAGAAATGATTGACATATGGTTTCCAGGAATGGCAGTGCTGATTTGATTACTCTTTTCAGAGCTAGAACTATATATATGAAGGGCAATAGTTAGTTAACAAATAAACGTGTATTAAAAGCCTTCCATGTGTCAGGGGCTGTGTTAATTATTGGGCATCCAAAATGAGGCCAAAGAAATTCCCTGTTCTCAAGGAGTTTGCAATCCAATGAGGGAGACAAATGGTTTTTCATTCTTCATTCTTGAAGAGGACGAATGACATCAGGAGGATGATACCTTTATTTGCAATTTAATTAGATTTAACGGAGGCAGAGATTTACAAAGTCATCAGTCTCAATTCTCCAGAGTCATGGGAGTCCAGTGTCAAGACATGGGTCTAGAAATTTGGTGATGACTACAGATGCAGTGGGAGACGTTGGCCTTTTTAAGCTAAGATCTTTCCTAGGTCTCAGTTTGTCTGAGGCAGTAAGTCATTAATTAATTAAAGGCCAGGTAAAAATTGAGGCAAAATTTGGCCCAGTTTGCTTTCAAGCAAACAAATATGTATAAACAAGTTAAATACAAGATTAAAATGAAGTAATTAAAAGAGGAAAGGCCCTAGTAACAATAGGGTTTGGGAAAGATTTTGTTTAGAAGTTAGAATTTTAGTGGGGACTTAAAGGAAGTCAGGGAAGCCAGTAGCTAGAAACAAGGAAGGAAAGCATTTTTGTCATAGGGGAGGGGAAGAAAATACCTAGAGTTGAAATGAAGTGTCTTGATCATGGAGCAACCTGGAGGAAAGAGTAACTGTATATGAAGAGTATGGTATAGGAAGCAAGGTGTAAGAAGACTGGAAAGGTAATGAGGGGACTAGATTATAAAGTGTTTTGAATAGGAAACAGAACATGTTTTATCTGGCATTGGTAGCTACTGGAGTTTACTGAAAATTAAATGCTGGGAGTGGGGTGGGGAAAGGGACAGGGTGACTTGATCAGAGCTGTGCTCTAGAAAAATCACTTTGGCAACTGAATGGAGGACAGATTGGAAGGGAGACACTTGAGGAAGGCAGATCTGTTGAGGTTTAGGAGTGTTGGGATCCCAAAATAGTGATATATGGTTCCTGCCAAAGAATTTGACCCCAGCATTCTTTCAGTCAATGAAAAACAAGACTTATTAAAGATCTACCACACTGGCCAGACTTTAAAGGAATCTGAACATTTATATTGCTAATGCAAATGGGTCTGATTTAATTTGAGCGCCTTAATGAAGGCCAAGATGGATCTTATATACAGAAAGACTGTGGGAGGGATCTACGGTTGATTTAAGTAATCTTGGGTGATTGGAGGAGAGTTTTAGGGAGGATCTTGATGGGAGTGGCCAGTAGACTGGGGTGACTAGAGGTAGGAATCCAGCAATCAAGAGAATGAGGTTTAGATGGGATTAAGAGGGGGAAGTAGTTGAGAGTGATATGTAGACAACATTGGATGGTTGATTTAGGTTAATGGTAACAAAGAATTGGGCATAGTAATAAGAAAAGGCTTATAGTCTCAGGGGAACATCAGATCAAATGGAAGATTTCAAGGAGAGTTCAAGGTGGGGTTTTCCAGTGCCTGTGGACAAATGGAACCTAAATTGTTTTAGAATAAAGGGCCCCCAAAGCTTGGGCCCCATCAGATCTACCAGCAACTTTTAAAAATAGTCTAAGTATAATATGATGAGGGCCTGCACTTGAGTAGTGTCAGGGTCAGAGGAGAGAAGGGGTTGTTACAAATGTAAACGTGGGAGGAATGTTTTACAATTTAATGGCATCCTATGGAGATTGACAGTGAGAGAAATGATGATTAATAAGCATTTATGGGGGGGAGTCTAGGCCTTTCCTTGTCCTTTTTGCCTTGTTCAAAGCCCAGGCTTTGAAGGACATTACTGACATCTTCCAAAAATTTCCCCCACCTAGACCAAGTTTTCTAAGCAAAGTACTTACCCATTGTTTTCTACTAAAATTTTGGTGGGGATAAATTCTTTACTTAGATTGCCCAAGGCTGGGAGTAAAGGACTTAAAGTTGCATTCCCTGAGCCCTTTATTAGAATGGTTCCATCTCTCATTGTAATATTCTTTCTACTTGTTAATTATTAACCAATTATAGTTGACTGTCACCTTAAGGAACATCCAGTCTTCCAAGGACATATAAACTATGAGCCCACCACCATAATCTGGTTTTGGTCCAAGAGAGAGACAACCAAATGACCATTTCTTTTATTGATAAAATTCACAAATTATTAACAAAATAATTAATTACCCAGATATTATGTCTTATGACTTTTCAAACATCATAACAGGAAGGTCAGAAAGTTGCATGATGCACTTAAGATGAGGACATTCTTTAGAGTCTAGTTTCAAGGGGATTAGAACTTGAGTTCTGGTAGGAAGTAGAGAGAAAAAAAACTAAACACACGAAAAGATAAAAAGAAATGTGCCAGGGATTGAATCATAGTGTAGTTAAATGTTAAGTTATATAGTTAAATGTAGTTAAGTGTAAGTGTTAAGTGCTATTGTTGTGTTGGTCCTTCATTTTCTAAGAGGACCATGACATCAGAGAAATGATGGCATGACTTGTACTTGACTTTGTTTTGAGTGAGGGAGGGCTGTGTAGGTCATCAGCCTCACTTTCTCCTCCTGAGTCATTTGGATCCAGTGACCAGATATTTGTCAGGATGCCTGGAGATGGTCCAGGATGCAATGGGAGACCTTGGCCTTTCAGGCTAAGGCCTTTTCAGGTATTCACTTGAAGTAAGGTAATACCCATTCAGTGAATGGGCCTATTTAAAAAGTAGTCGGGGGATGGCCCCTTTAATAGAAAATAAAATAAATAAATAGATTAATCATGCTGGGAGAGGCAGGAGCCTCAGGGTTGTTGTTTTTAAGAGAAACCATTACTATTGACATTCACTCTATGCCAAGAGGGTCCCAAACCAGTCATTGAGTGGAGGTTAGACAGGGAACTTTCTTTGTTCAATCTATGTGCTTCAGAGTGCTTGGGGTCTAAGGTTTTAGGGGAAACATGAAAGAAGGATGGAAAGTAAAGGGAAGGAAAGGGAAGGGAAGGAAAGGGAAGGGAAGGGAAGGAAAGGGAAGGGAAGGGAAGGAGCTAAGTGCTATAGGTATTTAGGGAAGCATGGATGGCTTGGAAAGCTTCTCTTTAAGAGCCTGACATTTGAGCTTGTTCTACAGAAACATTTGGATATGAGTTTGAAGATTAAATCTATGCAGATTCAAGTTAATTTTGGAGACTTGATTTTCTGAACATTTCATCAAAAAATTAATCAAAATGGTATTTTGTGCCATACTGAGGAGTATCTAGTCTGTTGCATAATACATCCCACTTCCCTGCCCTGGAAGTAGCACCTGTAGAAAAATACCAAAGATGTTCTAGTGCTCCTAGAACTGTTTACAGATTCAAAGGAGTTAATATATAGAGAGTACTTGGTAAACAAAGCATTATATAGATGCTAGCTATCTATTCATCATTTAACCTGTAAGGTCTCTTTCTATTCTAAAGCTAAACAATACTTCAGGTGGTATTCCAGTCAGTGTTCTTGCCTGACTTTTAAAAAGCAGGGACTACTGTAGAGTCACTACTTTGAATCTTTCAGAATCTAATCTATTGAAGCCCTAACTTTTCTACTTCCTCAAGATTTCCCAAACATGGGAAGGTTCCCTGCAGATTGCTGACATACACAATATTTCTTAATAATTAAAGATCATCCCACAGGCTTCAACTGCTGAGCAACATCTAACCTTCCTCAAAACATGCACTGGGAAACCTCAAAACAAAGAAAGGTAATTGTTGTTTTCTTTAGATGTGGGTTTAGATGCACTTGAAGAACAGAAAGTTTCTCTTTGCATTGATGGAATTTTCTATAGCTAAACATTAATGAAAGAAATTTAAGAACTAACTCTTCCCCTTAGAAAATGTTCAAGCTCCCCCTACTAGTTCCTGTGGAAAATCCCCAGTCTGGGCAGTCTTAGCACCTCGACTAACTTTTTTTTTTTAACTTTTTAAAGTTACCTTTGGTATTCCATGCACTGCATATTCAGTAGCAAATACCAAATCTGCCCTGTAGCTTTGAGATTCATGGTCAATGATGAGAAAAGGTCCACACACCCAGAATTCCATATAAAATGGAATTTTAAAAGGGGACCCACATTATTAACCTCATTGTCACAGGCAGGTGCTAACTGGGCCTGTGTCAAGTTTTTTTGTGTGTGTGCATGTATGTGTGTGTGTGTGTTTGTGTGTGTTCTCTGTGTATGTGTTGTCACCTTTACCTTGAAGAGAAAGGCAAGAAATCTTGCACTATGTACTAGGGAGGAGAGAGTAGATTCGACCTTTACAGAAGATAGTAAACAATATTTTTCTCTTATGAAACAACCAAAAAGTAAATCACATTATGGAATCTCATAAAAAAAGCTTTCATTCCCACCAGCTATGCCCTAGATAGTTTATTGCAAAAAAGAAAATAGATACACAAATAAAAGATAGATTCCTATCTCATTTTATAATTCCATATTTTTCTTTCACACAGAGATGACCTCTCCTTTTCATAAAAAGGGACTTCTGAATAGAAGGAAAATGTTAATGAGTGTCTGGGGGATGTTATAATTTATATTTTCATTTCCCAATAGATTCTATTTAATGTGGTGTCACTAGTGTGGAGGTTACTATTTTTTGCAAAGCACCATTGCTTTCTTTCATTGAGGTGTTGCTTGGTTTATGATGTTACCCTTCAACACAATTCTTGGTATAGTATTTGTCTCTATAGTAATTACTGTCGTGATGGACCATGGCAGAGGGGAAAAGAGCATTGACCTGGAAGGCAGATCTGATTGTAAGCCCTCCCTCTACAATCATGTCCTAGCTTGTTTCATCATGGTTAAAGCACTGTTGACTCTGAGTCTCAGATTTGTCACATAAAATAGAGATAAGAATGTATACACTAACCAGCTCCCATAATCATTGTAAAGAAAGTGCTTGGAGACATTTAAAACACTGTCAATCTATTATAAATATCCGATCTTATACTGCCAACTACAAATATTTGCCTGCTTCCCTCCTTTTAAGACTCCTTTTGTAAATAATTCTTGCTGTATAACATTCAAAATCTGAGAGAATGTTCTACATTTTAGTGCAAAATAAGAGGTCAGAAACTGTCTGCTATCAGCATCTTTACACCTCAGAATCCAGGCTTTTTAGAAAGGTGACAGTCAGAATGTCAGGGGTCCGGGGGTCGGCATAGGCCGCCTGAGCGGATAGGAGCCGCCCTAGGGGTCGGTACCCGCCCAGGGAGAACTGCCACGTTGGCAGAGACCAGTCTGCCTAGCGAGGTGGCTTCTCCTGATTGGGTGCTGGGAGGGCTCCAATAGGATGTCGGCTTCGCCCTCGGGGCGGACCTGTGTGGCTCCCTGGAACTCCCTATATAAGACAACGCCCTTCGCTGCTCGGGGGGAATCCTCCATACCAGCTGTAATAAAGTACCTGTACTCCTAAGACTTGCCTGATTACTGCCTACTCCGCTCCCCCAGAGTAGGTCCGGAGACGTCCGAAGCCGTGCCCACGGAGGTGTAGACTCACCTGAAGGTCGCGGGCTCAGCCCCGCCCGCGACATCAGAAGTCTCTTCTCTCTGTTCCCTTGTCATAATTGATCAATGATTCTTGGAAAAGATACCAGCAATGGACAATTTTACTAGATTAAGAAGGCAATTTTCTGTTGCTGAACAGTAATAGCTATTCAGTTTGAAACTGACCTATCCCTTGAACAGTCCTAAGTACATACTCCTTCCTGCTACTCCCTCCAAAAAAACGAAATGGATAGCTATCAAGTCAATCATAGAACTTGGAATCTAGAATGTGAACTTTTGCTTCATTCCCTCAGATGAACTGGAAGAGTAGGCTAAGAGTAAGGGAGAAATTGTGTTTCTTTGTTTAGTTTTTCTTTGATTTAGTTTTGTTTTAAAGATCACTAACAGATTACCTGACTATACTGCTAGCTAGTCAAAAAATATTCTCCGTATCTTTTTCTGTATCTCTGTCTTGTCTCTGTCTTTCTTTGACTCTCTTCATCTCCGTCTGTCACAAGCACAGAATTATTCATTTTCACATCTTCATAGGTGGGGTTTGGAGCAAATGGTCTGCCTAATAATGTCAGCTCAATGGCATTCCCAAAGAGGTACTGAAAGAGAAGTCCACTTGTTTTAAGGAATGTATGCATGTCTGTGTCTTTGGGACTGTTCAAAGTCATTTACTCTATAAAAGAGGGATTCAGGTTGTTAAAACATTGGCTTTAGTAAGTTAATTCACTGAGCATTTATTTATTGAGTTCCTATTGTACTAAAATGAACTATTCTAGGCAAAGGAGTAAAGGGAAAGCTTATCTCAAATTTATTGTGAAAGATAGAATTTTAGGCATCTTGTAGGATAAATTTTATGACAAAAAATCTTCTCAGGTGTATCTATTTACCTCCTCTATTCTACCTGTCCAGAAGAGCAACCCTACACTTTTATAATGATAAATGGAGATGTGCAGTTGATGCAACTGGCAGAATGCCAGATTACAGCTATAGTAGAGGTCAAGTTTAATTTCAGGTAGGTTCAAACCCCATAGTCTTCTTTTCCTCCACTCCTGTTTCTTAGACCAAACTAAAAAAAATAATACTAATAATACAAAGACTGAGAACATGCAAACAGCCTAAATATTATGATGCTGAGTTCTAGACAAGTGCACTGTTTCCACCTGGGAATTTAGCTCTTCATGTTTCATGCTAAAACAACCAGTTGAGGGGTAAAATTTAAGTAAATCAGCCAGTTACATTTCTGCAATTCTAAGTAACTCTTTTGATTATTAATTTAAATTACTTATTTTAGAGGAGCTGAGATTTACAGCTGAGAGGTCCAGGTTGTCAAGCTTCTAAATCAATCCACAAGCATTTATTAAGCATTTTATACATTACAATCATTGTGTCAATTGCGTGTGAAACTTTGTGACAAAGTTTCTATGTGTTCTCCTTGTGCAGAAAATATTCCAAAATAATAGACAATAGGTTTTAACATTATAACCATTGTATAGAAAGGCAAGTAAACGACAGTGAGAAAGAAAGTTTTCTAATTTATTCTGAAATCTCAACATCAATAGTTTGTTAAGAACTATTTCCTTTTGAAAATTTCAAACACTGGCATGGGAAATAATTAAATTCTCCAGGTGAGATGAAATCTGTGAAATTCGTGATATGAAGGGGCCAATTTTGTCCACTAAACATTTTCCGGAAACATGGAGTAATGCTATTCATGCTGATTCTGCCCACCTGTAGCATAATGCTTTTCCTTAGGCCAGAGGAGAGAGAAATGGAAACAGAATCCTGATGAAGAAAATGTCTGGCATGATTTATGTGTGGTCTTCTTGAAAGTGGTGGGGGAGGAGGTAATGGCCTTTCCAGATGCTTTCTATTCCTATCATCCTCTAGAAAAAATAGCATTCCATGAAAGTATTAGTACAGAGAATGAAATGGATAAAAAAAGATTAAACAAGAATAAATTAAAGAATAATATGAACATTAAATGAGAGTTGAGGAAAATGAAAACCACTATAATAATTTGCATCTTTATATAGCAAACATTATTTAGATCAGTGAGGAGAAAACAAAGTTCCTAATTAGCAATATTGACCATAAAAAATACTTACATAATTTTCAAATACAAATGCAATTTTTGGAAAGTGTTAGAGTATGGATATTTCTTTCTAAATAATGTAGCAAAAAGAGAAAAAGTATGAAGACCACGAAGTAACATCATATACATTTGAAAGATAAGGGCATTTATATTATCTGTTGTTGTTCAGTCACTTCAGTCATGTCTGATTCTTTGTGACTTCATTCGGGGTTCTCTTGGTAAAGATACTAGAGTTGTTGCCATTTCCTTCTTCAGCTCATTTTACAGATGAAGAAGTTGAGGCAAACAGGAGTGACTTACCTAGGGTCACACAGCTGGTAAGTATCTGAGACCAGATTTAAATTTAGGTCTTCCTGTCTCTAGTGCTCTATCCACTGTGCAACCTAGCTGCCCCCATTTCGATTATGATGGGTCTATTTTCTATAGTGCCAGTCAAGAGCACAGTCAGGTCCTAATCAGTGAAAATATTTAATCCCGTAAACTAACCACACTATTTCATTTTGAACTGCATTATTTCCATTGGACAAGATCAAGCCACCATATGTTAAGTAATTATAATTTTTGATAGTGCTAATATGAATACATGTTCCCATTCTAGGTGATTTGTTATTTGTAATAATCAGAACCTGGAAAGACCTGGGTCCTGTGTGTGCATTCACAGAAAAAAAAAAACCCATAACGTTTACATTGAATAATTGATAAAGTAGCACCTGATTTAACCCTATCTTAAATTACGTACTGACTCTACTGAACAAAATCTTTAAAAATAATACAATAAAAAACACACAAAACAGAAAAATTTTGCTCCCAGTTGTCAATTTATTATTTCACTATGTTAAATTACTATTTTTAAATTAATCTAGTATTTCATGGAATTATAGGATTATAGCATTTCAGAGTCAGAAGGGACCCTAGTAGCATTAAATTCAATCTATACTGGAAAATATATTCCCTCTAAAACCCTCCCAACAAGTGACCATCTGGTGTGTAAGGGAAATCTGTGCTACCTCCTTACACAGTCCATTCATTTTTGGATACCTCTGTTAGTATCTCTATATATAGTTTATCATGGCAATATCCATAGCTATAATACAATTTTTATATCATGATTTATATTGCATAAATATGTGTGATAATTATATTATAATTATCCATGTCCATTTATATGTAATGCTTTCCATGATATACATATATACATACACATATATATTTATGTGTGTGTTTGCATGTATTTGTGAGGAAACTTCATCAACCAATGCAGGTCAACAATTTCTTTGTCAATTACAGTTTTAAAAATATTCTTAGAGTACTGAGAGGTTAAAGGACTTACTTGTCCAGGAGGGTGAGGTAGACAAAATGTAAGTTGGAAGAAAATTTTAACCAAAATACACTGATTCTCTTCCCTTCTCCATTTTTTCCTCCTTTCCCTTCCCCTCCCCTCTGCTCTCCTCTCCCCTTTGCTCTTCTCTCCTCTCTTCTCTCCTCTCCCCTTTTTTCCTCTTTCTTCTCCTCTCTTCCCCTCTCCTCTTTTCCCACAGTATCCAGAGAGTGAAAGATCATGTTCATCCACAACATGGGTGCCATGAATATACTTGGGGGAAGGAGGTGCTTTCTGTCACCCTTTTTTTCAGCCTTTGGTCCCAAGAAATGTTTAGGTTTGTTTCCTGTGTCCTTTTCAGTTCTAGGCGCAGGCAGTAGAATCTCTACTGGACCCAAAATCAAGTCATGGTGACTTTGAAGTTAAGATTCCAGGAAGAATGTGCAACCAACCAGTCCAAGAGGGAAGCTCTGAGAAGTCAGAATGCCTTGGAAGCAAGCCCAGGCAGGGCTTTGGACTTGCAACTTGGTGGGATATTGCTATATAGGAAATAAGATAAACTGTGAAACTAATCCCTTTCCCCTCCCCAGAGAATGAAATGGTGCAGGAGGGATTACAGTCCCCAGGTGTTGGGAGAGATGCTTTTATGTTTGCTTTTGCTATAGCTTTGAAGTAAATCTTTCTTTGTAAAAGTGAATCTGAAAGTTAAGTGGATAAATGGAACTAGGGTGCAGTGGACTCCCTAAAATGAAGGGAATACCATTAGTCGGGACTGAATTCAATGGCAAAGAGCCTAGATACCTTAGACTCTCTTAAGGATACTGGAGAATTTTGAGGGAGGGCTTTGTAACATATTTGTCATTCTGCAATAAGCTAGAAGCAATATTTCATAGTATATAGAAAGTAATTCTCAAACTGGGTTTAAGTTCCACTTTTGTTACCTACTATCTGTGTGAAAGTGGCAAAGTCACTTTTCCTCTCAGTCTACTAGGAAACTTTCTAAGACTTTATCATCCTTTATTGGAAGAGAGATTTTCATCACCCAAGAGTCCCCTATACTAATGAAAAAACAGATCCTGTCCCTATCCCAATCCAAATCTGATGTAAACCACATGGAATATCCAGACTAAGAAATGCTTTGGCCAGTATAAACACCACAGTCTCCAATCACAAGGTCTAGGACATTGCCTGTTGATACCTTTCACCTATAATTTCTCAGCCTTCATAATGGGGTAACTGTCACATCTGTCTTCAAAGGCAGGAAGTTTGTACATCTGCTGATCTTTGCACACTGTCTTTATTGGATTATCCAGAATTATTTTAGTAAACAGGCCACTATGAAAGGCACCTTTGCTATTGACTACAAAGCACTTTGAGTCAGAATACCTATTCTTTGTAGCTTGACACACCTTCAAGGAGATCAAATGCCCAGAAACCTGCCAACTGTAGTCACATAAACAGAAAATACTTTCTGGGGCCAGGCCAAGTTTTCAATGTTTCAATGATTCTTTGGTCAAGTCAAAGTCCCTTACATGCTATGAGAGCATTTAGTGACACCCACTTGGTATCTGGCATCTGCTCAGGTGTGCTCTTTGCTGTTTGTCTGTTATCTAGATATTTTCTTTCTCTGTCTCTGTCTCTGTGTATGTGTGTGTGTCTGTCTGTCTATCTCTGTCTCTGTCTCTCTTTTTCTTTTCTACTCTGGCAAAGAAAGACATTGCGTAACTAGGTTGTGGTATTTGTTTCTGGCCAAATTGACACACCAGAGTAGACCAGGAACCATAACACTAGCCTAGAACAATTTATCAATTTACTTTGGGAGATGAGAATTCAAAGAGAATCATGATATTGAAGGCAACTTTATCAATCCAATATACTAGTATACTAGGTTAAAATATGTAACAGAAGGATTTACATTTGAAACTGCACCCTATTATAGGGTTAGATTTTGTTTTTTGGTTCTTATTAACCATTTGTGAGAATTATATGACCCCCTGTGAGTTCTTTGAAGTAAAATATTATTTGGTTATTTTTAATTTTTTTTTCTTCCTGCATCACTTGAAAAGTATAGTGTTCTCTGTGGAGCTCACATTATGATCTGTGAATTGCAAGAGCAGACAGGACAAGAGACTAGAGTCAGTTGTAATAACCTTAAGAAAACACAAATTATTATAACAAACTGATATTCACAAAGACTGGATAGTGGCATTAAAGCACTTATCTTCTATACTGAGAGTATATTTTTTGGAAGAAGACAAAAATGTCTAAATGAAAAACTTAGAATTCAGCTCACAGAGTATCTGAAAGAAATGAAACAAGACAGGAATAAAGGAAGGGGAAAGAGGAAAGGAAAGAAACTTTGAACATATAATAGAAAACTTTACCCAAGAAATGAGTATTGTGAGAAGTAGAAGAACCAAAAAAGCAGAATGACACAAAACATAAGAAAATTTAAATAGTATATAAAAAAAGATATGTCAAGAAGAGATAACCTAAGAATTAAATGATATACAAATTATATATATCACACACCTGAGAGTAAAGAGAATCCAATCCAAGAATTAATAATTTATCTGAAAATCATGAACAACAGCAAAAACACCAAAATCCTGGATTCCTTATTCCAAGAATTTCTAATAAAAACCTTCCAAAACTTTTAGACAGAAAAGTAGGTGAAAATGGAAAGAATCTATGGCTCATCCCAGGAAAGAAACCCCTCCCCCCCAAAAAAAACTAGAATGTTCAAAATCAAGCCAAAATCAAGATCAAAGAAAAATTACTACAAATAGCCAAAACAGAAAGAACTAAAATACTAATGAACCAAAGTAAGGATTATGCAACATATGGAAGCTATCACTATATAAAACAGGGGAACAAAAAGTGAAAAGAAGGAATATGACAAATATTGGAGTGACTATGGGAAAATGAAAACATCAATCCATGGTAGGTGGAACTGTAAATTGACTGAATCTTTCTCAAAGAAACAATTTGAAACTATTCCCAACAAAGTTAATAAGTTGAGTGAGGTGGAGCCAAGATGGTGGAGTAGAGGAATGGACCTGCATGAGTCTTCCCAAGGAAGCTGTTAAAATACCTGTACAAAATAATTCTGAACAAATTCTAGAGTAGTAGAAGTCGCAAAATGACAGAGCAAAACAGATTTCCAATCCAAGACTTGGAAGGCTGCATTGCACTGGCCTTGGCTGCACCAGCAGAGATGGGACTGGGACTGGAGCAGGCTTCAGGGTGTTAAATCATGGGCAGCTGCTGAAGTTTCTAGATTTCTCACTCCAGAAATGCCAAAGACAGCTTCAAAGGTCAGTGAGAAAGTTCTTTCACCTGGATGAGAGGGTAGTATAGTCAGGCCCCAAGCCTAGGCCCAGCCCCAGGAAATGGAAAAAGAGTTGCAAAAGGTCACTGAAGAAAATAATTCCTTCAAAATTAAATGGAACAAATGGAAGCAAATAGCTCTTTGTGAAATCAAGAAATTATAAAACAAAACCAAAAGAATTAAAAGTAGAAGACAATGTGAAATATCTCTTTGGAAAAATAATTGAATTGGAAAATAGATCTGGGAGAGATAATTTAAAAATTATTGGTCTACCTAAAAACATGATCAAAAAAAGAGTCTAGACTTCATCTTCCAAGAAATTATCAAAGAAAACTGCCCTGATATTCTAGATCCAGAGGGTAAAATAGAAATACAAAGAATTCACCAGTCACCTCTTGAAGGAGACCCTCAAAAGAAAACTCCCAGGAATATTGTAGCCAAATTCCAGAACTTCCAGGTCAAGGAGAACATATGATAAGCATCCAGAAAGAAACAATTCAGGTATTGTGGAAACACAATCAAGGTAACACAGGATTTAGCAACTTCTACACTAACGGATCAGAGGACTTGGAATATAATATTCCAGAGGTTAAAGGAGGTAGGCTTAAAACTAAGAATTACATACTCAGCAAAAATAAGTATAATATTTCAGGGGAAAAAATGGAATTTTGAAAAGCTAGAGTACTTCCAAGTATTCTTATTCTCAGATCAGAGCTGAATAGAAAATTTGACTTTCAAATACAAGAATCAAGAGAAACATAAAAAGGTAAACAGGAAAGAGAAACCATAATGAATTTATTAAATTTGAACTGTTTGCATTACTGAAAAGAAAGATGATATTTGTAACTCATGAGATTTTTTTTTTCAGTAATAGGATATTTAGAGGGAACACACACACACATTCACATACACACATACACACTCTATATATACATATATATATAGAGAGAGAGTGTGCATGTATATGTATGTATGTATATGTGTGTAAGTATATATGTGTGTATTTATATACACACACACATATATATATATATATATATATATATACGCATACATATGCATATATTGTTGTTCTGTTCATCCTTCATTTTCAAAAAAACCATGATATCAGAGAAATTATGACATGACTTGTACTTGACTTTGTTTTGAGTGAGGGAAGGCTGTATAAGGTCACCAGCCTCCCTTTCTACGCCTGAGTCATCTGGATCCAGTGACCAGGTATTCTTATACATATGTAGGTAAATATATATATATATATATATATATACATATGTATATATGTATATATGTACATATGTATATATATATATATATATATATATATATATATATATGTATATGTATACCTTTTAGGACATGGTCAATATGAAATTATTTTTTGTACTATGGATACTATTTTTTTAGTCTATTATGTTAATTCTTCAAGTAAAAAGCATTAATAAAATATTTTTCCCTCCCATTACTCCCTTCTCCCATCAAGCAAATTAAAAACCTAATTAAAAAGAGATCTTTCACTACATATCTACATGGTCTAGCAATACAAATCTACTCATTAGCCATATCTGAAAATGTATTTCTCTATGTTCCCTTTAAGTATATCACTTCTATATTTGAAGTGAATCTACTGCTCCATCTTCATTCTTTTGGTCACCTGGTTCATCGGTACATTGATCAAAGCTCGAAAGTCTTTTCAAGATGTTTATTGTTCATGGTATAATTTGTTCTAGTTCTTAACATTGTGCTCTAAATTAAGTCATAAAAATCTTCCTAGTTTCCTCCAAAATTGCCCATTTCCTAATTTCTTATATTTTATGCATACATATACCTGTATATATTTTGTTTATCCATTTATCAACAGTTGGGAAACTGCTTAGTTTTCAGTTTGGGGCTATCACCAAAAGAGTTGCTTTATATTTTTGTACTTAAAGATCCTTTTCCTTTGATTCCTATTGGGGAATGGATCTAGTATGGTTAGTTGGGTCAAAAGCTTTTTTTTTAATTGTTCAATTGGGAGGAGGGAGAGAGACAGAGAGAGACAGAGACAGAGAGAGACAAAGAGAGACAGAGAGACAGAAAAAGAGACAGAGATAGAGAGATAGACAGAGACACAGAGAAAGAGAGACAGAGACACAGAGACACACACACATATAGAATGAGAAAGCTTTTTAAAAATTAAAAGAAAAGAAATATTCATAGGATCATAAATTTAGATTTTGGAAAATAACTTAATTAGACTTCATCTAATCCAACATACTAATTTTAGAGATGAGGAAACTCAAGTCCCCCAAAATGAAGTGATTTGCCTCAAGTTATATAAGGAGTAAATTGTCTCACATGAAAATATCATTAGTGTTTAAGGAAGTACTCTCAAATGTTTCTAATTCCTCTTGCTAACTATATAAGTCATTTATTTTTGAAGTTACCAAAATTCACCTTGGTCCTATCTGAAAGACTATAAAAATAAAGGGTCTCAGATATGACATCATAAGAGAATGGAAACTAAGAGAGTGAAAAGCTGACTCTAGAACAGAATTTGGTTTTATTGACAACACCAGAAATGAAGAACTGGGGGCCAAATATACCAAAATAATGAACCCCAGTCAGGGCCACAGTATAACTCCTGATGACTAGAAGGTTATATTCACCAAGAGATTTGTCACACTGTTGAAGATGACTTTACACTGAAATTTCAAGAGCAGAACAAAAGATAATCATGCAGTTGGAAGACAAGAAGTATGATAGAGAAAAATGACTAATAACATAGAAAGTACTTGAAAATTTAATTAAAGATTTTCAATAAATACCTAATAAGTACATACTATGTATGTACCCTGTGTCTGACACTGAGGATTAGAGTGTTTCAAAATTCAAATAAGACATAGCATATGAACTCAATCTAAAAGCAATATAAAATATATGAATAATAAACAAAAATGAACTTAAATTTTGAAAAGTCAGGCAAATGCAATTTCATACTATTACTGAGACTTGGAAGAATAGGAGTCATGAATGTAATATAATAATGGATGATCATCCACTATTTAAAAATATATGTGATAGAATGATTTGAAGAATATGTAAGCAAGGTATAAACCTCAATGAAACGCCAAATAGCTGAAGGTAGATAGAGTAGAGGAGGACAAAAACAAAGTAGAACAGGAATGACATTGCTGTGAGAATATATTAAAGAATATACATATATATGTATGTATCTTTAGCTTTTACCCCAGCAGAGTTTATAGAACAGACATAATACCAAGATAAAGATCTGTTTATATGATAGAATTATCATTTTTGCTAAGAACTGGTCTCCTACACCTTAAAAAAACTGCGGATCATTTAATCCGCAAAACAGAGGGAAACTGCTACTTTGGTATGCATTCTGAACAACAAAGACAAAAGAGTTGATAAGTGGAAACAACAACAACCTTAGAAGAAAGTGGCCAAGCCATTTTAGGATTTGCATTTGAAATGGACTCAAGGAAATCAGACTTTCAGAAATTCAAAGGGAAATAGGTTTGAATTATTTCAGTGTTCCCTCCCATAGTACTTCAGGAGGCCAAGTTGGGCCTGAGTCAACTGGAGTCCAACAAATATATATGCTACCCACTGCTGGAGGAAAAAAACATTAAGACCATTCAGAAAAACAAACAAACAAACATGCTCTTTAATATACCTTGCCAGAGATAATAATGTGTGGTGAAATGACTGGATGAGCCAAAGGAAAGATGATTCAATGGTGATTAAAAATGAATTTCTCACCCTCCCATGAAAACGATTACAATTCTTTCTCATTTTAAACTTTAAAAACACATAGTATGTACCAACTATGTACAAGTTACTGTGCTAGACTCTGAGATCAGGGAAAGTGATTAGCATGTAAATAAAGCAGTATGGTTACCTCAAGAGTTCTCTGATGAGTTCTGAGGTCAATAATACATGCTCAAAAGAAGGAAAGGAGTTTATCATTAAAGATGAATATGAGTAACAAAATTGCAGCAGTAGTATTGTTAGACTTGAGTCAATTTATATTTAATTTTAATTGTAACTAAAAATCACAAAAGATAACAAAAATAAAACAATTTCTCTTTTCTCCCTTAAATTGGCTGTTAAAGAATAATATTCATTTGGAGAGGATAAAATAAGCCTAGTTAAGAAAGAACTGAGTCCTAGATGGGTAGAGTTGGTTAAGGAAAGAAAGAAAAAAAAAGCAACAAAAACAAAAAGAAAAAATATACTCAGCTTCTTTAATGAGTTTAAATCTAGTTTTTAATATCATGGTTTCATTATCTCTCATGGATATTTGGACCATGAATTCCAACATGGACATAACTGAAAGAATAGGAAAGAGCTCGAAAGAATACAACTGCAGCTGTTGTGACACAGTATGACCATTGTCCTGTCTCTGATATAGGCTGTATTTTATGAACTCTAACATATTAAAGTATAATCTATTCCATGAGACTCTCATCAGGGACCCACACTGCAACAGAAATATAGACACAAAAGGAAAACACTCAAATAGCCAGGTTCCTAATAGCAGACTCCTCTGACACTCCTGTCAGTATAACCAACATAACATGGTCACAGGTGCAGGTTAGGAACATGGGCCCAGAACATGAGGTCAGCCTGCATTTATACAGTCTTATACAGTCTTTTTCAGAGGAAAATAAAGTCCAGTATCTTCACTGGTTATAAGCAAAAATTTCTACCTTCCTACCAACCAATTAATTTTCTAGTATTCTTAATTATGAATTATGTACCAACATCATTGCTATTTGCACATTTTCAAAGAGGACCAATGACGTCATGTATAATGACTTGCATGTGAATTTGATGTAAGTGAGGCAGAGTTGTGCAAAGTTGTCAGTCTCACTCTCTCTTCCTAAGTCATGGAAGACCAGTGGCATGACAGAAGTCAAGATGACTGAAGATGGCCTGGGTACAGTGGATGTCCCTGGTGTCTTTAATTTCTGACCAAGCTCTAGAGCACTCCATAACACCTGCTTTAGCTGTGTCAATGGTCGTAGGAACAAATATTCTCATAAGCCCATTCCACCACGAGAAGATTTCACATGGTTAATTAGCCGAAACATACCCCAAAGAATGAAGACACAACAGCAGTAGCAGTAGTAATATTTATATAGTACCTACTATGTTTCAGGCATCGTGCTAATCACTTTATAAATATTACCTGATTTGGTCTTCACAACAACCTAGGGAGGTAGCTGCTATTATGACAAATTAGGGCAAATAATATCAAAATTCACCTTGAAGAAAAAAAGGTCCAGAATATCAAAGGAACTAATGAAAATAAAGCTAGGGAAGGTGGCCTAGCATTGCCAGGTCTCAAATTGTATTATAAAACAGCAATTAACAAAGCTTATTGGTACTGGCTAAGAAACAGAAGGGCAGATCAGTGGAACATGTTAGGTACGTGTAAGACACAGTAATCAATGAATATAATAATCTATTGTTTGATAAACCCAAGGACCCCAGCTTTGGGGATAAGAACTCAGTGTTTGACCAAAAATTGCTGGGAAAATTGGGTAGCAGTGTGACAGAAACTAGTCATAGACCAATATCTGACACTGTACACAAGAATAAAGTCCAAATGGGTACATGATCTAGGTATAAAGATTGCTACTATAAACAAATTAGTGGAGTAAGGAATGGTGTATTTATCAGATTTATGGAGAAGTGAAGAATTTTTGATTAAACAAGAGATAGAAAACATTATGAAGTGCAAAATGAGTAATTCTGATTACATTAAATTGAAAAGTTTTTGCACAAACACACCCAATACAACCAAGTTAGGAGGGAAGCAGAAAACCAGGAAAGAAATTTTGCAACTAGCGTCTCTGATAAATGCCTCATTTCTAAAATATATAGAGAAATGAGTCAACTGTACAAGAATACAAGTCATTCCCCAATTGATAAATGACCAAAGGATATGAACAGGCAGTTTTCAGAGGAAGAAATCAAAGCTACCTATAGTCATATGAAAAAATGCTCTAAATCACTATTGGTTGGAGAGATGTAAATCAAAACAAATCTGATATATCACATCACACCTATAAGACTGGCTACCATGACAAAACAGAAAGATGACAAATGTTGGAGAAGATGTGGTAGAGTTGGAACACATTATTGGTGAAGCTATGAGCTGATCCAAACAATCTGGAGAGCAATTTGGAACTAACTATGCCCAAAGGGCTACAAAAATTTGCCTACCCTTTTACCCAGCAATACTGCTTCTAGAACTGTATTCCCAAGAGATCACAAAAATGGGAAAGGGTTCTACATGTACAAAAACATTCATAGCAGCACTTTTTGTGGTAGCCAAACACTGGAAATCAAGGGGATGCCTATCAACTGAGGAATCACTGAATAAATTGTGGTATATGAATGTAATGGAGTACAATTGTACTATAAGAAATGATGAACAAGAAGACTTCAGAGAGACCTGGAAAGATTTATATGAACTGATGCTGAGTGAAGGGAGCAGTACCAAGAGAACATTATACGCAGTAACAACCACAGTGTGCTAGGATTTTTTTTCTGGTAGACTTAGAACTTCATTGAAATGCAAGGACTTAAAAAATTCCCAATGGTCTCTTAAGGCAAAATGCCTTCCACATCCAGAGAAAGAACTGTGGAATTCAATCACAGAATGTAGCGGATCATTTTCTTTTCTTTTTTTTTTTTTTTAAATAAATTTATTTAACTTTTTACATTCATTTTC
>CM053773.1:91915818-91931662 GCA_028658325.1 Potorous gilbertii | reverse complement strand
CTTCTCAAGGAAATAACCATCTATGGTCTTAGTTTTTTTCCCTTTTCTGGGCATTTTCCCAGCCAGTTACTTGATTTCTGAGAGTCCTCTCCACCGCCTGGCCTAGATCCGCCCTAGTGCTTGGGGTCTGAGATTCAAATGCTGCTCCCCAGCGTCAGGGCTTTTGGCAGCAGGCCTGACTGCTCTTCAATGGGAGCTTATCTGCTGGTTCTCAGGTGGGGGCAGGGCCGCCTCTCAGGCTCAGTTCCCTCAGGGGGTTTATGCAGAGATCTCTTGCAATGGAGACGCCGAGGAGCCCCTGCCCACCCTCGGAGTCTCTGGCTGAGCTGCCTCTGCCTCCCCTGTGCCGCTGCCTCCCGAGGGGGTCCAAGTCCCGGAGATACCCAGCTCCCCTCTCAGCCCGTCTCCCTCACTGACCTGTGCGTCCGTGGGTGGAGGGACCTTTACAGCTGCCGGAGATTCTGGTCCCTGACGCCTGCTGGTTCTGCTGGCTCCTCTCAGTGACGTGCGGCCGAGGTGGGGGAGAAAAGGACTCCGCAGGACAGGACTCCGCTCCCGTCCAGGGTACCTTTGGGGTCGGTTTTTCAGGGCTCTCTGCAACGGAAATCTCCTTCACTGTGTTGCTGCACGGCTTCCACTGTTCCAGAATTTGTCAGGAGTTCTTTTTACAGGAAATCTATGGGCTGTGGATTCGGAGCTAGCAAATGTGAGTCTTTCTACTCCGCCATCTTGGCTCTGCCCCAGATTATGAAATTATTTCAAAAAGTTGTTTCATTGAAAATTTGTATGCCTAGAGAGCAGTGGGATAGGTTAGTGAGAAGTACCACCTTTCTAATTGCATTTATATATATAAATTGCATTCATGTCATAATTATGTAAATTGTGTTTCTATAGGAATTTTGCATATGTTTTCTCATTCTATTTTCATAACAATCTTCTGTAAAATTAGCATTATTTTACAGATGAGAAAACTGAGGTGAAGAGAAATCAAATTCCTTTTCTTGGGTCACATGGCTATTAAGTGTCTGACTCCAGGTCCAATTGATATCAAAGATAAGGTGGAAAGATTCAGAACCTCAAACAGTACAGTGCTTCTTGAGGGAAATATGCTCATTCTTTATTTTTTTTTGGTCACAGAGGAGGATCATTGAAGAAGGATGAAGTTCAAATCACCCAGTGAAATAAAGATGCTGCTGGCCCTATTTTGTCTGCAGAGTAGTTGTATCTGAAGATGACTTCAGTATCTCAATGGATGCTCCTGATGTGCAATTTGCAAGTTTTTTTAAGATATCTAAAAATGAGACTGGATTTTTGGTTAAAGCATTTCCATTATTATTTTTAATATTTTTAGAATATAGATGTGCAATAGTAAGTTTGATGCAATATACATTGATAAACACAAATGCATATACATATTAACATTTAACATTTCAAAGAACAATTCTGTTGAAAACCCTTGTGACGTTTCTTGACATTCTAAAAGCAAAGTATGGAGAAACAATGATCTGGACATTAATGTTATCTATATTACTTTGATATGTGGGCTGTTTTTTTCTTATATAAAGATGAAATAATACAATATCAGAAAATATTAGCAAATCACTCTAAGATGCATATAGGAAAAGTACTAAAATGAGTTTTTAGTTTTTAATTTCATAGTTATTTTAGTCTCTGAACCTTATTTATACACAGTCAAAAAATAACTTTTTCACTTTGGTTCAAAATGTAAAAAAAACCAAAAAACAAATAGACTCATTGTTCTAAAGAGTTATCACTCTAAGTAATCATACCTTAATTCTGTTATAATGAGAGAATATCTGACCATCAGTATTTGTTCAGGACTTCACTTGCTGTGGATTTGTCTTCATATGCACAAAATTATGACAAAAAATGTGCCAGCAAGATTGTGAAGGGAGAGATTTTTTGATCTGTTCCAGCCTCCTGAAATCACAAGGGCCCCACTCATGCTAGCCCCAAGAGAAATCTCTTCCAGTTTGGATCTTGGAAAAAGGTGTCAGCTGAAGTCTGGGATCAACCGTGGTACTCACACAATACTTACAAAGTTAATATGATTAATGATATCATAGTTCATTTTTTTTAGCAGAAGTCAAAAAGGCAAATCAAGCTGTCATTCCACACACTGCGCCCTTGTTCAGTCAACAGAGGAGCCTTATAAGCAATCATAATTAATTGTATATATCCAGAGGTCTAAGTGATGGGCTTCTGGCTTGCCTTGGGGCTTCCTAAAAGAAAGAGACATGATAAAGGTCACAATTTCTAGCAAAGATGCTTATTTATCTCCTATATTTTCCCACATTGTTTAATTTGGTGTTGAACAAGTTTCTAGTTTTCCAGGGCTGCTTTTATAAAAACATGGTGGAACTTATAGGTCTCCAGCCTTGCTTTTCAGCTTATATTCTCTGGTGCATTACATATAAACCAGTCTAGTTAGCTATAGTCACATGCCCTCACACTTTCAACTGTGTTTCTGGGACAATAGTTAACCCACATTTGTGGTTTATCTACTAATTAAAAACATGCACTTTGACCTCCAATAACCTACTCTTGAACCCTATCAAATAAAGCTAATGACCAGTTTTTCTTTTTTCTATGAAATCCAATTCCCTTCTCCCCTTTTCCAAACTCGTTTGTATATGTAGACACAAATAAGCGTGCATAGCTTGCATGAAACAGAAGAAAGGAAGGTACGGAGCTAAAGTATTCTATGAGTAGAAAGGGCTAAACTTGATAAGAAAGCTATATTAAATTTTGCCGTAAATACTTGCTAATTGAATGGACATTGTCAAGTCATGACTTCTCAAACTTTCAGTTCTTTCATCAATAAAATAGAAATACTAATACCTACACTAGTTACATCACAGAATTGTTTTTGAGGAAACCAGGAACTGTTATTAAGTCCATAGGTTCTTTGGGGCCAACATCAACGGGAGTGACTCATCAATGAGTCTTATAAATTGCAAAGTGTTAAATCATCATATCATTTTCATAATTAATGTAATAAACAATCAAAATATTGATTGAGGACCTACTATGATGAAGGGCCTGTGATAAATACCATGAGGAATCATTAGTACTTGAATTGACTAATCTAACAATATAATAAAGGAGATAAGCTAGATACACAAAGAACTCAGTAAACCTTGTGACAGAGAAATTCATGTCATAAAAGGCAGTGGGATGATTTGAAGCATCTCAAATTTCTCTCCTCAGAGGTCAAAGCTTTTAGAAGTGGAAGGAATCCTGGAGATTATATAGTCTGACTCTCCACTTCTTGCATTGCTTGACTAGACTCATTTTCATCATTGGTTTCTTTGGCTAAACTGTCTTGGGCTCCTGCCCAGAAATCTGGAGGAAAATCACTTAACTGGGTAGTCATTGCCACATGTGGAACCACACTGGCCAATTTATTCACTCAACTTTTGTTAGCAGGGGAAAACAATCAATGACCTTTATACATTCTATGTCAATTGAACTGTAGTACCCTTCAGGTCTCAAAGGATCAGTCCCATGAAATTAATTCTCCATAATAAAAGCATGAAAGTTCTTCTGATTAAAGGATTTCCTGAAGATAATTTTCTGCATCCCGTCTTAGAGTTTCTCAGTGAAGATCTCTTCTCTAATCTTGGATAGTAGATCGATTCTCCAATATAATCTCCATTTTATTCATTCTACAGATCCAAGGCAAGGCGAGAGTACATCTGGACTAAGCCCTGGCAACTCAACCTCCTGAGCTAATGGTTGGAAATCAGTGGACACTTCACTTTGCCTGCTTGAATTTCCTTTGCTGTTTCCTCAGTCTTTTACTTCCATTGGTGAAAGACATGAAGGGACATGTGTCTTGGTCACGTCATTGCCAAAGTATTTATAGCTTATAGATAGATAGAGAACTTTCTTTCTTTAGATCCTTATAGTTTCAGAAGTCTTAGATACCGTTCCAGTGAAAAAGTCTCATGAATGAATGAAAACAAATGAATTCTTACCTACTTTGTAGCAGACGCTCTGCTGATTGCTTGGAATACACATACAAACAGCAAGGCAGTCCTCTATCCTTCAATAAACTCATATTCTATCAAAGGGGCAAACACATATAGGGGAATGATGGCCAGAGAAGGATGTTTTCATTAGGGAAGTTTCAGGGATAGGTAAAGTCATGGGACAATTAATTGATATACCCCTTCCCTCACCCCAAATCAAGTAGAAAATTTGTCTCCCCCTCACTCTTACCCTTTTCTTCTCCCCCATCTTCTTCCCTTCCCTTCCTTTCTCCTCTCCCTCTCTCTCTCTCTCTCTCTCTCTCTCTCTCTCTCTCTCTCTCTGTCTCTCTCTCTGTCTCTCTCTTTCTCTCTGTCTGTCTCTCTCTCCCACACAAACACACACACCATTTTTCTCCATTGTGGGAACTTTCCTTACCCTTCTCAACTACTTAGAAACCTAGGTTAAAGGAAATATTATCATATTTCTATAGGAATCAGCTCTCTACTTTGGGTTTTCCTTCCTAGGTCTTTCTTTCAATAAACCAACCCCTACTTTGGCAATAATTTAATGATTATTGATAAATGCCTGACACCTTAGCTGCTGCATAGGGTTCTATAAACCACCTGTACGGTTTTAAGTATTCTACATATTATATTGCTTCTCCTGGCTAGGGGTTATGCTGTTTGTGAGTTGTATTTCAAACCCTACCCTAGAGTAAGTGTGTACATCATTAGCACAGGGATGCTTGACTGAACTGGATATAGCTGTATTTCAACCAAGTATTTTATCAGTTACATAAAGGAGTTAAAAAGTACTAAAATAGATTGGACCACTTCTAGTGACTGAATCAGATTTCATCAAGATACTGACATTTGAACTGGACTATAAAGAAAAGGTAGAAATACCTGCCATGATGCCATCAAAAACTAGCTTTTCCATGTGGAAGAAAAGCAAAAGATTTCTCCATAAGCATATGGAAAAAGTTTTTCAAATATAAACTGATTTCTTCTCTGGTCTGGATAGGAGAAAATATTAATATATGTTAGGTAAATGTTCTAGTAGATTTGTCTCGGAGTCTTCTGGTATTAGAAATCTTATTTCAGTTAAACAAATATCTAAACCAAATGAACCAAAGAGATATCTCCTTCAGCTTTTTTTTAAAGTAGTCTATTATTATTGGCAAATAGTTGACTTACATGCAGTATATGATGTTAGTTTTAATATATTTATAAAGACACAGGTGAAAACACCACAACCTTCAATTCTCATTTTTAAGATTGCAAATAACATACAGAGGCATCATTCTGGAATGCAATATATCTTTAGAACTGTGGTTCAAAGAAAGTACCATGTAAGCGAAGTAATTTTTTTTGTCAAAGTTATAAGCACCAGATGTGACATGATGTTCCTGCTAATATAACCTGCTGAATCAATCAGCAAGTATTCATTGTTGTCATTTCCGTTGTGTCTGTCTTTTTGTGAACACATTTGAGGTTTTCTTGGCAAAAACACTGTAGTGGTTTACCACTGGGTTAAGTGACTTGTCCAGGGTCACACATCTAGTAAGTGTTTGAGGTCAGATCTTCTTGACTCTAGGCCCAACACTCTATTTGCTGTATGACCTAGCTGCTCTGAGCAAAACACACCATGTGTTTAGGTATTGTGATCAGGGCTGAAAATACAAAGGCAAAAATGAAATAGTCTATTCTATATCTCATACCTCATTAGCACCATCTTCCTCTGGTACCATTCCTCTGAATGGAGAGTGAAGAACTCCTATCAGAGCCACCATTTAAGGTTGGTTCTTGGGCTAGTGTTCTCTTAATTTCCCACCCAGTTGTATATACTATTTTGAACTTCTCTATCATCTCTCCTTCTTCCTTTTCTTTTTCTTTCCCTCTCTGTTTTCATCTTCCTGTCAAATGTTGTCTACCCCCATTAAAATTTGATCCATTATTTGGTCCATGATGGTAGGGATTGTCTATTGCCTTTCCTTTTATTCACAGCTTAGCAGTGTCCCTGGCATATAATAAACTGCTTAGGAATTGTTCATTGACTGGTTCATTAATGTTCTATTCGAAGAGGTAATATGTATCTATGTAAGTATATATAAAATAAATATGAGGTAATTTGGCAGGGCGAGGGAATTAGTAGTTATAAAGGATCAGAAAATGTTTCAAGTAGAAAGTGGTACTCAGTTTTAGTTTTGAAGGAAATAAGGAATTCTAAGGGAAAAGAGGAGAGAGTGCATTAAAGACATGGTAGACAGAAAATGCAAAGGTATGGAAATTGGAGATAAACTTGAGAAACTGAAAGGACGCCTGGATCATAGACCATAAAAATAGGAGTAATATATAATAAGGCTAGAAATGTAGGTTAGACCCAAGTTGCAAGGTCATTTAAGTGCCAAACAGCTTATATTTGATTCTATAGGTAATGCCAAGCTGTTGAAATGTATTAAATAGGAGAGAGATATGGTCAGGACAATACTTTAGATACATTGTTGTGGTCAGTGTATGAAAGATGACATGGAGAAGAAACAACTTTGAAATATGGAAATCAAGAAGGAAGCCAGTACTATATTCTAGGCAAAAGGTGATGAAGGCCTAATTTAGGGTGGTGCATGTGAGAACAGAAAGAAAGGACAGAAGTTGACCATTGCTATCTAGGCAGACAGAAACACTCAAAGTGAATAAAGTGAATGTTACTTTCTTCCATTGTTGTTATAGAAATTGTTCCATGATAACCATTCATTGTCCTTACTTCTATGAATCTAAATGGTGAAAGTGATGATAGAAATCTCAATATAAGTCATAACTGCTTCTTGATTCTTCAGATGAATGTGACATATCTGCTAAGATTGGGTTCTTAGAGTCAGATATCTACTGCTTTCCTTTCATCCCTGGGGCCTTGATTAAGTGGAACACATGGCTGAATGAATGGGCAAATCAGTTCATTTGTCAGATGATCATTCAGGAGTTTAAAGCAAGAACATGGTATTGTGACTCCACATGTTGACCTACTTAAAAGGACATTGCACAGAGGCTTAATGTTTAGGATTACTAGGGATGGTCTCAAAAATAATGACCTAGTTTTCCTTAGCAAAACCCACTCTGAAAGGGTATGGTGCCTACAAATGAGGCCTCATAAAAAAAATATAATTAAACACAGATGCTCCTCGGAGTGAAAGAGCTTTGAGATACTGACTACGATGGCACGCACTGTACCAACGAGAACAAGATGTCACAATTATCTGTTTTCAGGTTGATATAATCTGACAGGATTCTTAGCAACAGTGGTCTTGGCCTGGCATTGCACAAAAACATGGGCCTATGTGTCCTACAAATGAGAAATTATTTATCTTATAAAGTTACATGTGTCAATTAGCAAGTATCTTCATCTAGCTGGAACTTGTTAGTGAGAAGTTCAGTATGATCCTTCACTTTCTATGTCAGTAAGTATGAAGTCAACGGCTTTATTCAAATTTCCAATCACCTAGATGTTGAATTCAATAAATGTTTATTAAGCTCCTTCTGTATTCAAAGTGAATACAAATTTTGGGGGGCAGGAAATTCATTAGTTAGACAAGATTCAATTCCTCCCTAGTAGAGCTTATAGTTTAGCAGGGAAATGTGAAGCCTAAAATAACTAAAATACAAAATAATACATGGCATGCATGTATGGGGCACAAATTATATGATGCATGAAAAAGGGAGGTCATTGACAAATGAGGAGAAAAAGAAATAATTTGGAGAAGAGCTAAAATTTTTGATGGACTTAAATAATGCCAAGTTATTAAGGGTGGAAAATTTAAAAGAAGAGTATTCAAACCACAGTTAATAGCATGAACAAAGATATGGTGGGTAAAATTAATTGTAAGTAATTTAGTTTGTCTAGACAGTGTATTATGTGGGTGGAAACAATATGAAATAAGTGTTAAAAGGTAGGGTAGCACATGTTTCGGGGGGCCTCAAATGCCAGTTAATGCTTTGGCACAGAAAATGACATGATAAATGCATTTGGAGTATTAGTCTGGCAATGTGTGAAGGACAGATTGAAAGGGAAAAAAGAACAGAAAAACAAATTGCTGTTTGGAAGCGATTCCATTAATTCAAAAATTATAGACAGATCATCCCCTCCCCAACAAATAATTTTGAACTTTTCATTCTTATAGTAGAAATCTAAATATTCCATGCTTTTAGTGGTCATTATTCAACAACTAATACACCAAAGTGTCCATTTCAAAGCAGATAAACAAAATTATCTTTCTAGTTCTTCCTTATCGACCTATAATTCATATACAGTTTCTATACATTCCATTTCTAGGCCCTTACCTCTTTCTGATGGTATTCAGTTAAGACTAAGCAAGTCTTATTGCAAAGTGTCACATTTCAAAGTGTCACATTTCTGGTCAGTGGGCAAGAAGACAATATTTTATTTCCCTAAATTCAACTTTTAATTCAAAATCCTTTTATCAAGTGACCATTATATGTTATGTGGAGTGTAGGATGTGTTCAGGGAGGACCTTGGTGTGATGGCTGCCAAGCCCTTTTAGGGGCTCTTTCCACCTTTGGTGTTCACCTGTCCATCCAACTCTCACATGTGGCTCCAAGAAGCTTCAGCATGCGCAGCCGCCACACTCCAGTAAACCGTTTCAATGGATGGACCAAACTAGGTTGAGGGTAACCAAGGGTTCACAAACCCACTGGGGAGTTGGGGGCTATGCACTCCAAGCATGTGAAGACTTCCTCTGGTGAAATGGGCAGGTAAGAATAATTTGTTTCAACAGCCATGAAGGCAGCTGAATCAGGCAATGTGGAGCACTTAGAGCTTAGTTAGACACCGAAGACACCAAGGTCATCCACTGCAGCCTGAGCCATAGTCAGCCGTCTTGACTCTGTCCTACCACTGGACTATGATGGTTCTGGAGGAGAGAGCAAGGCTGACGACTTCATGCCACTGTTCTTCATTTAAATCCAATTTATGCACTAATCAAAAGACATCCCCCATATCATTTTACTATTATGCCTTGAAGTCCTTGATCGAGCTGAACTGTCAAGCATTCAAACTATGCTTCCAAGAGCACAACTCCGATGGGCTGGCCTGTTGTTCAAACGCAAAATGTGTGCTAGTCAAAAAGAGTATTTTATGGAGCACTGACAAGGGCCAGGCCATCACATGGTAGTCAGAAGAAATGATACAAGGACACTCTCAAGGTCTCTCTCAGGAACTTGAGATCTGACTGTGCAACATGGAAGACACTAGCATAGGACCACTTGGCATGGCATGCCCACATCAGAAAGGGTGCTGTGCTTTATGAGCAAAACAGAATTGAGACAGCACAAAGTAAACATAGGATGCACAAATTTGGAGTGCCCACTCCAAGTACTCACACGGACTATTCCGAGCTCGTATTGGTCTGATCAGCCACAGTCGGACACACTGAAACTTGACTTTATCATGGTGATGCCATTTTGGTCCTCTTTAAAAACAAAGGACAACAACTGATGTGTATTATGTAATATATCTATTTATTTCCCTACTATGACTCTGTTTTCCTCCTGTACAAAAATGCCTAAGTGCCTTTTCTGTAGCCAATGATGAGTAGAAGTTAGCTACTCCATGACTTTACAAAAAAAGTAGACTACAAAATCTATAATAATTGAAATATATGATAATTAGAGAATTAGGTAGTTTGAATTCTTACTCAGATTGCTGTAGAAGGACTGAATGTTAAAAATCTCTGGGAGATGGAATAATTTTCCCAAAGTTTCATAGGTGATGAATGACAGTGCCAAGATCAGAACCTTACCCTTCTGACTGTACCATAGTCTTGTCTATATCTCCCAAAGGTAGTTATCAACTTGTGCTTGAAAATGTCTGAAACAGTGGCACTTCCCACCCACACATATCCCTCCAAACAGACATGTCCAATTTCTGGATCTATCCAATTGTTAAATGTATCTTTTTTATAATGAGATGAAATCTACCTACTCTTAATTTCTCCTCATTGGGTTTAGTTTTGCTCTCTCAGACACCAGAACAGATTGAATCCTTCTTCCCTATGACTATCCTTCAAATATTTGAAAACAGCTATTATTTCACTCCTTATTCTTCTCTAAGTAAAAGGTCCTCAAAAATCTCCACTTATAGCATGATTATAGATCCCTTACCATCTTGGTTGTCATCCTCTATAAATGCCCTACCTTATCATTAATGACCTCTTTTAAAATGTCATACCAAGAACTGAACACAAAACTTGAAAAGGGATCTGGCCAGACCAGAGAACAGCAGGACTAAGAATTCTCTCATTCAGCGTTTTTATTAATGCATACTAAGTTTATGTTAGTGTGTGAATGCTATTACATTATACTGTGGATACCACTGATCTTACAATCCAGTGGTACTCCTTGCTATTTTTCATGTGGACTTCTTTATAGTCACATCTCACCCCAAGCTGTAAAATTGCAACTGATTTTTGAGCCTGAGTATAAGATTTTACATTTATCTCTAGCAAAGCTTAAAATCTACCATTTAGATTGTGGATTTTTTAAAAATTCTGATTCTACTAAATGATGTATTATCTATCACTTCTAGCTTTGGGACATCTATAAATTTTGTATGACCAACGTATGTTTTATGCAACTGAAAAAAAATCACTGATAAAAATGTTGAACAGAATGGGAATAATGAAAAACATTGTTACCCCTCTCCTCCAGAGTCCTTATTCAGGATTGATACTGATTGATTAGTTACCACTTGGTCAGTTTCCCCGTTCTGAACCAACATAACTATACAATTAAACTTTCTGCATCTTTTCCTCCTTGTGTGCATATATGCAGTAGAAGGATTTGTTACATATATCTTTTGAAATCCAGATATACCATAGCCACAACAATGCCCCCAACCTACTAGTTAATACTCTGATCCAAAAAAAAAAAGGAAATAAAATTAGTCTGAGTTAGCCTGGCATGACTTGTTCATAATGAATGCCCACTGACTCTAAGTGATTATCTCCTTCCTTTCAGAGAAATCAGAAAACATCATTTAATATCATCTTCCCCAAAAATATGAGGAATTGAGGTAAATCCAACTGGCCCAAAGCTTGAAGTATCTGTCTTCTCTGTTTTGAAAATTGTGATAATACTTCAGTCTTTCAAGTTCAGTGGTACTTCTGTTTGCCATGATTCCTCAAGATCAGGAAATATATTTACTGGGGTTTTTTTATGTTGTAGTAACCTGAAATACAGATTTTCCTGAGAACATGATTTGAAATAATTCTGGGAATTCTCTTCTCAATTATTTTTTCACCTCAAAGCTTCCAATTTCATTTTGAGCATTTTTTGTTCTTTCCATCTCATTTGGAAGGTATGATTAAAAAAGAAAGAGAGTTAAATAATTCTACTTTGTTTTTCTCATTTTATCTCCCCACTCAGATAAAATAGGGGCCACATTCTTTCCTCTGCTCCCAGAGTAACTAGACACTTCGTCATATCTACTAATAACTGCTAACATTTATATAGTACTTACTATTTGCCAGGCACGATGCTAAGTAATTTACAATTATTTCATTTGATCCTAACAACAAACCTGGTGGTAGATGCTAGTATCATCCCCATTTTACATATGAGGAACCAGACAAATAGAAATTCAGTGACTTGATCAGTCACATAGCTAGTAGTTGTCAGAGGCTGAATTTGAATTCTGGTCCACTTGACTCCAGGCCTGGTGCTCGGTCCACTCTGCCGATCTAATTGCTCTAATGATTTTTTGTTTCTTTGTTTATTGTTGTTGTTTTTCAGCAATTCTTGAAAATATTGATGCTGGTGATTCATTTTCTTTCATTATCAATCACAGAACATTGCTGATCTGTTGCATAAATTGCCTACCCTCAACTCATTCCATTTTTGGGCATATCCTTATAAAAATATCAATTGGTAGATGGTTCCTATGTTGATACTTCCTCTCTTTAGAATGATGATATTGTCAGCAAACTAAATCAAAATTTATAAGTTATGGTTCTTTGTTGGGCATTTATCCTATTGGGATAAATGTCAGGAAACCTGAAGTTCCCCCATGATCACAACTATTTGCTGTCCTCTGCCACATTGTGATCTCTGTTAGGAAGTCATTATCTAATGCCTCAGGCTAGCCTGTTAACTTTTCCTACTAAAATACTGCCCCATTCTCTCTTTTTGTAAACTTACTTAAATGTTCTTAGTGGATAATTCAATCAATGGAAATTAAGGAAACAACAAATAAGGAAACAACCAAACTAATAAAATAAGAATTTTGAACTAGAAAGTACATTAAAAGTCCTCTGATCCAACATCTGATCCAATCATTTTACAGACAAGGTAAACCAAGTGAACTTTGTAGAAATTGATGATATTGTGGTATAATCTTGTGTAGTGACTGCTAGAATTACAGTCAGGAAGAATTCATGTCCATCTTCAGATATTTTAGACACTTCCCAACTGTATGATAGTGGGAAACTCCCATATCTTCTGTCTCAGTTTCCTCATCTATAGAATGTTATAAGAATAGTACCTCCCTCCCAGAGTAAGAATCAAATGATATACTATAAAGTGACATATAAATGCTATTTCATCATATTCATATATATGGGTATATGTATATATATGTATATATGTACATACATATATATATATATATATATATATATATATATATATATATATATATATATATATAAAGTATCTATTGAATATAAGAAATCATGGAAGATCTCCTCCTTCTTTTTATCTTCAAAGGTCTCAAACCCAGAAAATAGCCAGTTACTTCATGGCAGTCCACTATCACATTACTCATATTTGACTGGCTACTTTTTTTTCACTGACTTCACCCTGAGGTTTATAGTCTCACCAGTTCTTAAGATTTAACCTCTGTTGACCTAGGCTATGACTGTAGTCCAAAATATCATCCTCTGCAGGCTCCCATGCTCTGCTCACCATCATTTATAATTGATGATTATATCATCTCAGAGGAAGTAATATGACCTCATCTTTTTCCCAGACTCTCTATTTGTGTCAGCATTTCTCACTCTTCGCCTATTTTCTTTTTACAACAAAAACTTGCTACCTTAAGTTCTATAAGTAAAGCTAACTCTGAATCAAGACAGGCTTTAATTTGTATGCTGGTAAATTTGGTGATAAGCTCATAGACAACTAGGGTGGCATTATACTTTCTATATTATAGAATGTCTTTTATTTATTTTGTAATTCCCCAGAACTATTGGTATGGTAAGATACACTTTGGGAGGTTTCAAAATTGATATACTTTGAAAAATTTGCTTTTAGTTGCAAAAGTATTTCACTGACTCCTATGCAAAGCATTGTAATAAGTATTATAGATAGAGAAAAATATAAAGTACTTGCTCTCTGTAATAATAGCTAGTATTTATTTATACATCACTTTTACATTTGAAAAACAATTTATAGACCTTTTATCACTGAATCAGGTTCTTCTATTACACTGAAGGGGACTTAATATGTATACAAGTAAAGATAACATGATTTCAGGAGAATAAGATTGAGCATAAGGGTAAATATGTATGCAATTGGGAACAATAAAATATTAAATATATATATGTGTATATATGTGTGTATGTATGTGTGTGTATTTAAAAAATCAACATGCCCGCTGTACTTGCAAGTAAAAGTCATGTTACTGCCCTATCATTGATTAGGCATGGGCTCAGAGTTGTTGATTTCACTAATATGAAGAAATTGTCTTCATCTATATTATCTTTCCTGATCCCCCCTCCAATAATGGTGAGATACTTGTGTGGTTCATATGGGAATAAAACTCAGGAATACAGCCTTCATAGTACCAAATGATACACAATGAGTTCACAAGGAAAAACAAAAATGCATGCGATTATCACAAATGCATATAGTGTCTCTCCCCCAGTCCCCCCTCCTCAGGAGCTGCAAAGAATCTACATAGAGTACCCAATTCATTCTCCCAAATGCCTGAGACTTGGGAAGGAACAAAATGATTATCCTCATTTGCAGATGGGGGAAATGAAGCTAAATGAATGAATCTAAGGAGTTCCTTCCCCCATGCCAGGCTCAATCTTCCCTGCACCAGACATACATGTGTTCCTAAATTACTTGAAAACAAGGAAAATGATTGCTGCCAATTAGAGGCCAAACATGGCTCTTGTTCCTTGCTGTTCATTTTCTCCCCAACTATGTCTTCATATGCGAAATGAAGGGCAGGCTGAGATAGTTAAAATGTTTTTGTTTAAAATATTCTGATAATTGCAACAAGTTTAACTGTTTTTATTACTTGAAGTCACTATTTCACTTGATGCTTATCGATGATCAGTGGAGAATATCTGGTCAATGAGTTAGATCTAAACATCTATTTAATTTCATCCAACCTCAAAAAGCAGACATCAAGCAGGAATACTCCTACAAATGCCTGTAAGAAAACTACTTAAGCAGATAGGGCAACAACATTCACACCTAAATTCAAAATCACCCTAATAGAGATGGCTTACTCTCTAAAAAGCTTACAACCCAGGGCAGTGTCTCTATTCTAGCACAATATGCCTCTACAAATTGTAGAAACCTGGAACTAGGAAGTGCAATTAGGTGGCAGAGTGGATACAGCACCAGGCATGGAATCAGGAAGACTCATCTTCAGGAGTTCAAATGGGGCCTCAAACATTTACTAGGACCTTGGGCAAGGTCCTAGAGTAAGTCACTTAACCCTATTTGCCTCTTGCTCCTCATCCATAAAATGAGCTGAAGCAGTAAATGGCAAACCACTTCAATATCTCTGCCAAGAGGGGGGAGGAGCCAAGATGACAGAGTAGAAAGACTCACATATGCTAGCTCCAAACCCACAGCCCATAATTACCTATAAAAAGAACTCCCAACAAATTCTGGAGCAGTGGAAGCCATGCAGCAACTGAATGAAGGAGCCCTGAAAAACCGATCCCAAAGGTCTGTCATGCATTGGTTGGGAGCAGAGTCCAGCCCTGCCCTGGCACCAAGAGAAGCAGATCAGAGCAGGCTTCAGGGACAAAATTCTCCATTGGCCACGAAGGTCCCTCCACCCACAGACTCACAGGTCAGTGAGAGAGACTTCTGGGCTGCCCCTGAGGGGAGCGGGGTGTCCCCATAACTCAGGCCCCTTTGGGAGGTAGCAGCAGAGGCAGCTGCAGCCAGAGGCTCCCAGAGCAGGCAGAACCTCAGATCCATCACTGACCATCTCTACATCAATCCCCTGAGGGAACTGAGCTTGGGAGGCAGCCCTGCCCCAACCTGAGCACCAGCACTTAAGCTCCCATTGAATAGCAGCCAAGCCTGCCACTGAAACCCCTGAGGCTGGGTAGCAGCATTTGAATCTCAGACCCCAAGCACTGGCTAGGCGGATTTAGGCCAGGGGTGGGGAGGAATCTCAGAAGTCAAGTAACTGGCTGAGAAAATGCCCAGAAAAGGGAAAAAAATTAGGACCATAGAAGGGTACTTTCTTGGGGGGATGATTCCGCCCTTCCTTTCTGATGAGGAAGAACAATGCTTACCATCAGGTAAAGACATAGGAGTCAAGGCCTCTGTATCCCAAACATCTCAAATAGATAGCCAATGGGCTCAGGCCATGGAAGAGCTCAAAAAGGACTTTGAAAATCAAGTTAGACAGATGGAGGAAAAACTGGGAAGAGAAATGAGAGAGATGCAAGAAAAGCATGAAAAAAATGGGTCAATACCTTAAAAAAGGAGACCCAAAAAAATGCTGAAGAAAACAACACCTTGAAAAATAGGCTAACTCAATTGACAAAAGAGGTTCAAAAAGTCAATGAGGAGAAGAATGCTTT
>CM053773.1:91897909-91915318 GCA_028658325.1 Potorous gilbertii | reverse complement strand
GGATCAAAGGGCCTGGAATAGGATATTCCAGAAGTCAAAGGAATTAGAACTAAAACCAAGAATCACCTACCCAGCAAAACTGAGTATAATACCTCAGGGGAAAAACTGGTCTTTCAATGAAACTGAGGACTTTCAAGCATTCTTGATGAAAAGACCAGATCTGAAAAGAAAATTTGACTTTCAAACACAAGAATGAGAAGAAGCATGAAAAAGTAAACAGCAAAGAGAAGTCATAAGGGACTTACCAAAGTTGAACTGTTTACATTTCTACATGGAAAGACAATATTTTTAACTCTTGAAACTTTTTAGTATCTGGGTAGTTGGTGAGATTGCACACACACGTACACACACACATGTACACATACATGTACAGGCGTGCATGCAAACACACACATACACACATGCACGCACACACAGAGACAGAGAGCACAGAGTGAATTGAATAGGATGGGATCATATCTTAAAAGAAATCAAGGTAAATGGTGAGAGAGAAATGTAGGCGGAGGAAAGAGGGTGAAATGGAATGGGGTAAATTATCTCTCATAGAAGAGGCAAGCAGGAGACTTTTGAGTGGAGGGAAAAAGAGGAGAGCTGAGAAAAGAAAACATGAAGTTTACTCTCATCACATTCAGCTAAAGGAAGGAACAAAATGCACACTCATTTTGGTATGAAAACCTATCTTACAATGCAGGGAAGTGGGGGAGAAGGAGATGGGTGGGGTTGGGGGGATGATGGAGGAGAGGGCAATGGGAGGAGGGAGCAATTTGAAGTCAACACTCAGGGAGGGACAGGATCAAAAGAGATAATAGAAACAATGGGGGGCAGGATAGGATGGAGGGAAATGTAGTTAGTCTTGTACAACACTACTGTTATGGAAGTCATTTGCAAAACTACACAGATATGGCCTGTGTTGAATTGCCTGCCTTCCCAGGGGGAATGGATGGGGAGGGAGGGATGGGGAGAGGTTGGAACTCAAAGTTTTGGGACAACTGTCAAGTATTGTTCTTGCTACTGGGAAATAAGAAATACAGATGATGGGGAATAGAGAGTTATCTGGCCCCACGGGCCAGAGGAGAAGATGGGGACAAGAGAAGGGAGGGATGATGGAAGAGAGGGAAGATTGGTAATAGGGGACATTAGAGTGCTGGGTGTATTGGGGCGGGGGGAGGGGACAAATGGGAAGAAAATTTTGAACCCAAAATTTTGTGAAAATGTATGTAAAGAGTTAAATAAATAAATTTATATCAAGAATAAAAAAAAATATCTCTGCCAAGAAAACACTAAATAGGATCATGAATAGTTGGAAATGACTGAACAGCAACAGGAGTAGGTAGGATCCTAGCCTGAATACTCTTATTTTATAATCCATTAATTTGAGTACCAAAAAATTTAAGTAATTTGACAAAGTATTCACAAGCTGTTCTGAGACTAGAACTCAGTTTTTCTTCCTCAGTCCAGTTCTCTTTCCATTACAGTCCGGTGATTTTCAATCTTTAGCAGTAATAACGTAACAAAACAAGATAGAAAAACACAACAATAAAACCCATAAAATAGAGATATCTCTCTAAAAAAAGCAAAGGGTTCATATTGTTCACTCTCTTCATGCTTCTTCTCCAAGTGTGTGCAGTTATGTTTGTTTTTACTGAAAGAAGTCCAGTACAGTGGACTGAGAACTGGTTCCTGTCTCTACCACTATCTAGGGTAATCATGAATTTAGCTATGGAAGGGACATTAGAGTTCAAGTCAAGATCCTTGACAGAAATTATAAACAGAAAGATAGGACTTCCAACATCTGACCATAGACAATGTGTATATTGTTACCAGAGAGAGAAGCACCAACATCTGGGTTTTCAAAGCAGGTGGGGGACAATTGAGGGACCCCATCCTCATTAACCTTACATTAACATTACATCCCCCCCTCCTCCATGCATCTACATGAACAGACTAATCAGGTTACTTTATTTCTCTATGCGTCCTAGAGACATATGACTGGAAGAGAATTTGAGTTAGTTATATAGCAAGAGTTAGGGATATCCAAAGCCCTCCCCCCCACCAATGAAATTACCTTCAGGTCATGTGTTAAATGCATAGTTATTTGCATGTTTTGTCTTCCATCAGAGTGTGAGTCCCTTGAAGCCAGGGAAAGTGCTTTTGTCCTGCCTGACACACAGTAGGTAATTAATACATACTTGTTGACTGATTGACTAACTGGGTGCTCAACTGACATAGTCAAAAGGTAAAGTAAACTAGAGGAAGGCTCCACATAAAATTCTCTGAAGGATTTATGGTGAGTCATGGACCAAAGATGGGAAGGGGCTACTATCTGAACCATTTACCTACTGCAATGAGGCCACAGAGCCAAACAGATTATGTGGAAAAGTGCAAACAAAGTTGTGGCCAAATGCTTTCTTCATTACTTTCCATCTCTTAAATTCTGTAATTCTATCCAACTGATTCTTTTGGTTTTTTCTCTCTCACGTTGTTTCTCTTTACTTTTCCATGATCTATCCGTTTATTTCCATTACAGGTAACAATATAGAACTGATTTATGTTTTGATTATTTTATTTAATAGATTTTATGATCCTTATTCTTAATTTATTGCAGCTGATTTAATTTCTATTCTTTTTTTCTTAAAAAAGAAAGAAAACTAAATCATTTTAAATTTATTTGTCTCTCAGTTTATCTTCTGCCGATTTCAAATGCATTCTGAGAGGCCATTGATTTAAATTAAAAAGTTCCCAAATCATTCTATAGCCATATATTGATTGAAAGGAAAACAAAACAAGGAACACAATTTGAAGGCAAGGTACATAGAGACAATTGTCAGTGCCTGTATGACAGATAAATGAACTGTTCCCATGTGATAAGATTAGACATCAAATCATAAGTTTCACTTCCAAGGAGAAAAATGAAGGTACATGACACTCCCTTTGGAAGGGGTCATTTGTTGATATGTACAAGAAACATTTCCCACTTACTTTCTTTTTCGCACTTACTTAAAGGCTCACTTTTCACAGTTCATCCTCAATTTTAGAATAACTTGAAAGCACCTAGCATTGCCTGAGCTCCTTTCCTAATAGAGTAGCCTGACCTAGCTGTCAGTCAGTACCCTGGGCTGGCACTATCTCAAAGAGTGCAGAACTAGTTAATTGCACAAGAATAAATACCTCTTTGCTACCAAACAAAAGAAGTTTATATGTCTTTGAAGTTGAGCAGCTCAACCCTTACAGAGTAAACAGAAGCAAGTAATAATATTTATATTTATTTACATATAAATAACTAGATGTATAGCAGCATCTATATATGACATGCATGCAGAAGCTATATGCCTGACTCTTCCTCACTATATACATGTAATATATATTTATACACACATATATATGAGTTTATATGTGTATATATGTATACACATGTATTATAGTATGTATAAATGAATAAAATATCACATAAGACATAGACAAATTATAAATTTATATATCTCTGTATATATACACATACACATATGTAATTCACACACACATACATATATGTGTATGTATGCAATGCCTAAGTCATGGTGATTTATAGAACCATGGAAGGTAAAGTTGGATCAAAACGACTAACGTTATTGCTTACTTTTCATCAGAAAATATGTAATGATACTTTTGAAAATAATCCAAATATTAACCTATGGTGGAGAGTAGTAAGGAGTCTTTGTATGTGTGTGTTTGAAATAAACTCTTCCCTGAACAAGATTTGATAATATCATTTCCTTTTATTTTTTAACTATAGAAGACCTTGAATACTGCTTCTTCCTCTCAAGAAAAGATAGAGGGAAACGTAAACTATTTGTGTTTCTTAATCCTCTAACTAACCTCTCTGTGTTCTACTCTCCTTCCTTAGATCAGACTCTGTCCTAACCCAAGTATTCCGTCTTCATATTAAAGTGCTACCACCACGAAGTCCTACTTAGGCAACGTTTCAAGGTACTTTCTTCTTACTCTCTCATCAAAGTTTTCTTCTTTCTGTGTCCTATTCCATCATAGATAATTTACAAGATCTTCTGCCCTAGGCTCTCAGCTTGGTCTGTGGGAGACATACAAATCAGAGGCTCATCTCAAACCATTATTTTTAGAAGACTGCAATGCTACTGAGGTGTTATTTTTTTAATATTAACAGACCACTTAAGCCCAAAAGGAATTAAGCTATTTCAAATGGAATTCAAAAAAAGAGTCTCAAGTGAATGAGAAAGATATTTGAGGGAAGTTTGAAGAGGGTAAAAATTTTGGATCTTAGTAGACACCCATCTAGCATTTCTATGCATAAGACAGACTGCCTACCATGGAATTGTAAAAGAAGAGTTATTGAGCTTAGATTTGGTGACTGGATGACAACTTCCTACTAGGCAAGTATATGCCAGAATGGATAGAGCATCATACCTGGAGTCAAAAAGAGCTGAGTTCAAATCTACCCTCACTTACTTCCTTGCTGAATGATGCTAGAGAAACCAACTTCTATCTGCCTGTTTCTTTTTTCACTTATATATGAGGGTAATAACAGTTCCTACTCACAACATGGTTGTTGTGAGGATGAAATAAGGTAACATTTGTAAAGCACTTTGCAAACCTTAAAGTGCCATAAAAATGCTAGATAGCTATTAAAAACTAAATACCTTGATCTAAGCATTCATTTTCAAAGCAGAATATCCTTTTAAGGAGCAAGAATTCAACTCTGTTGTCACTATTACCATTGTGCCAAATGACTTGTAAAATAAAATAAATGAGATCCAGGGTACCAAGCAAACCAAGCCAACCTACAATTCATCATTTCACTGCCAACTGCTCTCTGATAGTCTCAAAATGAGGGCGAGAAAGAGGATTACTTCTGACCTTCCACTGATCAGAATAGTGTTATTCTTTATCTCACTTCACTGATTTCTGACTAGCATAGCATTTTTGTATTGTCTTAGTTTTCTCTCTTCATAAATCAGAGTTAAGATCTGCAAAGCTACAGGACCAGTCCTGCTTCTGTTAAGCACAGCAAACTTCAATTATGTACCTAGAGCTTTTTTCTAAGGACCCACAAGCATGTCTTCTAAGTAGGATCAAGGTTAGAGTTACTAATACCATGCAGCCTCAGAAGAAATGTATAAGCATGATATCAACACAGCTTGAGGTAATGTGGTATGGTAGATCAAATATTGAACTTGAAGTCAGGAAGACCTAGGTTGAAATCTCACCCTGGATTCTTACTATTTGTGTGGCTTTGTATACTTCAATTGACCTATTTGAGACTCAGTTTCCTCAACTGTAAAAGGAGGGAGATGGTTTCTAAGTCACCTCCCATCTTGAAATCCATGTGTCCATGAGAAATAACTGTCATGGAGTAACTGGATCATGTCATTTTTTTATATCCAATGATAGCCATATCTTGGTGAAGTAGGGACAGAAGAAAAATAATTACATGGTAACTTAATGATAAATTTAAAAGGAATGAGTTGTACATAATAGATTTTCAATTTCATATGCAATCATCCTTTTTCCTATTCTGCTATGTTATAGAAATGCTTGTTTTGTTTCTTGAGATCAAAATAAAATAAATAAAATTTTAAAAAACACAAATGACATTTGGCTTCTTCAGACTTGCATATGAGATCAGCAAAATAACCAGTGAAAATGGACAGAAGTGGAGGGTAGTAATAGGAGAAAGAAATGCAAAAGGGAAAGGAAGAATGAGACAACAAATGCCTTATGATGGTACTCCTGGGCTCTTTAAGGCTATGTCAATGGAATGTCTTCTCTGGGAGGCTCTATCTTGGTGAAAAAGATTTAAGAGCCATTTCAGCAAATGATGTCTGCTTTTTAAGGACCAATCAGGTAAGGACAGAGAGGTTCATCACTAATAGTAACAGGCTGCCCAATTGATGATAAATGATTTGTCTCCAGCAGCATAAATTAAACCAAAAGAAAGAAAATGGAACATTAACAAGATTGAGAGATTTTTGTAGGCCCTATCTCCCTATAGCCTCCATCGAAGTTATTTCAAGATTTTAGTAATATTGAATCAATATTCCTAATTTTGGCTCATTTTGTGATTTTTGTCTGAAATTCAGTAGACTTCTTAATAAGACAGGGAAAAGATTTGCATGTGAAAAGTATTATGTGCTACAAGGCCATGATTTTCTTTTGATTATTGTATGATTTCATCAGTGTATAGAGCTCCTTTTGAAGAAAATCTTCCTATTTATGTAGATCAGCAACTATTTTATGACATAAATTTTTAGATAGTTTCCTGGGAAATTGAAAGTTTAAGAAATTTGACCAGGAATAGCTATTATGTATCATAAAAAAGACTTGAACCCAATTCATCAGACTTTATGTTCACTGCCCTCCACACCTTTGACTATTTGAAAATATTGGCTTGTTAAACCAATTAAATTTGTTGTTGTTCAGTCATTTTAGGCATGCCCAACTTTTTATGTGACCCCATTTGAGGTTTTCTTAGCAAAGTTACTAGAGTGATTTGCCATTTCCTTTTCTCAGCTAATTTTATATAGAAGGAAACTGAGGTAAATAGCATTAAGTGATTTACCCAGGGTCACATAGCTAATAAGTATCTGAGACTGAATTTGAACTCAGGTCTTCCTGACTCTGGGTCCAGAGCTTTATTCACTGTGCCACTTAGCTGCCCAAAAGACCTTTTAGGGTACTACTATTTATGCTGGATTAATGAAGATCACAGATACTCTGAATATTATCATACTGTAATATTCTTTTGTCCCCAAATCCAGTATAGAGGACAGACCTGACACAGTGTATGTGGAAAATAGTGGACTTGAAATATAAAATCTCAGACTTCCAGGGACATAGTCAAAATGGTAAAGCAGGAGAAGCACTACAGTCAGATTCTCCAAACATTCCCCTCCATACAACTTTAAAATAACACTTCAGATTAAAATCTGGGGCAGAAGAGCCAGCAGAAGGTCAGGGTAAAACTTCTCCCAGCCCTGGATAACCTAGAAGGTCAAAAGGAAATCTGTGATATGGGATCAAGGCTGACCTGGAGCCAATATGGATGTAAGAACAGTAATAGGACTTGGTGCTGGTGACAGCATCAGTAGCTTTATGTTAGTACTGTGCATGACTGGATGCAGGACTGGATACTGTTTGGCAAGTCCCTTGCCTATAAACACTTTTGAGTCACACACAGTTCAAGGGCAGAGAAGAGTGCATTTGGTCATGAAGAACAGGCAGCCTGAGAAACAGTATCACTTTTAGTCACAATGAATCAGGAATGCTAAGGAGCAGTTTCACTTGAGTCTACAAGGGTAAAGGCCAGAACCCACAACAGGAGAACAGTAACCACACTGGATCATACCCACTTTGAAGTACCACAAACTACTACCCCCTAACCCCCTCCCCCAAAATAGGTCTGAAAACAGCAGTGGGAAAAAAAACCCTGAAGTTTGGGGCAGTGCCCTTTCCCCCACCCCCTCTGCCCTACATGCCAAGAACAGAACTGAAGTTTAAAATAAAGTTCAAAGTCAAGTAATAGTCTGGAAAAAATAATAAAACTGCAACAACAACAAACTTACAATAAAACACTACCATGGTCACAGGAAAGATCAAGACTCAAATGCAATTCCTCCTCAGTGTGTCATAGGATTTCTAATTGCCTTCAAGATTAATTTTTATAGGAAGTCTACCCTGATCCCCCCCATATCAAGTACTACTTTGAATGTACTTTTGTTTATTTTGTGTATGTGTCTTTCCCTAATAGAATATAAACTCTTTGAGGACTTAAACTCTTTTATTTTTGTTATTGTATTGCCAGTATCTAGCTCAGTGCCCATCTCATGGTACATCCTCCATAAATGGCTATTGAATGAATGAAAAGCACTATTGCTGTCCCACAGATATTACCTAAAGTTATCACCATTCTTTTGCAATCAGTGAATTAAAATTGTTACAAACCTAATAAATATGTATTCTTATTCCTTCTTTAAATCCCAACTCTAATATCATCCTTTCTAAGAATTCTTTCCTTAATCCTATTTTTGGTAACTACCTTCTCCTCAGACCTAATAGTTCCTTGGGGCCACTCTAATGTAATTGGCATGTAATATTATGAATTAAAATTATGTTTACTTGAACTTGGCCCTCCTACTAGATTTTCAGTTCCAGAAGGGCAGGGATTAAACACTTATTTGGTCATTAAATGTGTGGTTAAATACAGGAATAAAGCAATAGAAAGCAATGGGAAAAGAGTAGTAGGTTTGGAGGGTTCAGGATCCCAATCCCAGCTTTTCTAACTGTTAATATTGCCCATTTTGACTATAGACAAATCACTTCACCATTCTAGTCTCATTTTCCTCATCTGTGAAATGAAGGGATGTACAGTTCCTTCTAGTTCTAAATAAAGCACCTTTAAATTCTGAGGTAGTAGAAAGAATACTAAAGTCAGAAGACTGTACGTACATCTCTTTGTGTGGCATCATTGCAAGTTTCCTGGTTTCCCAGCACAATCTCACACACACACACACACACACTTAAATGTTGCTGCCTCCAGAAAAACACCATTCTATCATATACCCTCCTCTGGTTTCTTGACTCAACCTGGACTTCAGGGTAAGGAGAAAAACATCAATTTATCAGCAACTCCCACAGCTCCCTTGATAGTTGCCTAATTCCCTAAAAGAACTACACTCTGAGACCAAACCCTTACCTTTAGATATTGATACCCTATCTGAACTCATTTCTCAATGATTAACAAATTGTCACCTAGTAATTCCCTTCCTATCCTGGGAATTCTGTACCCTTGGCTGTCATCAAACCCCATTCTCTCTCTCCCTCTGTTGGTCCCTTATTCCTATCTTTTAATACAACACTCCCTTCTCACATTTGATGAATTATTCTAAAAATCTCCAGTCCTTCCACTATGCTCTCTGGAATTCGGGCTCCATAGCTAACTTACTTTTAAATGCTAAATCTTTTCTGTTTCTGCTCCTTCACATTTCTGGCTTTTACTGAGACCTAGCTCCCTCTTAATGATATAACATCAGTGGCCAACCTTTGTATTACTATGTGTAACACTATGTGCAATGCCAAATTGATTTACTATTACCCACTAAGTCAGGGAGCTTACAAAATTTTTTAATTGTGTAAAAGATTGTGAAAAAATTGTGTAAGCTCCATAGCCTGATGTGTAATAGTAAATGAGTATGGCATTACAATTGTTGATTAGGCGACTGGACTATTACTTCATCAGACTATTACTTCATCAATGTATTCACCTACTATTTATTCATTCAAACAAGTACTGTCAACCCATAGATAATACAAATGTCAACCTCACTAGAAACAAAGCACCAATCTCTTTCCTAAAGGTCTTGGTAAGCACTTCTTTATTGGTACTCATGACAAGATTCCTTCTCAGTTGTTTATAATCTAAAGGTATACATATGGATTATGCAAACAGGATAACAACCAAGGTTATATAAGTCATTTGTTTACAAAAGTTAAATAAGTTATCTGTAAGTGGTTAAATATAATGTGTTCAAAATAATAGTTTCATCAAAACTATTCAATCCTAAAATAGACTGCAGTTACAAAATTGAGATGCTTATGTTAAGCTACACTAAGTAGAGTCATGTAAGTCAAGCTACTGTTATTATGTTCACTACACACTGGTCACATTTTCACACATTCCCCTGAGCCCACTCATCAAGATAGGGAATGTCAAATTATTCTTCTCTCCCCACTGAAACTTCCAAGCTCTACTGCTATTTTTTGTCATCACTCAGGAATCTTGCTTCCTTCAAGATTCATTAAATTAATATATATCATAAAATCAATATTCTGATTGCTTTTCTCTATAGACCTCCAGGAGTTACACTTTTTCTTTAATTAAACCAGTGCCTGGAAAAGTCTTTCTTTCCTCCTGAACTCTTCTCATATCAGGAGGCTTCATCATATAGTCAAGTCAACTAGTTTCTCAATTTACTCATCTTCCATGACCTACTCCTCAATTCTCCCACATATACATACAGAAATTGTTATACCTTTGATTTTACCACCATTTGTGTATGTACTACTTTCATGTTAATGAACTCTGAAATATCCTTATATGATTACAATACCTTATCATTCATCTTTCCTTCTGTATTAAAATCCCAGTTCCTATTCCTCATACTTGATATAGACTCAAATTCCTTGACTTCTTAGTTCTTTCTCTATTCAATACCCTTATACTGACTACACTCTCTTCTTTTTCTCAACTTGACCCCTAAGTAGACCAGTTTGACTCTCTACTGTTCTCATCTCTTGGGTACCTCACCCCTTTTTCTATCTCAAATATTGCCCTATGAAGGGCAGGTTTATATTAGTCCCACCATCTGCTCCCTTCAGTCTTCTTCCCATTCTGCTGAATGGTATTAGAGGAAATCATACAATTATGCTGGATGCATCTGCTGGTGTATGGTAGACTGTATTTATACTACATAATCTCAAGTGGAATCTCACTGACGCAAGGCATTTCACAGCTCCCTAAGTGACTCACTATCCCATTCAACAGTACCTTTTCAATTGTATTCTTCCTTCTTCAAACTTCCAATACTTTCCCATGCCCTCACCCTCTCAGAGAATAACCTTAACTCAATTGCACTGAAAATTTTGAGGCTATTTACTATCCTATTCTCCTTTCTTCCTCTTATCATTTCACTCAAATGATTTCTGCCTCTATCTGCTCCTTCACCCTTGTTTCATATGAAGAGATGCCCTTAATTTTTGCCCAAGGCAAACCCGAAATGATCTTATTTCATCCTGTCTTCTCAAGTAGATTTCCCTCTCACTCATTCATTTATCTTAATTTCCCATTGTCTGCTAACTATTTTTTTATCGCCTACAAATATGCCCATGTCTCCCTTATCTAACACCACCACTACCACCACCACCATCAAATTCAAACAGACAAAAACCCTTACTTGTTGCATCTTTCTTTGCTAACTATCCTCCTAGATTCCTCCTCATTTTTGTGGCTAAATCTCCTTGTGAAGGATGCCTGCAATAGATGTTTCCACCTCCTTCCTTCTCACTCTCTTTTAATCTCTTTACAACCTGACTCCCCAAATCATCACTATTCAATTAAAACTGCTCTCTCCAAAGTTAATGTCTTAATTTCCAAATATAATTTTTTCAAATATAATTGCTTCTTGACCTCTTTATAGATTATAAAATGGTTTGATTTCCCTCTTGTACTTAAAACCTTCTTCTCTCTGGGTTTCTGTGACATTGTTCTGTTTGAAACTTCTCAGACTCTTTTGATGCTTTATCATCCAGGTCATGCCCACTAACTATGAGTATCCCCCAGGGCTCTTTTCATGCTCTTTTCTCTTTCTCTATACTGTTTCTTTTTGTGATCTCTTCAGCCCCCATGAATTTAACATACATCTACGTATTCATCGCTAACCTCTTTTCAAACTTCCAATCTCTTATCAACAGCTTCTTAAATATCTCAAATTGGATGATTTATAGACATCTTCAATTCAGTATATCCAAAATTGAACTCATTATTTTTCTTTCTAAGCCCTCCCTCCTTCTAACTTTCTGATTAATATTGAGTGTGCCACCATCCTTCCAACCATTGAGACTTTCAATCCAGGAGTAATCCTTTACTCCTCAAAATCTCTGCTACCCAATATCCAATCTGCTTCCAACTCCATTCTGTTCTACCTTTATAATAACTTATATGTACTCTCTATCTCCTTTAACATTCCCACTACTTTATATCAGACACTTATCAACTCATACATGGAGTATTGCAACAGATATTTTTTTGACTTGAACTAAGTGTCCCAAGTCTCTCTCTACTTCAGTTCATTCTTCACTTAACTGTCAAATTGATCTTCCCAAGGTCAAGGCCTGACTATGACATCCCAATTCAATTAACTCCACAGTCTCCATATTATCTCTATGTTCAAACAGAAAATCTGCTCTTTCACATTAAAAGCACATCATTATGTGTCTTCCTCCTATTTTTTCCAATCATCTTTCACCTTACTCTCCACCGTATACTCTACAATTCAGAGACACTGGCCTAAATAAGATTCCCATCTCACTGCTCCTTGCATTTTATTGACTTTTCCCCCATGCCTAGAAGTTTCAGTTCTCATCTCTGCCTCCTGGTGTTCTGAACTTCCTTCAAGTTCCAGCTAAAATCCAATTTTCTACAAGAAGCCTTTCCCAATCCTTATTAAAATCAATGCCTTTCCTCTCTTGATTATCTCTGTCTCTTATTTGTACATAGTCATTCACATGTTGGCTTCCTCCATGAGTCTTTGAACTCGTGGAGAGTAGAAATTATCTTTTGCCTTTCTTAATGTTTCCCAAAAATTAGCCCAATGCCTCCTACGTTGTAGAAAGTTAATAAGTGCTTGTTGGTAGATCAGTTGACCTGGTCTGGATTTTCAGTTCCTTCTCTTACAAGAAGTGTGGTCTTTTAGATAATACTGTTGGGGGAAAACAATATTCTTCAGTATATCTCAGTTTCTTCATCTGTAATATGAAAGTAAAAATAATTATAGCACCTACCTCAAAAATGAGGCATTTTATAGTATGAAAAGCACTATCTAAATAGGAACTATTATTCTGGAAAGAGAGAGGTCAGAGGGAACACAACCACTATTCTTATTCTGTGAAATATGGGTATCTTCTCTTAGCTTGAAAACATCATTTTTTGACTTACTGGTAAGATTTCATTGAAAAGACAAATTCTGTTGCCCAAATTGCTATCATCAAAATGAAACAACAACAAAAAAAGCAGATAAAAATGTTTCATTCATGTGAAGGTCAAACTGTTTCTTGAAAGAGTATATCTAAGTGTTTTTCAAAACCATTTCTCAGGGTCAGCTTAGTTTTCTATTAGTGGAAAATATTTTACTTTAAAAAAAAAATGAAGGAGGGCCTCTTCCTTAATGTTTCCATTAATTTTACCTAAAATGTCAAGCATAATTTTTTTTCATTTTTTTACTAGAGGCAGGGTACCATTTTATTAGAAAAATAAATCTATATTTAAAACTCCAGGTACATTTGTGGGAGTACTCAAATGGAACTGTGATCTTACCATTTAGGGAGTTTTCTTCAACAATGCAGATCACAACTAAATTGACCTGTGTGTGACTTTCATTTAAAGTTCCTATACTTTCAACATAGTGAATCTATTCAACATTCTGAAGGTCTTACTTGCTTTTTCTCCAACATCATAAGGATATCAATAAATTTCTCTTCCCTCAATTCAATGATTATATGTTTTGAATCTGTTCTTCAGAGTTTCTTATTAATTATATATTATAGCTTTTGTTTTCATAGGAATGCTGAGGTTATTAAAGAAACTTTGCATTTTTCTAATGGAAATTTATCCCATTTGTCTCCTAACCCGATTTAATTTTGGATCTAAATCACTATTTGTACTGCATGTTCCAGGTATGTATATATTTGTATTTGTATAGATATGGCATATATATATACATGTATATGATATATACTTATATCACAGACATAGTGAAAATAAAGTTCTATAGTTTATTGATCCAAATGGATGCCTCAATCTGTGTAACAGAAACTTCATTCACTTGGGTCCTCTTCAAGAATGAAGGACAAAGAAGAGCAATGAATTAATAAATATTTATTAGGTGTCTACTATGTGCCAGGCACTGATCTAAGCACTAGGGATATTGAAAGAAGAAAAAGACAGTCCCAGTCCTGAAGGAGCTCACAGTTTATTGGAAGAGACAACAAACAAACAAACATGTGCTAACAAGCTATATGTAGGATAAATAGGAAATAATAAAAAGAGTGAAGGAGCAAGAGTTAAGAAGGACAGGGAAAGATTCCTTGTCCAAGATTTGTTCTATCCTATGTGGAATTTACAGTGATAAACCTTCAAAAATGGATTCCACAACCTGAATTTTCTAATTCATTAATGTATCACTATATATCAAATCACATATTAAATGGCTACAGTCATTCTAATAGTTTTAAACCTGAAAGGTATAAAGCATGTGGTCAGAAAGACTAACGTGTGCTCAGAAAGAATAATTCTTGGTTTTCAAATTGAAATAAGAACCACTTCCCTCAGTTTATTAAATGGACAATCATTTCAGATAAAAAAGAATTTTTTTGCTGTCATTTGCTATTATTTTTGCTATTATTGCGGACCTCAGATAATAAAAGAATGTTTCTATGGAAAACTTTCTTGAAGCTCTGGATATATATTCAATTACTCAACTTGTTGACTTTGTAGATATGAAATAAATCAGCTCCTCATAAAAATTTAAAGGACCCATGACTAAATAATGAAAGCACAATCCATATGCATATGATTATGTAGAAATGTAGCATGATTAGTTTATTTTTGATAGGTGAGAAATATTATCAGAAAGGTGGAAGCCCATGTTGAGTCATTAATGTTGTTATATAAATTCCGTTTCCTGAGAATTTTTCCTTAATTCCACTAATGATAAAATGGAATATTTTAAAAAATCAGTGCTATCAAGTCTAAAGTCCTGTTTTTGATGTTTATATTTCTGCATAATTAAATTCAAGAAAAGTATGAAAAGTCAAAAGAGACAAGTCACTGATCAAACATACCTGTTTGTAAATAAGAGAGCTTTTTAGTTCAGTGAAAGACTGAAATTAGGAAACTTACCCCTAATGTATTTTTTTAACCCTAAAACATTTACCATATTGTCAAACGCTTTTCCTATCATTGTATAGTGAAAACATGCAAGGTTTTTCTTTGGGACAATGTTACTATATCACTAAATATTACTCTCTGACTCTCAAGTAAAAGTCGTATGCTAGATTAATGAATGGCATGGGATTCTCTCTGTTTTTGGAATATATTTTGCTTTTGGTTTCTGATGCAAATTTTAGTTATTTCTCATTCCATCATAGTGTTATACGAATTTTTATGAAAAGGCAGTGAACTTTATCTTGCTTTGTTCTTTCCATTTAAACATGCTGAAATATTCACTGAATGCTAACACATAAGAAACAGGTTAAGTGGCTTCCCCCACAATACTTTTACAGAACTCATTCTAAATTTTAAAGTAGTTAAAATGGTAAGCGTATACAATTACGTGATCTCTGTCTGTAAAACAAAGAAGAAATAGATTAACAACTATTTTCTAGTTAATTTGTTTAATTTTAATGTTGGATCAGAATAATTCCAGTTATAAAGAAGATTTTTTTCAATTCAAGTTCCGCTGACATCATACTTATTTAAATACCCTTTATAATCTAATTTTTTATCAACTATTAATATTATTATCCAGATTTATCTCCTATTGTTCTCCAAAACTAGTTCTTTTTTCCAGTTAAGGTAATTGCGTCACTTTCTCTTGAATACGTCCCATGCATTTCTACTCCAATTTCTCCTCCTGCTCTTCTGATCTTTCTTCAGTGTGGTACATTTCTTTATTTTCTTCCCCTTAAATCATAACCGGTCCTCTAACAGTTCACCTCAAGTCTTCAAATGCCACTCTACATTCTATAACGCTCATTTATCATGTGTATATAACTTATTTTGGCATATGTATACATATGTTTGTATATATGTATGCATGTATGTATATGTATGTATGTATTGTGTTACTTTAAACCATGAATTAACTGCCATATGTATATGTGAGTATGTGGGTGAGGTACATTTAAATTCCTTATATTCTTTGTGGAAACTTGGTTTAGCAGGGACATCATATGAGTTTTACCTATCGCTGTAGCATCTAACTGGTGCTTCATGAAGTGTGTGTGTGTGTGTGTGTGTGTGTGTGTGTGTGTGTACACACATAAATTTCATATATAGTTTGTATATATAGACACATGCATGTGTCTATATACATTCATTTATTGCTTATCTTTTACAAGAGAATATTTACTTCAGATCTATAATCATAAAAGTGCAAACTTTTGAGATGAATTCCCCAATACTTGAGATGAATAATCCTTCTCCCTACCTTATACTACTTCAATTTCTGAGGAGGGGAAAGGGATTTGGTAGTTTCTGTGGTGCACAGTCAAAGATTCAAGTTCAAAACTGCTCTCTATCTTGAGTCCCAGGTACCCTGGCTTCTCAGGGCTTCCATGACACAGTGTCTAACTGCACCATCCCTTCCGGAATCCTGACTCCATGACTGCCATGGATCCAACTCCTGGGTACAAAGGGGATTACCACTCTTACTTAAGATTGAGAAGAAAAAATGATACAGAACAGTAATTGAAACATCTTAGGCCCATTTTCAGAGCTGTGTTAAAAGAGGGAACAGGAGAAGGAAGACCCTTTCCCCCATTGGTTTATTTCAGGGGTCCAGAGATAATGTGGGTAAACTGTAATCTTCATTGATGGCAACAGATGAGAATGACTGAAAAGAGTGGAGAATAAGTCCTGATAATTTTAAAGATTTAGCCAGCAATCAAAGGACATTAAACTCATCCATATAGCTGGGAATTTTGAGGTCTTCTTATTAGGCAAATTGGGCATGCTCAGACAAGTCCAGGTGTCATCATATTTAAATTCTCCTCAGGGGGTGGAGCCAAGATGGTGGAGTAGAAAGACTCACCTATGCTAGGTCCGAACCCACAGCCCATAGATTTCCTGTAAAAAGAACTCCTGACAAATTCTGGAACAGTGGAAGCCACGCAGAAACACAGTGAAGGAGATTTCCGTTGCAGAGAGCCCTGAAAAACCGACCGCAAAGGTACCCCGGACCTGAGCAGAGCCCTGTCCTGCCGAGCGCTCCCCTCCCCAACCCCGGCCACGCGGCACTGAGAGGGGTGAGCAGAGCCCAGCAGGCGTCAGGGACCTGAATCTCCAGCAGCTGTGAAGGTCCCTCCACCCACGGACGCACAGGTCAGTGAGGGAGACGGGCTGAGAGGGGAGCGGGGTATCTCCGGGACTTGGACCCCCTCGGGAGGCAGCGGCACAAGGGAGGCAGAGGCAGCTCAGCCAGAGACTCCCAGGGCTGGCAGGGGCTCCTCGGCATCTCCATTGCAAGAGATCTCTGCATAAACCCAGTGAGGGAACTGAGCCTGAGAGGCGGCCCTGCCCCCACCTGAGAACCAGCAGATGAGCCCCCATTGAAGAGCAGTCAGGCCTGCCGCCAAAAGCCCTGAGACTGGGGAGCAGCATTTGAATCTCAGACACCAAGCACTAGTTCGGGCAGACCTAGGCTGGGGTGGAGAGGACTCTTATAAGTCAAGTAACTGGCTGGGAAAATGCCCAGAAAAGGGAAAAAAACTAAGACCATAGATGGTTATTTTCTTGGTGACCAGAGGATTGTGCCATTCCTCTCTGAGGATGAAGAGATCTGCTTACCATCAGGTAAAGACACAGGAGTCAAAGCCTCTGTATCCCAAATATCTGAAATAGATACC
>CM053773.1:91861187-91897409 GCA_028658325.1 Potorous gilbertii | reverse complement strand
TGATATGGGTAATTAGAATGTGCAGTGTATTGGGGAGGGGGGAGGGGACAAATGGGGAGAAAATTTTGGAACCCAAATCTTGTGAAAATGAATGTAAAAAGTTAAATAAATTTATTTAAAAAAATAAAATAAAATAAAATAAAAATAAATAAATAAATTCTCCTCAGCAAATAGAAAGGGATTCATTTTTTTAATAGTCCTCATCCCAAATTTAGAATAGCTCTCTATGGTCTCTGAAGAGGCATAAGCAATGTTCCTCCATTTACTTCCCTAGTGCCAGAGTCACATCAAAAGAACCAATGCTATATTATCATATCTAGTCTCATATGTACAAATGAAAATAACTGATCTCCAAGAACAAGACTTTTCAGATTCACAAAACAAGAAACATTTTGCAAAGTTCCCCAAATAAGCCAACAAATAAGAAGTGTTTTAAGGCCATTCTCAGTCCATGAACAAAAGAAAGAGCAAAGGTAAAGGCAACTCACTTCAGTTATAAATAGAAAACTGAGCTCTTTAAACTACATGACACTTTAGACCCAGGGGACAACTTGTCACAGCCCTTCTTTCAATTGAGAAAATTGTTCTAGGTGGAAAGTCTTCCAATGATTCAGTGCATAAGACCGTCCAACTGGGTTCTATACTAAGTGGCACAAGGCCATGCTAAAATTTCTAAGATCCCTCTTGGACAGATGACTCCCCCCAGAAATCCCAAGAGTTTCTCAAAGCCTAGATAAAAGAAGGAGCAGAAGGAAGAGTTTTCTCTCTCATCAATTCAGTTCATAGTTCCCGTGCTGCAAAAGATAAAAGTTGTTGAAAAGGGAGAAGTGGAAAAGAAAACAGCAGAAAGAGCATTGTAAACTCATGCACTTTTCTGGGTTATCTGAACTCCAATAATTAACATTTTTTACAATCAACTCTGTTGGAGAGAGTGATGAATTAGGCCACAGGAATGGAAACAGATCAAGACAAGAAGATGGCTATACAGTAGTTACAGTGTAAAATAAGTGAGGTCAGCACTATATTTGCTTCCTGAGTCTCCACTATCTTTCCTTCTTAATATGATCTTGAGAAACTAGCATTTTATTTTTCATTCTAGAAAAGTATATCTATTTACTAATAAATTATTTGTGAATACCTATTTTAGTGAAAGCATTATGAAGATAACAAAATACATAAATAATGCTCCTGTCGGAGCACACTAATACAACTTAGGTCTGGATAAATGTGTACCAACCTTTTTGTTGTTTGTTCTTTATTCTTGAAGAAGACCATGACATCAGGGTGGTGATGCCATGGCATGCAAGGGAACTGGATTTAAGTGAGGAAGGGCTGAATAAAGTCACCAGCCTCACTTTCTCCTTTACCAAACTTACCTTGAGAGGAAAACATTTTCAGGAAAAATTCAGCTGCTGGGAAATTGGAGGAATCCTTGTATCATACCATGATATTGCTTCTGGAAAGTCTGGACAGGAAAAAGGAGGAATTCCAGGGACACTTCATGCAAGGAAAGGAAACTTGGAATCTGCTTTTGCAAACTTCCTGTATTAAGTTTGATTGTTCACTACCAAAAACCTGCAAAAAGTCTGGAGCCTTTATCATACTCTGGTTGGGAAAATACGATATGAACTAGAGAATCAATACAGATGTGGGAAATCAATCAATCTATGATCCATCCATCTATCTATCTATCTATCTATCTATCTATCTATCTATCTATCATCTACCTTCCCAACATATGAGAAATTCTATGAAATTGATTATATGCTAAGAAACTGATAAATATCATAATCACAATAACTGTTCCTCACCACATGGAGGAAGGAGATTGCTGTCTGAGATGATGGCTAGAGAAGGTTGAAGCCAGGGCTGAAAGATCTCAAGGGATTAACTGGCAGTAGGGAGCAGCGGGCACCCCAGAATGAAACTGAATAATCAGCAGTCAACCCCCAGTGACAATAGTAATGCAGGCCCAGTCTACCAGCAATGCTTTCATTTCACATCCTGCATTAGAATAAACATCTTTCTATTGGACTTTCAAAAGCTGATCAGAGGTATTTAAAGGAGTGGACTGGATATGCATTATTTTGTAGTTCAATCTCCCAGGAAAACCAACACGAAACACTGAAGTCTTGATTTTGTGATTGACTTTGCACTGGGAATCAATTTCAAAGAGCTGGGCAGAAATTAAATAAATTCAGGTGAGTTGCAGGGGAACCCCAGTGAGCTGGAGTTTCAAGAGGCAGCTGTTGGCTCCTGAGGGATTAGTGAGGATGATGTTTAACTCAGAGAGTAATTTGCTCTACAATGTGGATTGTTTCCCCTGCTTTCCTGCTTAGCTCTTCTGTAATAAACTATTTCAGCTGTGGGAAATATAAATAAGTATATGGGAACCTAAAAATAACAAACAAACAAAAATAAAAAGCTTTTCTAAAGCTAAATGTTCTAAAATTCTGCAACCTGTCTTCTTACATTGGGCAGAATGACTGTTACTAACAATTGTGAGATTTGTTGACCCATTGACTGATGTGATGAATCAAACCCCAACACTTCCAATAAGTTCATTTCTAGGATTGAGTCTCTTTTTGTGAGAAGTTTAATTATGTCCCCTACTCAAAATTCTGTAATTACTCCCTTTTGCTCATTGAGTAAAGCTTAAACTCCTAAGCATTGTATATTAGACTTTTGAAATGTAATCTCTGCGTACCTTTCTAGATGTATCACTAATTATGTCAGTGACCCTATAAAAGTTTTGTATTCTTTGGCAGGATAGAGGACAGTTTTAAATAATTTCTATGAGTCATGAGAGTTAGAAATAGGTATGGATGAAAAATAGAGGTACCACATAAAAATAGAAGGGAAGCTAGATTGCACAGTAGATAGAGTCAGGGCCTGAGGTCAAGAAAGCTCATCTTCCTAGTTCACTAACCATGTGACCCTGGGCAAGTCACTGTTGGTCTCACTTTCCTCATCTGTAAACTAGAGAGAGAAATGACAAACCACTCCAGGATCCTTACCAAGAAAATCTCAAATGGTATCATGAAGAATTGGACAAGACTGAAAAGTGACTGAAACACCAATAACACATCTGGGTGAGGCAAAATATGCTCTAGCCAAACCAGAACACTTTTCTTTCCTCAAATATACCCTGACTTTCTCTGCATTCTCTGCATCTGCCCACTTTCTGCCTGTTCAAATTCCACCTATTCCTCAAGACCTTGTTAATTTTCCACTTCTTCGATGAAGGCTTTCTCAATCACCCTAAGATTTCTACTTTTCTAAGGATCTCATTCACATTGTACTTAGCACATTCTGTCTTATATTAGAATTTATTGTACACACATCTTATCTCTCTTACTTGATTGCAAGAGTTTTAAAATCAAGGATTGTGTCTTGTTCCTCTTTACGTTTTACAAATGAGGAAACTGAGTATTCTAATGGGTTAGTGAATTACTCAGTTTTATACACTTTGTAAATGTCAGAGCAGATACTCAAACTCAGGTCTTTTCATTCTCAGCTGAGTGTCCTTTTTTACTGTTTCACACAGTTAGTGGCAAAGTCATCTTGGCCCTGATCCCAGGTCTAGGTAACCTTGAGAAAAAATACTTAATTGGTTTCAGATATTTTCCCCACCAGAACAGATTCTGCCTTTCAAAGATGTCTTTGTGTGATGGAGAATAGGAATGGGAGGCAAGAGACTTAAGTTCCAACAGATTAAATCCAAATCTAACAAATATTTATTATGTTTCATTTTATGCAAGACTGTCCTAGAAAGGTGCATTTTTTTATTACAAATTTAAAAAAAAGGAAACGACTTCTACCTTCAAGGAGATTATTGTTTACTTCAGGGGTTCTTAATCTTTTTTGGAGGCATGAACCCTTTGGGCAGGCTGGTAAAGTTTATATACTCCTTTTCAGAATCGTATTTTTAATTGCATAAATTTAAAAAGTGGCAAAGGAAACAATTACGTTGAAATAAAAATGTATTTTCCCCATTTAAGGTCACAGGCCTCTTGAAATCTATCCACAGACTCCTGATGGATCTGTGGATGCCATATTACTTATTGCTTATTGATTAAGAGAGTAAGAGGCAAGACATATTTTAAAATATTTATTTTAAACTTAGATAAGTACATATTAGATTTAAAATAGACACAAGAGATTTTCAAGGGAGGCATAATCCCCCCCCTCAATTCCCCCCCAATTAGTTCTGGCTTTATTAATAATTAGGTATGTGACCTTGTACAATCACTAAATTTCTCTGATCTTCAATTTATCTGTAAAATTAAGAGATTTGATCTGATAATGCCTAAGGTCCCTTTCAATTATAATATTCTACTATATCAAATAATATTAAATGGTGGTTGAGTTTGAATAGGTATGGGAGGCAATGACAATAGATTCAAGAATATGTTAAATTAACTTGAATCAGTCTATAAACATTTAATAAGTACCTAATTCATGTGGACTTGGAAACAGGAAAAACTGTGCATATGGTATATAACCACTACACACACACACACACACACACACACACACACACACACACACTCACACACATGCACACACAACTATGGGGAAGTCAGTAAATCTCTAAGACCCTTAGTTTCATCATCTATAAAATGGGAGCAGATATATTTGTACTATCTTGTTCACAGAATTAGAATGAGAAAAAATTTTTGCAAGTGTAATCTGACTCCCAACCAAACTGGGAGGAAGATAAGTGTCATTTTGTGGCATACTGCCTAAAGAATGTGATTTTAGATTAATGTGGAGAATGTGGACAAGACTCTATACAACTCCTTGAAGAGTGGAATTGAAGAGAAAAAGAACTTTGGAGAAGAAAGAGTTTCTTAATTTGTTCTTCAATATTTGATTCCAGATCAGAAGACAGACATTTAGGCAAAGCTACATCCTCAACAAGTTCCTGAGTATCAAGTGACTTCCCCAGTGTCTGGAAATTTCCCCATGTGTAGGATCGAGAACTCTCTGTCTTGTTCGAGGGTCTTATTCTCATCTAAATAAATGTTCAGGCCTGTATATTTTCTGGTATATTCTATATAGTTTATTTTTCCTCCTTTCTGATTTCTATTTACTTTTTATTTTACTGTTTTATTTACTATTTCTGACAAGTCAGTGGAAAATTCTAGTCAATTGCACTGCTTTCTCAGAGGAGAATAGAACTACCTACCAGTCTGGTAGTCGCTTCTCCTACTCACCATAAGAGAGGAATCACACTCTTATTTGGTGAAAGGTAGGCAAGAATCCACATGTATCAATATGGGTCTTACCACAATCTATATGTTTAGACAAACTATGTCAATAACCACATCTGTGAATCACACCATCTTGCACAAGTCTTAAAGCACTCTTCAAAAATGAGTTTTTAACTAAAGAACCCACAAATTAATCAATAAATATTAAGTGCCTACTATGTGCCAGACACTATGTTAATCTCTAGAAATACAAAAAGAGATAAAAGATAGTCTCTACCCTCAAGGAACTTATGATCCAATGGGGAAAATGCATGCAAATAAAAATAAACAAAGCAAGCTATATACTGAATAAAAAGAAAACAAAAGAGGGAAGGCACTAGAATTAAGAGGGCCTGAGAAAGGCTCCCAGTAAAAGATGGGATTTTACTTGACACTTAAAGGCAGAATAGAGGAGGGAGAGTATTCCAGACAGGGGGACAACCAGAGAGAATGCCTGGAACTGACAAATGATGTGTCTAGTTCATGGAACAGCCAGAGGGCTACTTTCACTGGATCAAAGAGTAAAGTGTAAGAATATTGGAAAAGTAAGAGAGAGAGAGAGGTTTTGAAGGGTTTTGAATGCCAAACAGAGCATTTTGTTTATGATCCTGAATGCATTAGTGAGCCACCAGAGTTTATTGAATAAGGAGGTGATGTAATAGGGCTTGCACTTTAGGAAAATCACTTTAACAACTGAACAGAGGATGAATTAGAGTGTGAAAAGACATGAGGCAATTAGAACCCACCAGCAGGGTACTGAGTAATACAGGAATGAGGCGATGTACCACAGTGATGACAGGGTTAGAGGAGAGAAGGAAATGTATTCTGCAAAGATGTAATTGACAGGCCATGACAACACATTCCATATAGGGGAATAAGAGACAGTGAAGAACCCTTAATCATTCCTAGGTTCAAACCTGAGGGACTAGGAAGATTGCTTTGCTCTATGTAGTAATAGGGAAGGTAGAAGAAAAGAGGGAAGAAAGTCAAGAAATATAATAATAGATAATAAAATAATAAAAACTTAAAGTCAAGAAATTTGGGAAGTGAAAATTTAAATAACCATGCAAGTATTAAATCACAAAATCAAGTAAAGGCCCTGTCACAAGATAACCCGTGATATATTGCTGAATACATGGTATAACATAGCTTTGTCACTTTATTTTTAGAAAATCAGGCATTTCCACACAGGACTGCCACAGAAATGGTACGTGGTCTTCATTGCGGGAAGTACTTCCATGTACAAGTTCACAGATGAACAAATCACAGAACACTGACCCAGGCATTCAAAAAGCCCACTTAAGGCCCCATTTTAACCTGCTAACTGCTAACAAGTATAAGAAAGGGCCACTCATTTCCTAAGACAAATGTTTTGTTCTGATAATTTAATAATAGTTGAGAAGAATAAGATGGTGAGCAGGAACAGAAGGAGAGAAAGAGGAAGAAGAGGATGACGATGATGATGATGATACCAATATTTATACAGAACTTTAAGGATTGCCAAGCAATTCACAAATATTATCGATTTTTATTCTCACAACAATAGTGATAGGCAGGTGCAATTATCATTCCATTTTACATATAAAGGACCTACATTGGGCAGAGACTAAGTGACTTACCCAGGATCACACAGCTGGAAAGTATCTAAAGTCAGATTTTAACACAAATCATCCTTATTCTAGGTTTTTGAACCAGAGGTGTGCCACCTCTTCACGAGTGGCTCAGTGGAAAAGACACTGAATGTAGTTTCCGATTACTTGTGTTCAATCAACTTTGTCACTTACTGTCTGTGTGACTTTGATGAAATCACTTAAAGTTTCTCTTCCTTAATATCTTCATCTCTTGAATGAGTATATTGGATTGATGACTTTTGAGGGTCACTTCCAATCCTATGAAACAATTTTATAAAGAAGATTAATGGTTTCTTTGCTATGTGAAGTCCCTGGTAAGGAACTCATTCTCTCAATGCAGAAAGACACGTTTTGTTACTTAAAGTCCTTTATGGCTGCCAGATGGCAGAATAAGTTTAAGTGACTTGCCCAGGGTTACATAGGCCATACGTATCAGAGGAAAATTTGAACCCAGATTTTTTACCTCTAAAGCCAGCTTTGTTTCCATTATGATATTCTGTCTTTCCCTATGAACATACGGTACAGTTAAACAGAAAAATGAACTATTACAAATCAAGAGGAAGATTCCTTTTGTTTCTAAACACTAATTTGAAAAACAATGCTATTCACAAGGATATTTATGTATTTGATTTTTGACTATATTTAATAGAGTGCTCTGTAACTTTGTTCTGTCACAATTTTCCCACAGCTCATGCCAAATTTTTCTTTACCTATCAGTAAATGGTTATTTATTCATAGTAACCCAATTATTTACTTTAGGAAAAGGTCCCATTTTATTTATTTTCAGAGACATACACTTTCTAGTTAAAACTGGCCTACTTATCTACAGGTAGGATCTAGAGATGAAAAGGAGCTTAGGGATAATTGAATCCAAATCTCTCACTTTAAAGATAAAGAAAATAAGTGAATGAGAAATTAATTAGCTTGCCCCATGTCACAGAGGTTTGAGGGTTCCCACTTCCAATCTAATATTCTTTCTATTATTTTGTTTAGTCATGTGCACCTCTTCATTTGGAATTTTCTTGGCAAAGATACTGGAGTGGTTTGCCATGTTCTTCTCCCATTAATTTTGTAGATGAGAGAACTGAAGTCAAAAGGGTTAAGTGACTTGCTCAGGGTTATATAGCTTGTAAGTATGTGAGGCTGGATTTGAACTCAGGAAAGAAGTGTTTTCCTGACTTCAGGCCCTGAAACTCTATCCACTGTGCCTCCTAGCTGACCTTCTACTGCTATATACTACCTCTATTTTTCACCCATACCTGTTTTCGACTCTTGTGACCCATGGAAATTCTTTAAAACTGACCTCTCCCCTTCCAAAGCATATACAACTTTTATAGAGCCATGCACATATTTTCTCTGCTATATAGGTCAATAAATATGATAATATAAATGATTTTGTTTTGTTTTGTTAGTGGTATTGACAATAAATGTCATAAAATCAGACATGCTGTTTGTATCTGGAGGTAAGTTTTTGGAAGACTCGAAACATTGCATTTTAAGATGGAAGCAGTGTTAAAATTATCTGTTTAGGATTAAGTGAATTGTGTAAGGTCACAATGATAGAACAAGGATTCTGACTCATTTCCCCCCATCATACCATATTTGTTGCTAGATGTCAATCTAATTAAATATTCCACCCCATCCTGACTCTCTACTCATCATGAACTCTTCTCAGGTATATTTTCTGGTCTGTCTCCATAGTTTCTTGTTCCAGTAGCATAGTTTTCTCCCTAGGTAGCACAGTTATCTGGTCATAACTTTAAAAAAATAGAAGCAACATGTTTTCCTTGAATTTAAAATGAGCAAACAAATAAAAAAGTGCTTAGCAAATGGGCCTGATTTCATGTTGTCAAATATGTATGTGGTTATTTCTTCATCTCTAGAAAAAGGAGTGAAACATCATTGTCCTAAAATGGGTGCAGAAAAGCGCTTATTGATTGATTGTCACAGGCAGGGATTCTTGGGATCTTCTTATCTCAATGGGGGCTTATATACACACATACACAAATATATACCTACATATACATATATTTATATATATACATATACATACATGCATACATATAAATATGCACACATATAAACACACACATATATAGATATGGTGTTCCAAAGGTCTTTAGAAACTTCAATGCCCTGTCTGTAGATATAAATCTATAGCTAGATTTATAGGTTATAAATCTATAAATTGATTATATATTTTGTATATTACATAAATGTATATGCACACATATGCATATATACATCCAGTGCAGTCCAAGCTATTATATATCTATACATGCATATATACATATATGTATGCATATATACATATCTGTACATATGGATAATAGATTACTATAAACAAAGAAAGATTGCAAAGTCTCTCTAAAAAGATGTGTTCTTATCTCAGTTTTTTAAGCTATAAAATAATTCGAGTTTTATTTGCTAGAATGTTATTAATCTGCAACAGGGATTATAAAGGGTAAGGGGTGGTTGTACAGATGCATTGGGGCACCCACAGGGCCTTGGCTATGAGTTTATGCATGTGTTTGAAACTCAGTAGCCTGACAAGAAACATTTTTAATGGTAAGGATGCTGGAGCAGACTGTGTTCACACCATTCTGAATGAGCCTGCAAGTCACAAGGGCCATATGCTGTATTTTTTAAAAGTCAGATTTATTGCCAACACATATCAATACATGTGGAGGATGTGACTATTATTTTTAGTTTGACTTTCTAAAATGATTTGCCTTTGGTAGTGAATATATTTAAGGAGAGACAGGAAAATTAAAAAGTATTAATGAAAATTAGGAAGTTGTGTAAGGTACTCATTCCTGTAATCTTTTGCTTATGCATGCATATGCATGCAATTAATTGTGATAAACAATTCACTAAGAAATCATTCTGAAAAACTAGTCTATTTACATTAACAAAAACAACACATACTAGTAAATCTCAATTAACTGGACCCCATTAATGTGGAAGGTATGGAAGAGGCTGGACTGAAATTTACTTAGGCACAATCTATTTGTTAAAAATATGCTGAACAAAAATGTCAAGGTGGATGGATTGGGACTGGGAACAGTTCACATATGAGAGCAAATATCCACACCTTTGAATAGTAGCACCATTTATATAAGAAAGATATATATTAAGAGCCTTCCCCATTTATTGAATCTGGTTGTAAAGGCAGAACGTTGGTACTCTAAGACTGGTTTATGTAACTTTATGTTTGAAAATAAAACAAGCTATGTTTATTTTTAATTCTTCCATAATTTTGACTTTTGGTAGCTATGATTGATGTTCCTCCCTGCCTCCCCATCCATCTGAATCAGGGGATGGGATTACCTAGCTAGAAACAGTCTCTGGATGCCATTCCTTGGTCTTCGCCCTGTGTGAGATCAACTACCTGTAGCAATCATTTCCAATGTATAGATGCTGACAGATCCAGCAGAAACACACCTGAGGACAGATGCTGCTATGTTCCAACCTCTATTTTGTTTTGAATTGCTGGCAGTTCTGTCACAGATGAGTTATTTTGCTAACTAAAGCACAATAACAAAAAATGATGAAAATCCCATTTACTCCATGACTGCACTTATCAAAGGGAGTATAGAAGATTTTTTTCTCTTTTTTCTTTCTTGCTCTTTTTTTTTGGTTTTGTTTTGTTGGGTTTGATTTTGAGTATGTATAGCCCTAGCCCTTCATATTATCTGTATATTTTTTTAAAGGACATGAATGAAAAATGAACAAGTCACGGATTTTCAGTGCTCTAATGACTTATACTAATGTATTCCTTCATCTAAATACAGATTTCTATTTAAAATTCAGTATGCAGGGGTATTATGAATTCTACTTTAATGGATTCCAAATAATTGCCCTTTAGAAATGATGAATAGCTGTTTAAATCCACTGATAAGAATATACTATTTCTCTCTAACAATAGGCCTTCCACACTAACCATGTCATATATGCCTGAAATTAGTTTATTAATTTTTTATTGATATGCAAAATTCTAGCTTGATGGCAGAAGGCAAATAACCCTTCACTCCCAGCCCCATAACTTTCTGCCCCAAATGTGTTTTTCTTGAATCTGATAAAGACCTAGACAAAGAGAAATTTCATTACAAACGAGGTCAAACCCCAGAAATACAAATCATCCAACCACGTTCTCTGCTTGCTTTATCTTTTTCTTTTTTGAGGGGGGAAGAAAAAGTAAAAAAGGTATAAGATGGACATAATGATACCATATTTCCAAACCTTACATTGAGAAAACTCCCCCAAATCCCTGAGCATTATCACCAAATGTCTTCTAAGGGAGAAATACACGCACACACAAAACACACACGTACCCCTTGAACTTGTTCATTGGTTCAAAAGGCAGCAGAAGCAATGGAGGTAGAACTATTAAAATTAAAAATTCATTATTCATTTCTCTGATGTAGTATTAGCCTGGATTTTTTTTTAATTTTCATAATAGGTAACCTCTTAATACTGTTAAGAAGCTTTGAAATCACCAGCCCATGTAGATTCAATAAACATGACAGTGCACTGACTAGTCTTACTTATACGTAGTTTGGTAATTAGCAGTAATGGGGAAAATCACATGCCAGAAGAAGATATGAGTTTTCTGAAAACTGAATAAGGTGAGAGATTGTATGACAGGGACAGTGAATCAATAGTTATTTAGTTACTTCATCAAGAAAAGTCTTCACCAATGTCTCTTTTCTGTGCCTTATGCTACAGATTCCTGGGAAATTCTGTGAGAAAAACTGCATTCCAGATAGAATTTAAAAAAAAACAACTCTAAAAATCAAATTATATTTACAAAATTATACAATACTTTGTTCCCGCTGGTTGATTCCCAGTGATGTTTTGCTTCATTAATCTTTTTTCTTGGGATTAACTGCAAATTTTAATGTCTTCCCCTCAAAAGTAAAGTGGTTCATGTCCACATACCTTGACGTTTCTCTATGCAAGTTCTCTGTGTATGTTTGTTTCTATTAAAAATAAAAAGAAAAGAAAAGAAAAAAAGGCTAAAAATGGAGATTTCTAGCTATCAGGGCCCCAAAGATCATTCACTGAAGTCCTTATTACCAAGGAAAATATGCTCAGGTTTCCTATTTTGGTTCAGCCAATATTGTAAATAAAATCGACTTATTTGTTCCTGAAGGAAATAGAAGCCAGGACCCAAATGCTAAAGAAAATGGAAACAAAGTTGCTGCTGTTGCTGTTGTTGAAATATTATTAAACAGAAGGCTTTTTCTCAGCCTTCCTAAGAGTCTCAAATAGCAAGTCTGCCAAGTAGGCAGCAGGCATACAGACAGGCATTCGAATGGCCTTGAATCTGAACTAATGGTGAGGGCCCAGCAAAGGGTTAAAGCTCCCCCCACCCCCTTAATCTTTTCAGCATACTTGTGTATGAAATTCCTGGCTACGCTCTCTGGATCCTTTTCTTTCTCTATAGGAGAAGGCCAGTTATGCCCTTCTCCAGGCCTTTTCTTTCAACTTCTGGGGTAGGCTGCCTTCTCCACACACCATTGGTACCCCGAAAAGAATGCCTCTTCTGTTTGTCAGCCTGCCTGCATATTGCGTCCATTGGTCTATTCAGCCAGCCTTTTCAGGTCTGCTAACTGCTGCTATACAACTTAGCTTTTATGCTACACTGCCAGGGGTTTTCTGAAGCCAGACGGTTTCTGAAAAGAGGGTCTATTTGCATAAACAATGCCATGTGAGGAGGTCTGCTGGAAACAAAATCAAAATTCACTCAAGCAAATCTTCCTGATCAACTCAGTTCTTGCAACCAACACCTCCTATAGTTACCATCTGTATACTAAATAAATATATATATATAAAATATATAATCTGAAAATTTGAATTTTTCTCTTTTGTGTCCAGATTTAGTCAATAAACCAGAACACCACGTAAATGTGTGTGTGTGTGTGTGTGTGTGTGTGTCTATGGAATATATATGTGTGTGTGTGTGTGTGTGCGTGTTCCATATATTCCCAATGCACATATATGTATATGTGTATTATATATTTCTGTGTGTGTGTGCTCTCAATTTGGTCTAAACAGAATCTATATAAAAAATATGGTATATATAGAATGAGTGTATTCAATAGGGGACAGAAGGCCAGCCATGCACCAGCTCTCCCATGACTTGGATTGATTTTATCATGGCTACTATATTTAGACAGGAGCTGTCCATTCGCTAGTGATAAAAATGCAGGTCATCACAGACTGTGTCACCTCATCAGTGTGGACCACAACAGGATACTTGCTTGAAATGACTTTTTGGAGATGTGTATATTTAAAAGCTTCAAATTCTATGGCTCACCTCAGATGTTTCCTCAGGTTGCTCTCTCTGACAATGAAAACCATATAAGAGACTTGTTTAAATCTTGATGAAGCAAACAGATAAAATAAAAAGAAGTTGAGGAATACAAAGAATGCTTCTTTTAACAAAGGAAAAAACAAATCAATTACAAACCACATTCAGGGTTCTGAATGACTTCCCTAACCAGAAATCCTATTTAATTAATATATGTATTAGTTCCACTTCTATTTTTCTCTCCAACATGGGACTTTTCTGTTTTTGTAAATCTGGTTTAAATAAATAGAACTAAGTATACGTACTATGTAAAATAAAATGTCACAAAACAATTTGTGAGAAATATTTGTTCTGGTATACCTAGGGAAACCTGATTGATACTCTATCCATGTGGCTCTGTGTGTATACACCTAGAAATACTTGTACATATATGCATGTAAGTTAGTGCGTATGCACATACACAACCACTTGTTTAACTTTATTTATTTGACCTTATTTACGTAGTAGCTCTCTTCTCTACTGGCAACAGAGATTAATCTCTGTGAAATACCTTTTCTTTTCTATGGAAAAGAATACAATAGTTTTAGTGTCCTGCAGCAAGATATGATTAATTTGCTACTACAAGCTGAATATTTGTCAAAGTGTGGTCAGTCTAGCCTGCAAAACAAAGATGAGGTTCTTCCATAAAACTCAACAAGCTACAAACATATGCCTAAACTATTACGGCAACAATTAAATATATCACATTTGACACATTAAATGAAAGATGGATTAAATTGTATGGCTACCACATGTCAATAATCCATTGATTCTGAATAAATATTTATTACTTTATAGTAACAGAATTGTGCTGATTTTTGCTTTTTGTTAAAAGTTAACTATTAAAAATTTATAAATCCATTTTCTCCCTGGGACCTTGATCCAATTTCATTAGTTTATGCCTTATTCAGAAATCTTTAAAAATTTGAACTTGGAAATCATTCATATCTTTCTGAGAATTGGTTTCCTTCCCTCTCATACCCTCTGTTTATGTAGTCTATAAGGTTTGGATAAGGGTTCATATAGACATTTGGCCCTTCCCCTTTAGCCCTTGTAATTAATTGACTCAGGATGTTCCCGGACAAACAGTTCATGCTTCGTATATTTCTGTGCTTCTGGATTGCAAAGGAAGTAGGTAGCTTTAATCACAGGATAGTCCATCAGGATTCTTGGACATGGTATTGAAAAAAGAATGATTGTTGTTTTTCTTGTTGCTCAGTTGTGTAAGTCATGCCTGAAACTTCATAATTCCATTTGGAGTTTTCTTGGGAAAGATATTGGAACGGTTTACTGTTTCCTTCTCCAGATCATTTTATTGATGAAGAATTGAGGCATCCAGGGTTAAGTGACTTGCCCAGGGTCACACAGATACTAAGTGTGTGCAAATAGATTTGAACTCGGGAAGATGAGTCTTCTTGACTCCTATCCCAGTACTCTATCCACTGTGTCATCCAGCCACCTTAAAAAAGAAGAATAGAACTTAGTATTTCCTTTAATTTCTAAAATCACAAAATCTCAGGGTTGGTGAGGACATCATCTCACCCAATGCTGATACCACCCAATTCCACTCAGAACTGAGGAAGAATTCCTCAGACATCATGCATGACAAATGGTTATGTAGTCTTAGGTTAAAGACATTCAGTGAAATAGGGAACCCTATGACCTCCTGAAGGAGCTTTTTTCACATTTGTATACTTATAAGAGATATTATCTAGGGGTAGAAAAGAATTTTTTTCTTATATTAAGCCAGAACATAGTAATTTAATTTGTTTTTTTATATAATAGATGCCTCCTAGAAAACACTCAAATGACTTCGTTTCACAAAAACAAAAACAAAAATGAATTCCATCCATATCTTATAGACTATATTAGCATGGTCTGTCACTTTTCAGTATCGCAATTTACAAATAGTTAATAAAAACTAAAGTTGCTGTCTTTGGTACCAGCATTGTCCATTACAATTAACCCTAGTTTTGTTTACTTTTAGGTTTCTATTTATTTACATTATCACAGCCATTGTATATAGTGTTCTTTTGGGTGTGGATTCTTTATTCTATATCATTATACATCTCTCCACTCAACATTTCTCTGAATTCTTTTAAATCATCAATCCTTATGGTACAATAATATTCCATTACTTCCATATGCTAGTTTGGCAATACTTCTAATATTGGGAAAGATTTATTTTGAGTGTCTTTTAATAGATAATTGTTTTATAAGTAGTTTTATAGATATGGATCTTTTAAAAATATATAATGAACCTCCTTTGGGTACAAACCCAATTTAAGAAACAATGGGTGGAGAAGTTTAAAGAATTTATCACCTAATCTCATATAATTCTAAACTGATTTCCAGGACAAAATTTGTGCCTCAGCAGCGAACTAGCATGATGTTTCCCAATACAGTTCCTTCTGAACTGATTTTGCCATCTCTTTCCAATCTTTTTCCATCTGCAAAGCATGAAATAAGACCTCAGAGTTAAGTTTTCATTTCTCTGAATATTAGTGACTCCAAATTATTTTAAAATAGTTAACAATAGTTTGTATTTTTTTCTGATGAAATCTAGTCATATCCCTTGACCACTTGTATAATGGTGAATGGCTCTGAATCTTAAATATGTTTGTCACTTTATTATGAATCTTGGATACCAGATTTCCCACCCCCATTAGGTATCTAAAGTAAGGTCCTTTCCTAAATATTTTCTTCTAATTTAAGTATATTTATTTGGTTTAGGTAAACATTTTAAGACATATCATCAAGATCATGTATTTCATCTTTTATAAGTCTCTCTAATTCATCTCTTGTTAAGAATTGATTGTCCATATTTGAGAAAGGCATAAATTTCTATTGTTTTGTAATTTTAATGATTTGACTTTTTACATTCAATTTCTTATCCCTTTAGAATTTATGTTATAAAATGATATGACTTTAGTTTCAACCTATTTTCTCTCAAGTTGCTCTCATTTTCCCCATAAGTTTGTGTTTAAATAGGGTCTCTTTTCCAATAAGTTGTCTTCTTAGGTTTTTCAGACACCAGACAGCTGTATGAGTTTGTTTATATTTCTTAGTTATCTTTTGACTTCTAAGAAGCTTTTATAATAACGATATTGTAATATAATTTAGTCCCTGATAACACAAATCACCCTTCCTTTCTATCTTTATTAATAATTTTCTTTGATATTCTTGATAGCTTTCCTGCCTAGGTCAATTTTGTCATGTTAATTCTTAGAAATTTGACTGTTTTGGAACTAAATCTATAGAATAATTTAGATAGCATCATTCTCACCAGTGGCTCCAAGAAGCTGCATCATATGTAGCAGCCACACCCTGTTAAATCATCTAAATAGACAGGCTAAAACAAGTTGAGGGTACTCCAGTAGTCTCAAACCTGTGGATGAGTTAAGGGGATGTTTACCTCAAGCATGTGAAGATTTCCCCTAATAGAATAGGCAGATGAGAACAATATGTTCCAGAAGTAATGAAGGCAGCCGAAGCAGATGCTGTGGCGCTCCTGAAGCTTAATCAGAAGTTGACAGTGCCAAGGTCATCTAGCGCATTCTGGGCCATCACCAGTCATCTTGATTTTTGTCCTGCCTTTAAACTTATACAACTTTAGAAGAGAGAGTGAGACTGGTTATTTTGTGGAACTCTGCTTCATTTAAATTCAATTCATGTCCAAGTCAAGACATCATTCACTATTTTACTTCAACATCATATCATTGATTCACTTCAAAAAATGAAGACCAAACAACTATACTGGACAACATTCAGACATAAACACTGCATGCTCTTAAATTGTTTAGGTCTTTATCTTTCTGAAAATAATTTTGCTACTTCAACTGGAAGGTATTTGATATAATAAATGATCTTAAAATAACTTCTATATTTTTCTTCCAAATTGCTTCTAAATTCTTCCAAAAATGTTAGTCAAATGAAAAATGCTGCTATTTTTATGGATTAATTTTTTATAATGAATAAATTATAAGTACTATTAGTCCAATATATTGTTGATTGATAATAATTAACTAATAATAAATTTAATTGATCAAATTTTTATTAAATTCATTAACAAACCTATTGATTGGTGAACTAGTTAATTATTGCTCTTCACAGATTTTTTTTTAAGTAAATCATCTTTTCATCTGGAATAAACAACGATTTTGCTTCTTTTATTTTTTTAATTTTGATTCCTTTTGTCATCGCTTACTTTTGACATTTATTTTTCTTGGTTTATTGCTTTAGTAAATATTTGAGAGCAGACAACCTTGTTTTACCCCAGACATACGTTAAGAAAGACTCCAGAGATTTTGATTTCAAATAAATACCATAGCTCCAACTTATTGGGATTTATCTGATACATGATATATTTTTTTAGGACCTTAAAAACAAAATAGTTTTTTATGCTGCATATATGTATATACACATGTACACATTCATTAATTGAAAGTTATAATTTTATAATTTTTTCTTCCTCCATGAATCCATTTTTATTAATTTCTGGGTTTTTTTAAAGCATTAGGTTCCCTGTGTCTTGTTTTGCTTAAAATATTCTAATATCATATTATTTATTTGTATGCAAAGATACTCCCTGCCTATCCTAGTCAATAATTCTGTCAATAAATATTAAATATATATACTATATACATATACACACATATATATATACTATATATATGTATATACACATATATATGTATATATAAAGCTGGTAATAGACATACCAGTGAAATAATTCCTCCACTCAATGAGTTGATATTCTAATGGAGGCAACAAGTTTGCACAGAAGTATTTCTAAAGTAAATATAAGCTATTAAATATAAGGTAGGTTTGGTATTTTTTTTGGTGGGGGGGAGGTTATTGGAAGAATTATCAGTTGCAGGAATTAGAAAAGTCTTCATGTAAAAGGCTGTGCTGCTTTATCTACTTGCATCTCCAAAAAAGATTCCCTGAAATAGAGGTCAAGATTGAATTTCATGCATAGAAATACAGTACAGAATTGTAGATGGAGGAAAGAGGTGGAGTGATCTGTATAAGTAACAAAGAGAAGATCAGTTTAGCTGAGTTTAGAAAGAGAAGGGAGGAGGATAATATACAGTGAGACTAGAAAGATAGTTTAGGGTAAGTTTATGATATTCCAAACATTGTGCTAAGAGCTAGGGATACTAAGAGAAAGGGGAGGGGAGTTCCCACCCTCAAAGAAGCTTACATTCTGTTGGTAATGAAAATACATAGATGGATGAGCACACATAGATATACACGTATGTACATATATACATGTGTATTTGTACATACATAGATATACATGCAAACATATATGTAAACATATGCAATTCTGTATATTTCCAATCATTATAGGTATCCCCTGGAGTTTAATGGGTAGAGAAATGAACTGATCTTGTTTGTACTTAAGGAAAAATCCCTTCTGCATCAATTTATAGGATTAACTGAAATGGGAAGAGATAAGTCCAGAAGATCAATGAAAAGGTCATTGCAATAACCTAAGGGAGAACAGGTGATGGTGACACTGGCTGCATGAGTAAAGAGAAGTGGTTGGATATGTGATGTGTTGTGGATGTAAAAGCATCAAGATTTTGCAACTAATTAGATATATGGGTAAAGGGAAACACGCCACAGATGACATGAACTAGCCTCAAAAAATCAGATATATTAATATTGGGGTAATGTTTTACTTAATACAGTTCTATCTCAGTCTCTACCCTTACCCTCACATACCTTTTCCCTAACTAACTCAGATCCAGATTTAATGATGCTATAGTACTTCTATCGGCATATCTTTTTTTTTTATACTCCCTTTATTCAGCTGAGATGAATGATCTTTATCTATGATGTTCTCATTTCAAGAACTATTATTTCATTTCTCCTTCCTACTTCTAGGATAATTCTATCTAATCAATCTTCCTGGGTTTAACCCATAACTGCTCTCTTTTTCTTCCCTAAATGACATCTATAAAAGGTAGAATTATTAAAGGACAATAGCTTTGTCTCTCAGAGAATTTAGAGATTTAATTTCCGAACCTTTTCATACTATGTTGACTTATTTCTATTTATTATATTCCTTTATTTTAGTTTGCATTTCAAAGATCTTTTTGAATTTCTGTGAAGGAATGATTAAAATTAATATAGGACCATGCTCTTTTACAGGATATTTTATTCCAACCTATAGCCTATGTTTTGCTTGCAATGTATCCTGGTGAAACATTTATTTTCCTTTCTCATTATCAGTGCATAGTACTTTAAAATTAAAACTGAATATCCTTGACATATGGAGGTTTTCCTTATAGTTCCCTAGATGACTCTTTAAAATAAAACTCTGTAACTTTGTGATTTAAATGTAATATTCCCCTTTACTGGTATCTTAAGTATTCTATTATTTTTTAATTTGACATCTTCTTTCTATTAGATATGGCCAGTTTGATAATTTCTTGAAATATGGGGTAGAGGTGTTTTTTCTCATCACCTGCCCCCTAGTAAGATTCTTCAATTGACATCCCAACATCAAGTCTCTCTCCAAGCCATTCTACACACATCTAATGAAGTAGTTTTCCTAAAGTATTGGTTTGCCAAGGTCTCCCTACTGCTTCTGTGACCAAATATGCATTCTGCTGTTGTCATTTAAAGCTCAAGACAACCTATCCCTTTCATACCTTTTCCGTTTTCTGAATCTTTACTCTCTTCCACACACAACTGAGTCATATTCGCCAAATTGCTATTCCTGATGCATATTATTCCCCCATTAAGGTAATTTTTCATCTTCTTTGAATGTATCAAGTATACACCTATTCATGTGATGTGTTTACTATCATCAAAATACAAGTTCCTGAAGGCAGGACTTCCACCTCTCTTGAACACTTATTATTTCATGATTAATGTTTTTAATAAGTCAGTTTTATCATAAAATGTCATAATGACATCACAGGTTTGACACAGAACAGGATGATTGATCTAGGTCCAAATTCTGTCTCAGACACTTATAAATAGTGTCACTTAACTTGTTTATCTCAGTATCCTCAACTATAAAATGGGGCTAATCACAGAATCTACCTCAGGAAAAAATGACATAGATTTTGTAAATCACTTGAAATACTTTATACATTATTGTTTTTGTCATTATGTCATGTCAAAATTGCAAAGAAACTTTCCATACAGGAGCTAAGGTCTCATGTTCATAAGATATACAATGTGCTGCCATCCAAAAAAGGGACAATTCTAAAAAATAATCTTATTCTTAAATTCATTTTAGCTGAAAAAAGAATTTCTTTTTGAATTTATTGGCATAAATCCAACTAGGATGCCAACTCTACCCAGAATAATTGAAATAATATAGCATTTGCTATAACTATCAACAAACATGCAATACTGTATTTAAGAGATTATATAGGAACCTTAAAGGTAGTGTACAGCATAGAGCTAACCAGGCACTGCATTTAAGTGGTCCCCATGACATTCAAATGTGAACCAGTCACATAATGATGTAGTTTTCCAATGCCTTCTTACAGGTCTTTTCCTAACTTGTGTTTGTCATGGTAGTACTTGATACCTGTCCATAGGTGTATTAATGGAAAAGAAACAAAGGAAGAAGTATGAAAAACAAAAATGCATTATAAATCAATTTGCACTTGAAATGAGCAGTCAAAACATAAAGGTAATAAAAGAAATCAAAGCTGTAAAAGGTACAAAATAAATACTTTAAATCTCCACTGCAGAGGTTTCAGAAGCAAAGAAATAAAAGACAGAATCTCTGAAGAAAGATGACATGAGATTTTTTTGTTGTCATTGTTTCTCATACTACAGTTCCAGCACCACAGAAAATATGAGGGTTGAATGAGATAAGAAACAGAAAATTTTTATACCATTAATATGAAGAATGGCAGAAAAGCAACATCAAGAGAGGAAATTGAACTTTTAGTGTCTCTGCCTTCTTGACAATGGACAGGAGACAGCTAAGCTTCATAATTATTGACTGAAATACTTCACAGTTGTACATGAGTGACTGGTAAAGAATTTTACCAACTTCCTTACAGATCCCCACTATATTCTAGCTTAATTGAAGACATCATATAACTTCAAAAAAAAAGCTATTAGAGCATTAGTTGCCTCATATAAATATAGGAAAAGTATGTTTATGCATTTTGGAAAAAAATCATTCACCTATCATTAAAATCATTCATCATATTAGTATAAATATCTTTAAGTGTCTACAAGAATACAATATAAAGGCTGAATACCATAAAGATTATGCCAAAAATATCCTAGGGGTACAAAGATCAATTTGTTATGGATTTATAATTACTGAATGAGCTTACTGTAAGTTCCATAACATTTATATTACCTTTATTACCACAAATTCATTGACTCAGGCCAACACTCAAGGGTTATTTGTGTATTATAAATATACTATTTAAAACAGACACAAATATAGTGAGAATGCCAGAGTATTTGATGTCTGCATGGGAGATTTTTATATTGAAACATTCCATCAATGCACCATTGTCAAGAACAATTGATATAAACCAAAGCAACTTTCCAGGAGAAGATTTAAGGTCTTATGCTTCTGACTAGCTTTCAAGTCATTATCATCTGTCTTTAACATAACTTAGTATAGCTTGAAAGTTAAAGAGGAAGTCATACCAAGATAACTTATTAATTATTTGGCACTTATAGATGGCATCAATTTATATGACTCCATCAAAATTACATTCAACAGCTTTTCAATTTCATGGCATATTTTTCTCCAATGGTATCAGAATCTCATTTGTATTTAATGAGTATCACAGTATTTTTAGGGAAATGGTGGTCTGCAAAATATAGTGAGAAAGAAATGTCAAAATTGCTGAGTGTCTCAACTGTTTTGGTTACTAGCTCTTTTACTTAAAATGAAAGGGAAAACAAAACTTTAAAATCCATAGCTGTGGATCTAGGTATTTTGGGGTAGGGACAGTGGTGGTGAGAAATGAGGTATATTAAATATTCATTTTTTTCAGTGTTCAATGGGGAACTGCGTTCTGCTGCAACACCTCTTTCAAATTAGCAAGAGGGATGCAGCAAATGCTGTAAAATTCATGGATTATTTAATTAAAATGGAATCTTTTTTTCTCCACATTTGCTTCAAGTGAAAATATATTTGTCTCTCCAATTCTATTCAAATAAATTTAGTTTATTTATTTATTTGTAGCAGGTAGAAAATTATCAATCAATCAACAAGCATTAATTAAGCCTTTACTATATGCTAGGTGTTATGCTGGTCACTAGAGATGCAAAGATAAAACAGTTCTTTGCTTGGATTTGAATCTAGGTATGCAACCTATGTAGGAAGGTACACCACAAAAAGTGAGTTATTTTATAATTCCAGTTAACAGAAAATACATAAACAATTTTATTTATTTACATTTTACTAAACCAGAATAACCTTTTACACATACGTACTAATCTCAAAATATGTCAGACTATAACTTGCAAAGAATTCAACAGAAGAGAGTATGTAGATGGGTGAGCTTTGTCCCAAGTGACCCATAGCTACACCACTTTTAAAATTCACTGTGTGTTGATTTCTCATGACTATGAATGCTATGTCATTAAAAAAAAAAACTTTGGAAAGTCAGTGGTTTAAGCAGTCATAGAAATTGTGAATGGAGTCACAAAGAGGTAAATTATCATGTCTTTTTCAGTAGGGATGATGATATTGACTTAATTATTGTTCTGGAAAGAAGAAAAGATGGAATGATGATTGCATGGTTAGACCTTGATGACTTAGAAAACGGTGAGATGGCATGAAACATCATCTGGGACCAGTTAAATACAAATGATTAGATAGAAGACTGACTCAATCAACTTCCAATCTCACCAGTTCTACTTTAGGGATTTAAAAGTTTAAGTTCCATGTAGCCATCATTGCTTTCATGGGAACTAAACTTTAAATATGATATTGAAAAGAAATAAAACCAGAGATAAAATTTTAATTGATAAGGTTTTCAACACTGGTCCAGAGGAATGTGTACATCCAAAGAATGGATATAGGAAGGGTAGGCTGATATGCTAACAACCTCTAAGCCTTAGCCTATTACTGCATTGAACATATACCTCTTCTGCCTCTATTGGGTTCTTGTCCTATGATTATATGATAGCATTTGCCAGTTCCATATGACTTAAAGTGATGATGCTACAATGAGAAATAAGAATGTTTCATGAAATATGGACCAAGAATTGAAGGAAATAACTATGAACAGAATCAATAGTTAGATAATTTAGTTTTCTCCTAAATTAACAATCTCTCTCTATCTTTCTATCTATCTCTCTCTCTGTCTGTCTCTCCTTCTGTCTCTCTGCCTCTGTCTCTCTCTGTGTCTCTGTGTCTCTCTCTGTCTCTGTCTGTGTCTCTCTCTGTCTCTGTCTGTGTCTCTCTCTGTCTTTCCCTCTGTCTCTCTGTCTATCTCTGTGTCTCACTCTGTGTCTCACTCTGTCTCTCCCTCTGTCTCTCTGCCTCTCTCTGTCTCTGTCTCTCTGTCTGTCTGTCTCTCTCTGTTTCTCCCTCTGTTTCTCTCTGTCTCTCTGTCTCTTTCTCTCTCTGTGTCTCTCTCTGTCTCTCCCTGTCTCTCTGCCTCTCTCTGTCTCTGTCTCTCCCTCTGTTTCTCTCTGTCTCTCTGTCTCTATCTCTCTCTGTGTCTCTGTCTCTCATACACACACACATACACACACACATACACACACGTCTGTCTATCCTCTGTGATGAGACAGGGTAGCATTTTTTTTCTGCTTTAGAACTAACTGCTTAAAATTGTTTATCTTTTAGGCGCCATTCTGTCCTTCTTAAGTTGAAGGCCATGATACTTGAAACCTAGCTATCTCAAGATGTTCGCAATACTGTCTGCCTGGAATTCCATATCAGTTTGAATGAGGAACATCTTTTATTTCAGATACCACTCATCAGAGTAGTATTTCATTCATCCTGAATGAGTACATCTGGCCCAACAATCTTAATTCTATGGAATCTATCTTCTTTAGGAATTATTGAATAACTGCCAAAAGTTGGGAAAATTCCCATCAAGCCATGCCACTAAGCTAAGTTTCCAGGAGTGTAGACCAGTGCTCTTTGCCTTCCCTAAATGGAAAAAGCAGCAAAAATACAATTAAGCCCATCATTTACATAGGATGAATAACTAGTCTTCCTCTACTCTCATTTGACCTGTTTCTACGAGTCCAATAGCCTAACACCAAGCAATAAACAACAATGCTATTTCCCTTAGTTTTAAAATATATTACTTCTTTTCAGGCATCTTCCTTTGGTAAAAAAAGAAAATGTTGGAGATGATGCTTCCAAGACAAGCATGATGCTCTTTTCAGGAGCTACCCGGATCCCTTCTCTCTGGTAATCACACAACCTTAACATAGCAAAGGAAAGAAGGGCGCAAGTGCAGAATATGCCTGACCAGTATGCTTGTCTTTGCTGCTTTTTCAAGGCCCTGTTACCAAGAAGGCACATGTGTATATATATATATATATATATATATATATATATATATATATATATATATATATATATATATATTGGCAGCAGAAAATGGATTTAGCAGGGCTACTAGAGTCCTTACTTGGTGGTGTCAAAGCTATGTCTGATCAAGTTACGCAGTGGTAAGCAAATCTAGGTTTTCTGAGGCTAAATGAAAATAACAGAAATCTCCAACTCTTATCTGTAGTTCTTTTGCCAATAAAAAGCAGCTTATGGAGAAATAGTTTTGAATCAGAATAACTATAACTTGCTCACAATTCCCCTAAAACTAATCACCACCTCTCCACAACAGATAAACATTGGATTCTATTAACCAAATTTCACTGAAAATGATAAATAAGAATATGTTTGTACATAGGCTTTCTATTAGCCATACTTTTATTTTTAATGTCATTTATTTCCTAAAGAATAATATTTCTCATCTTACTGATGGTTAACTTGAAAAGACAACAAGCTAAGACTAAAGGGGAGAGAGCTGATGCATGATTTTTTGTTCACAAATGACTGTGAATTCAATGCAACCTATGAAGCTGAGGGCAACAAATTGTGGAGCAATTCTCTGTTGTTTGTGCTAATTTTGGTCCAACAGTTAACAAAAAGAAAACACAGGTGTTCCACCATCCAGCACCATACCATCCCTATACGAAACCATTGGTTATAGCAAGTGGAGATAGTTTGAATATTGTGGACAAATTCACTCACTTCAACAATATACTTTCCAGGATGTACATATGGATAATAAAGTTAATGCATACATTGCCCAATCTAGGTCAGTGTTTGGGAGATTCAGAAGGAAGAGGTATTAGACTGCCTCTAAACTGTAGTTCTCTTTGTTATGATGATCTCCTTGTTGTATGGTTGTAAAATCTGGACAGTCTACCAGTGTAATGCCAGAAAATTGAACTACTTCCATTAGAACTGTCTTAGAAAGATTCTGAAGATCACTGGGCAAGATAAGGTTCTAGACACTGAGGTCCTTTCTTGAACTAAACTGCCAAGTGTTTAAACTCTACCACAGAGAACACAACTCAGATGGGTTTTTCTAATGCCAAAGGTGCTGTTTGCCTAAAAGACTATTTTACAGAAAACTCATGGAAAGCAGGTATTCACATGGTGACCAACAAAACCAATGCAAGAACACTCTCACATTTCTCTGGGAAATATTGGAATTGATTGTGAGATATGGGAGACACTGGCACATGACCCCACAGGGTGGAATGACCACATCAAAGGAGGTGATAAGGGAAAACATGGAATGGAGGAATGTGAAATTAAATGTTTTGTTTCTTTTAACCATCATCCTCATCATTACTAGAATTTCAATTTCATTTTAAAGTTGCAAAGTACTTGCTTTACATCCATGATCTAATTTGATCCTCAAAACAAACATGTTAAGTAAGTGCAATTATCTGCATTTTACAGATGAAGAAACTGAGGCTAGGAGAGGTAAGTGATTTGTTCAGAATCACACAACTAAGTGCCTGAGGCAGTACTTAAACATAAAAATCTCTGATGGATTCTGCACATACTCATATGTGTATGCTTACTTCTCATGATAGAATTAATCAACCACCTAATGAATGAACATTTTACAAATTATTAAATGTGTATAAATATCAGGGATTGTGCTAGATGTTAAGGATATAGAAACAAAGAATGAAAGTATTTCTATTCTCTGTGGGCTTTGAATGTAAACTCCTTGAGAGCATGGACTTTTCCACTTTTGTCTTACCACTGAAGACAACTTTTCCTAAAGCATCCAATCTAATTCAATAAGCTTTCACTACTTACTATTTACATAGCATAGCCCTGGAAGATCCTAGAAAATGGGAAGTATTTTATCTTTTGTCTTTGTATCTCCAATTCCTAGCATAGTACTTATGGATTGACTGATTGATTAAATTGCTTCATTAATATGAACCATAGTCAATTATAAGTTTCAAATGTGTGTCAACTATCATGTAATTGGGGAGGGGGACAGAAATCTCATTCAAAGATTGACATTAACTGAGCCTAGGGAAGAGAAGCTAGGTGTTGCAGTGGATGGAGCACTGTACCTGTAGTCAGGAAAACCAGAACTCAAATCTGGCCTGAGATATTTACTAGTTGTATGACCCTGGGGAAGTCATTTGACTTCCATTTAACTCAGTTTCCTCATCTGTAAGATGAATTGGAGAAGGAAATGGCAAACCAGTCCAGCATCTTTGTCAAGAAAACCCCAAATGGGGTTATGAAGAGTCAGGCATGACTGAAATGACTAAACAGCAAAGAAAAGAGAAAGGGAAAATGTTTCCAAGCACAGATAATATTACAGTGATCTTTCAAGGACTTCCAGACAGAAGCTCCTCACTCCCACTTTCAGTTTACAACTGGTGAATTGGCCCAATTATTTCCGCTTGTGCATATTCTAAGTAGATAGCCTTTTAGTTTGATGATCCCAGCATTTTTCTACAAGGTGATAAAGGATACATAATGACTCTTTGAAATGGCTCTGAAGAAAAAATTATGTCATCCTATAATCATTTTATTCTTGTTCAAAACATACTATTGTCCTTGAAGGAATTCAAATTTGTAAAACATGCAAAAAGAGAGCAAAATGACACTGTAAAACGAGACCAATTATTTGTCATAGCATTTATTGTGATGGTAAGTGACAAAGGATTTTTCTCCTTCTTTAAGTGAACCAAATGATGTATTTTCCTCAGCAATAAAACTCCCAAACTAGTTAATCCATCAAAATAGACATCTGACAAGGGTGGGTTCACATAATAAATGTTTGATTAATTTGCGTGTTTCCAAATTATAACAACAAGAATTTGGAAGTTCATGATTTAATACGATGGTTTTCCTTCATATAAAAATACATTCAGAATTTTCATTTATGTTCTAATTAGATATTCCACAACCATGTCTTAATATTACAAACATCTCAAAAATAATTAAAATCGATATGTGATTTATGAAAATCTGAACATTTCTAATTCATTTCGTACTAATTATCATAATGCAATCTTACATTTCTATTAACATCTTTGTGTTTCCTTCCCATACTCCTTCTCCTCTTTCCCCTTTCTGTTTTACTCTTCTGAACCCTTGGGCCTGTGGTAGTAAACACATTATAAATCTTCGTTAAATATGACAACAAGCTGAAAAGGTTGCAACCAACTGAACTAGACTATGGTGGAAGTTTCCTTTATTTGCCTATCAACCCAAGAGAGATGAAGGAAGGTGAAAATGATGACAGATGTTCAGACTTTCATTGGGTGAGCAAGTAACCAAAAGTAACTGGAAGCCATCAATGACATCAAGATAGGCTTAGAAAAATGTGGGAATCATTCTCTCACACATCACATGGGACATTTCATCTCCTGACTGAGCATTTTCACTGGCAATCTCCCATGCCTGGAATGTTCTTCATGTTCATCTCCATCTCCTAAACTCCCCTGATTTAAGTCTCAACTAAAGTTCTCCCTTCTGCAAGATCTTTCCCAGTCTTCCCTACCCTTAGTGTCTCCCCTCTGAGACTCTTCATAATTTATCATACATATCGTCTTTGTCTCTACTACAAAGAGTGCAACTGTAATGGACTGGTCACACTGTTTAAAAGCCAAATGTACGCTTGCCTAAAAGATTGTTTTATGGAGAGCTAATAGAGGACAAGCACTCACATGGTAGTCAGAAGAAGTGATAGAAGGACACACTAAAAGTCTCTCTTAACTTTGGAACTGATTGTGTGACATGAGAGACACTGGCAAAGGACAGCTCAGCATGGCATGCCCACATCAGAGAAGATGCTGTGCTCTATAAGCAAAGCAGAAATGAAGTAGCTCAAAAGAAATGCTTAGATGCACAAATTTAGAGAATCGATCCCAAATGTTCTCCTGGACTATTTGTGCCTGACTTGTGGCAGATCATTCTAAGCTCATATTGGTCTGATCAGCCACAGTTAGACACATTGTAGTTTGACTCTAACACAGTGATGTCATTTTGGGTCTTCTTCAAGAATGAAAGACAGCAATCATCTTCTTTGCAAATATTTTGTACATACATTGAACGCTGTCTCCTCTGTTAGACGTTGAGCTCCTTGAGGGTAAACTTCTGTTTTTTTTTGTTTGGATTTTGCCATTCTTTGTATCCCCAGAGTTTCAAACCATGCCTGGAACATAGTAGGAGCTTAATGAATTCTGTTTGACCATCTAATTGATGACCAAACTTTGATTTCTATATGAAATTTAAAATATCTCATATTACTACAGAAACACACACAATGGGAAAGAATGATCAGATCATTTTTCAAAAATTTGCTTTTCTATGAATAAGTTTAATCAAATGATTTCTTACATAAAAATCTATGAAATATCCTTCCAAAAATCAACAGCAATTAGAAAATAATAAAACAAGGCCAGCTCTTTGAATATCTGCTCAGTTTTTCAGAAATTTATTGGTTTGAAGCTAATTTTAAAAAAGTATTTCATTTTTCAATATTCGTTGCAATACGGGTAACATTCAAACTGCAAAAGACAAAGTACTGGGTAAATTTTCTTTCTAAAACTCTTACTGAGATTCTATTGGGACTGGCATATAATTGAAAACACTTAACAGAAATTTCAGGGAATATTGCCAAGAGGAGAACAAGAGAATCATGTTTCATTTCTAAATGCCAGACAAAAGTCACCTAAAATGATGGTAACAGTAGATATAAGAAGGAAGTAGTGATGGAAGTGGGGGAGAATAGGGGAAATATAATTTGCATAGGCCCTTTTTTATCTAAAATTATTTTCTTTCTTTGTTCAGTTTGACAATTTAGCAGAGTCTTTTCAGAAATGCCTGACATGCCTTTTAATTAAGCAGCAAGTAGCAAGAAGTGACAGGCAATATATTTCAGGGTGATTAGTGTATATTCCGGGCATGTTGTGTAGGTCAAGGCCAAAGACCAAATGATTACACTGAGCAAGAAAGAGAGAGGAGGAGAGAGAGATATACACATGAAGAGACAGACTGAGAGACCATGAAAGAGAGAGAGAGACATAGAGACAGAGACAGAGACAGAGAGAGAGAGACAAAGACAGAAACAAAGATGAAGACAGAGACGGAGACAGAAACGGAGAGAGATGTAATCCCCAGAAAAGCATTTAGTTCAGCTTAGTGCCTTTATAAGACAAAAAAAACCCTGAAAATGAAACAAAACCACAGATATATTTGTTTGTTAAAAAAAAAAAATCAGTACCTGATTAACTAAAACTAAATGAGGTAATTAATTCCAAACTCACAGGTACAAAAGCTTTTTGTATCTAAGTGTTTCTACTGTAATTGTGAATCAGTTTCTTCAAGGTAGGGACCCTTATATTCACATAGTAGGCATTTAAAATATTTTCTACTTTCAGAGAGTCATAGCTAACCATTTACATTTTTGATTTCATAATGGGAAAATAGTACAAGAAATCATTAGGAAAAAGTTAGCTGAATGGGAGGGAAAATTGAACAGTATAACTAGTTAGCAAACAGAATTACTTAAAATAGAAAGTTGACTTTTGTTTCTGCATTGTTGAGTTAAGCATGGGGTCAAAATGTTAAATATTACAAATATCTAAATTCTGTAATATTTTTAAATTATCATTTAAAAGTTTTATAGTCTCTAAACTTCATTGTTCTGGAGCAAAACACTAATTGTCTGGTACTAATGACATTGCTATGTAATTGATTGAAATGGAATTAACTCATATCCTTAGAAGTAACTTAGGCATGATGAATGGATTAATATTATTACTCTTTTTCTCATGTTAACTTTTACTAATGAAAAATAAGAAAGTTTAGTATTAAATGGAAGAAAATACATGGCATTTCTCTTTCTATTACAATGCATATCAAAATACCACCAGAAAAGGATATGATTGATTGGTGCAGCTCTTTATCTTAATTGTTTATACTTTAAATGGAATTTTATTTCATCTTTTCAATGGAGAACGGCTACTCTAGCAATAAGGAAATATTCATAACGTAGGAAAACCATGATTTTTTTAGTCTTGCCCCTTAGTTATCTAAGCAGTCTTTTTGAGGGACTTATAGATGTTCCTGAAATCATTTGTGGTATTTTGTACCTTTGCTTTGACTTAGCTATTTATTTACATCTGTCATTTGCAACCCTTTGGAAATATTTTACCAAGCATGTCAAATAGACATCTCTTCTTTGTTGGTGGCAATAGCAGGGAGCACAAGTAGCAGGTGTGGTGGTAGGTGGGTAGAAAAGGTAACAAGGTATATCTTTTTCTTTGTCTGACTGTGTCCAATAGTAAAGAAACAACTCATCCTCTCCTGTGTTTCCTTTAAACTTACAGATCCCAGAAATCCCAGAGTCCAGGGAATTCAAAGTAGTAATAGTTTGATAAGGAGAGTGTCTAAGCTGTAATGTGGGATCAATTAACCAACTATGTGTCAGATACTTTGTTAATTGCTACAGATAGGAAGAGAACTCCTGCTCTCTCCTAATCCCAGTCTTTGACTTCAAGGAGTCTGCATTTAAAGATGGAAGAAAACAAGTATATACGTGAGTATGTATAGAATACATACATGGATGTTTTTTGGTGGAGTTTGGTAGGAGAGCATTAGCTGATGAGAGGATCAGGAAAGGTTTCATGTAGGAAGTATGCTTGAACTGAGTTTTAAAGAAAACAATGGATACAAAGAAGCAACAGAGGAGAGAGAAAATGGGGGATCTTCCAGCATACTTTAAGATTTCAATGAATCCTTAATCTCATTGATGTGAGTACTTCTACCATGAACATAGATTACAGCCCATTCATGGCTTCTCAACCTCTATAATTCTTTTTATATGCTTCCAAAAATAAAGATGATTCACTTGGAGGCTTTCCTCCAGGCTAGAACTTTTGTTTGTTTGTTTTTCTCAAATGATCTATGGAACCTGTACATCATTTTCATAGTCATATATGATTCATCACTGAGATGAAGGGCCCCATTGTTGCTAATAATACATTTTTTAATCATGTATTTTCTGAAATATATTCCCTGTAATTTATTCCCCGTATATGCTTCTCCTTTGTCTTTTGAACCACCCCAAATTTTCATTATTTAGAGAGCAGGACATTTCATAATTCATAATAACATTGCTTTGAAAATAGATATGTTAAAAAATAAAGATGGGTTTTTATGTCAAGGAATTCATCAGAATCATTGGAAATGTTTACAATTTTCCAAATTCAGTATGGCCTTCTGATCACCCACTTGAACTTTGGACCCAATTTATTGTCATGATATTTGTGCTGATAGACGAATTCTACTGAATTAGATTGCCTTAACTAAATTCCATGATTCTTCATCTCCTTGCTGTTTCCTTTGTGGATTTTTAGGCAAACCTCTTTTGAATGACTTTGAACATCATTGAAAAATCCCTCATTCCCTGCCCTCAATATTATCAGACCTGATCTAATAGACCTATCATTTCCAAAAAGAAACATTTGCATGGTAAAGAAAGCAGAATAAGAACCAGGTAATACGTCAGCATTTATTATTTTTGATTATGATGAAGTTAACAATAACAATGATAAATTGAATTTAATGTTATCAAGGAGTAAACAGTGGCTGAATATATTAAGAAACTTCCTGGCCTCCTGAAATCAAAACTAAAGGAGAACCTACTTAAAGCAACTAATTCTGAAGCAACATCATTCATTTTTTTAAGTGAAAGACTCTTCTTTGGAAATGATCCTATCTGTACTTTAAATAAGAGAGTCTTAAACTCAAATAGTTAGGAGAAAAAAATGAGTTAATATTGTATCTTCCTGCAAATCATCACCAGTAACATATTGCAAGGTGAAATAGCTTGGAAAAAGTATAAGAGAAAAGGGAAGTGGTTGTGAAGTAAACTAAAGAGAAAGAATTAATGAAAATGGAATTCTTTCTTTTTAAATGTCTTGAAAACTATGAAATCTCTGCAAGTATACTTCAATTCTATAAATTATATTTTGATCACTTTCAAAATAGAAGCAAAATGGGAGAATTCCTTTAGAATCTGGAGAGGTATAGTATTACAAATTGAAATCAGTAATAACTTTAGCAGCCTTCTTTCTTCACCCTTCTAATGCTTCTCTTCCCACCTATTCAGGATAAAAAATGTCTTTGTGATTTTTTTCATTTCTTGTTTCTCATGCTTTTGGGCACAGTCAATGCCTTGGGAAAGTCCTTTGTTTTGACCCTCTTATTGGAATGTAGGATTTTAGAGCATTTTATATGATAGGGTAGGCAAGGCCAGAATATATGGATCAAATCAATGGTGTTATTCCTGGGACTAAGACTGATAGAGCAAGCAAATAGCATAAGAGCAATAGAGCCAATATTATTGCTGTCCACAGTTGGAAAAGAACAAGAACAAAGTGTAAAAATGTTAAATGACTTGAAGTGTACAAAGGCTAAATGACTCGTCTTGGTTTGTATAGCTAATCAGTATGAGAAGAAGGACTTGAACAATTATCCTTGCTACTCCAAACCTGGCGCTAAATCTGCCATGCACTATTTCCCAGAATATTTTGATCATATTACATAAGGAGAATAAGAAGAGCTCTACCACCTCTGAATCAGGCCTTCTCATCTGTTACATGGATAACATGCTCTAACTTCCATTGTTTCAATTATTACCAGAGGAATAAAAGAATAGATGATGACATACTTCACATACATCTTGGGATGATCAAAGAAGGTGATGTATGCAAAGGGATTTACAAACTTTAAAATATTATATAAATTTGAGCTGTCCTTGTTAATGTTGCTTTTACTGTAATTTATCTTATATCTATGATGTCAGTCTACTTCATCTCTATAAAAGACCCCTTTGGATTCTCGGAAAGAATCCTCATTCCTGCTTTATCCATTGGACCTAAGGACTATTGCAAGCTTTAGTGAAAAAGCAATTTTCACTATAGTATAAAAGTGTTCCTATGCATAAACTAAACATACTTGAGGAACGCTACCAGTATAATTATGGTTCCAGGCATATTAAATTTCAGATCAACATAAATTTTTCATCCTGCTTTATGTGAGTGTTTTTTTTTCTTACCTTTTATGATAGCCATCCTCTTTAGCCCTTTATCTGTGATTATGGACCCTGTCTTAACTTCTTTTTCATTTATCTTTCCCAGGATTCAATCCTCTACTTCTCATCTTTCAGGTTTTTGTCTCTATCATCTTGCTTTGTGAACCATACAGCAATATATACATATACATATATATATACACATACATACACACACATATACATATATATAAATATATATGTATGTATGTGTGTATATATATGTGTGTGTGTGTGTGTGTGTGTGTGTGTGTGTGTGTGCTATGAGTCTTTTGGTCCTTATATCATTGTACAATCTTAGCTTTTATCTGAATCCACTTGCATTCAAATCACTGTATTCCTTCACAGTGCCCTCTCTCTGGCTACACAACCTACTTGGAGACATTCAAATGTATACAGATATCAGTCACAACTAGAAAATACAAAATTTGGAATGCAGTCTTTTCTAAACCATCTCTCCCAAACTCATAATGTATTTTTGAGGATTAAACTTCTTTGAATTCCTCCAATTTGGATAGTAATCTTAAAAGAACTCAAACAAAGAGAAGAAAATGAAATAACCTTAGAGATGGAAGGAACTTTAACATTTATATGTTCCAAATTCCCACTGAATGCCAAAATAGCTTCTCTAATATTCTGAACAGCTGTTAACACAAATTTTTGTTTAATTATCCTCACCCCTCATCCCTCCAAGCAGGGGCAGGGAAATCACTACATTAAGAGGTATATTATTATTTGAACAACTCATTGCTTGAAAGTTCTTTTTCATAGTGAATTTAAATCTATGAGGTAATAACTTTCAATCACTGATTCTAATTCTACTTTGCAGAACCATGCAAAATAAGTCAAATGTCTCTTCCATATGGCAGTTCTCTAAATATTAGAATACAGCTGTCATATCCCTCCCAGTCAGCTTCCTCCTCTGCATGGAATTCACTCTGTCGATAGCCCTGATTAAATGTGGCACCCAAAATTGAACTTAATTCTCCAGATGTGGTATGACAAGGGCAGAGTGTGGTAAAATATTTCCTCCTTTGTTTAGTACATTATATTTCCATTAAAGCAGCCTAGCATTTCATTGGAGAGACAGCATGGTACAGTGAATAGAGAGCTATCCTCGGATTTTGGAAGACCTAGGATCAAGTTTTATTTTTGCCATATATTGTATATGTGATTCAAGGCCAGCTATTCACCTTCTCTCTTTTTCTTACATATGGTGTTCTATATCCTATCACCATTCTTTTGTGCTGGCTGTCACCTATGCCTGGAATAAACTCCACCTCACTTCCATCTTCCTTCAGTATATAGCTTAAGAACAGCCTTCCATATGCAACCTGATTTCTCCAGATTCTAGTGCCCTCCTTCCTGAAATGCCTTGCATTCAACTCACTTTTAGCTATTTGTATTTATTTTCTTTATATTTATTCTCTATATACTTCCATATGCAGTAATCTATTAGAATGCAAATTCATTGTGAATGGAAATTATTTCTTTCTTTGAATTTGTATCCTCAAAACCTAGGACACACTTGACATATAGTAAGCCTTTAAAAATATATATAAACTCTTTGCAGGCAATTTTTGAAGCAAAGAGGTGGCACACTGCTAGATCTGCAGTAAGGATGACCTGAATTTAAATCCAGCCTCAAACACATATTGCCTATGTAATCCTGGACAAGTCACTTAATTTCTGCCTCAGTTTCTTTTTTTATTATTATTTTATTTGTTTTTGGTGTTCTACAATCACTTCCATATAACTTGGATTTTTCTCCCTCCCTCCCCTGGCTTCCCTCCACCCTTCCCCCTTTCTTCCCTCAGACAGCATACAAATTTATATAGGTTCTACACATTTGCTTGTATTAAATATGTTTTCATCTTAGTCATGATGCATAGAAGAATTAAAATGAATGGGAAAAAATCATAAAACAAACCATAATGTAATACAAAAGAAAATGATCCGGGCGGAGCCAAGATGGCGGAGTAGAAAGACTCACCTATGCTAGGTCCGAACCCACAGCCCATAGATTTCTTGTAAAAAGAACTCCTGACAAAGTCTGGAACAGTGGAAGCCGCGCAGCAACACAGTGAAGGAGATTTCCGTGGCAGAGAGCCCTGAAAAACCGACCGCAAAGGTACCCCAGACGGGAGCAGAGTCCTGTCCTGCCGAGCGCTCCCCTCCCCCGCCCCGGCCACGCGGCACTGAGAGGAGCCAGCAGACCCAAGCAGGCGTCAGGGACCTGAATCTCAGGCGACCACGAAGGTCCCACCACCCACAGACGCACAGGTCAATGAGAGAGACGGGCTGAGAGGGGAGCGGGGGATCTCCGGGACTTGGACCCCCTGGGAAGTTGCTGCTGCGGCAGAGGCAGAGGCAGC
>CM053773.1:91837618-91860687 GCA_028658325.1 Potorous gilbertii | reverse complement strand
GAGGGCAGATTGGTGATATGGGTAATTAGAATGTCCAGTGTATTGGGGGGGGAGGGGACAAATGGGGAGAAAATTTTGGAACCCAAAATCTTGTGAAAATGAATGTAAAAAGTTAAATAAATTTATTTAAAAAAAATAATTTCATAATCTAAACTGTTGTTATATAGTTGTGTCGCCTCACAAGTGAATATATCACTCAGAAGTGATTAAAAAGACCAAAGAATACAGTGTGGTTGCTGTTCCCTTGTAACAGTTACTTTAATCCTTTTGCCCCTTGATTATACCCTAATATTGGAGTAAGCTTTCTCACGTCTAATACAGCATTCTTTTACCTTCCACATCTGGATTAAATTATCTGCTTTCCCTCTCCTGTGGCCCAAGGAGGAGAAATGTTCTATCTCACTTGGGTTGCAGGTCTACTCTTTTGGTTTCTGGTAGGAATCATGCTAACTGTAGCTATCTAGCTATCATATCAAATTGGTTCCTAGCCTAGGAATCCTGGGGTCTCCTTATCTCTCTATAGAGCCTATGACATACCTTAACTGTAGTTTAAAAAAAAAACATCCTGGATTTTGTGACTTTCTATCTTGTTTTCTCTCTAGGTTATTCTTAGTCTCTCTTATCAGGCTCAATTCCTTGACCTGGAACACTGAACTTGTCATCTTGAGTCTTTTCCCTATTTCTTCTGTGTTCTTTTGGTCAGTCCTTCTCTTTATTAGTTCGGTTACTGGGCCTGAACCTTTCCTCCCTCCCCCTCCTTAGCATATACTCTTACCCTTCTATTATGAATAACTTCTGATGTTAATATAAGCATTATTCACTCTACTAACCGTCCCGATCTGGTTAAATTCTCTTCTTTCAGTAGGCTGGATTATCATCTTTGCAGGATACTCCATCCCATGATGCATAATACATATTTACACATGAAGTTAATCCCCACTAACTGATTATCTGTTTTAAAAACCAATAATAACTTCAACAACAACGACAGTATTTATAGTGGTTTATAGTTTGCAGATCACTTATTTTTTTCTCACAACCACCCTGAGACGTAGGTGCTCTTATTATCAATATTTTGCAAATGACGAAACTGAAGCACACAGAGGTTAACTTATTTTCTCCAAATCATAGAGTCAAGTATTCAGAAAGGTCTTGAGTTCAGGTATTCCTGCCTCTGGCACCAGCACTTCATCCATTGCACTAACTAGCTGCCTAGAATTTTATAATTCCTAATATTTCATAATTACATATTACCTCACATACTTCCAGTCTGGGTGGTTGTTCCTAAATTCACCACATTTAAGAGAGAGGTTACTTTATTATGAAAAATTTCATCTGCCAGTCAAATGCAAAGGTCTTGTGTTCCTTAGGATGCAGGGGGGAAACAAACAAGCAACAAAACAGTGGTAATTCTTCTTTAATGTTATTTGCACAGATAAAATCATATCAATTTCTACTATTGAATCATTTAATAGTTCCAAAAATTTTGGCAGCAAGAACTCTTTTTTTCTGGGTCAATAATACATGTGCCTATACAGAAGCAGTTGTTGTGATGCCTCAACTATAGGATTATTTCCTAGGATGATTGCTGTGGCTACTGGGTGGGAAAGATTGCTGTCATTAAGGCTCCTGGGTCAGGGTCCTGAACTGCGTACCTCAGGGTCTGAAGGGAGAGAGGGTTAAGATGTGATGATGACCTGACCTGTCTGGCACATGCTATCTCTTGTAGCTCTCCCATGGTGCCTTGCAGCTTCAGCTAGGCTGGCTTACATGCCTTGCAGAAGCAATTGGTTGGCAGTTTGACTTCTCTGCCTGACAGTGTTGCTCGGGAACTAAGACCATTCTGGGGTTGTTGCTATATCTTGCAAAAGAAAAATCATGTTCCGTAATTTTTCAGAAGCTCGCAAATTTAGTAGTAGTGACAAATCATTAAAATATTATGATCAATTCAAGGGAGAAGATGATCGATACAAATATTAGTGGCATAGATAAAAAATGTTATTGAAGTGAAAGGTAAGAAGAAATCATCGTCGTCTGAACTGTTCAGCGAATTTTATGGAGGAAATGAAACTTGATATATAATATTCATTTAGGCAGAGATGAAGAGAAAAAGACTTGTGGGAAAAGAATGGTTGGAGTACAGGTTTAGTAGTACAAATTCAGAAGCCATATTTGAATAACAGTAGAGCAGTCCATCTGAAATGCAGGGTCTATGTATGGAACTAATGAAGTTGAAGAGTCACACTGAAGTTCAGCAAAATTTTAAGGAGTTTTGGATGTCAGACTGAGACAGTATTTTAGCTTTTGGGGGGTCATTTACTCTTTTGGTCCTCTGGTGAAATGTATGGATCCCTTCTCATAATGTTTTTTAAAAACAAAATAAAATATGGAGAAAACCAATTATCTTTCAATATTTATCAAAATATTTTTAAAAATAAACAAATTCACATATCTCAGTTACGAGACCTTTGGCTAATGATAGGGTTGTGCTGGTAAATGTTTGGGAAAAATACAAAATATACTTTTGAGTTTAGCCTGTGTTATTAACACTTTTTCTCTGTCTCTTAATTATTCAATAAAATAACAAATTAAGTCCTGATTTATAATATTTGCCAATTTGCAAGGTGCAAATATTTATACTGAAAATTTAATAATTAGAAGTTCAAGCTGACTCTTCTATTCTCAGAATAAGTAGTTAGGGCTCTCTATCTGGTGCGCTATGTAAGGTTTTTGAACAGAGGAGAGGCATGATGAAAATGATGAGGAAAAATGAATTTGCAGACTGAGACAGTCAGAGTGGTCAGGAGGCTGTTGTTATCGTACAATAGGAAGAGGTAATTTGGGATTGAACTAGTGGTATCAATAGGACAAAAAATGAAAGATAATATAAAAATGAAAGAATTGCCAATACTTGGTAATTTATCGGATATGGAAGGGAAAGAAAAAGAGTCAGCAGCGGCTCAAGGCCACTGGAATCAGGATATACTTTTGGGAGGGATATGAATTGGATAGAAAAAGCATCTTTATTTTTATAAATTTGTTTTAATAAACTTTATTTGTAATTTTTTTAATTCTGTGTACTTTATCTCATAAATTTAAAAACATTATTCTGACAAGGGCTGCACAGGCTTCACCTGATTGTCAAATGGGCCCATGACACAAAAACAAGTTAAAAACCAGTACTTTAGAGTTTCTTTCATTGGGCAATTGGGTGTATCATGATTCCACTGACTCAAATAGGAAAGCCTCGGGGTAGAAAGATGGGTTTGGTTTTAGACACACTCGGTCGGAGTTGGTGGTGGTTTATTTCATCACTTAAAATTTGTACTTAATTACTAAAATTGTAAGTTTAGTATTACATGTGTATATACTAAGAGGCAGTGAGGTATCATGGAAAGACAACTGGGCCCAGAATCAGATGAAGTTTGGTTTGAAATGCCACCTCTTACACTTAAACTGTGTCTTTGGTTAAGTTGCCTAAATGTTTTGAGCCAGTAAAGTGCTGATAGTTACATGTGTAGCATATACTTGGTGGGGTTGTGGTGAAGGTCAAATGTTGTAATGTTTGGCAAGTGTTAAAATACTATATGCAAGTATAAATGCCAACTCCTATTATTGCTGCTTGTCATCTGTTGTATTGAATAAACTTACAATAATGCAACTTTAATGCACTATGGGTCAAGTTGTACATTTGTCTGAACATTCTGAAAAACAAGAGAAAATTATGATAAATATAACAACCGAAATGCTGACTTGACTCTGAGACTCCATGGCTAGTCATATATCCTAATAAGGCTGAAGACGGGTAGAAAAGCTCATATGGACAAAAGATGCATCCAAGCCTTTTGTGGGAAGAACTGGAAACAAAGTGAATGCACTCAGTTGTGGAAGGTCTAAACACATTGTCCTACGTGGACGAGATGGAATATTATTGCACCATTAAGAAATGATAAATGTAAAGAATTCAGAATGTGGGAAGACTCACATCAGCTGACGCAACATGAAGTAAACAGAATGAGAAAAACAATAGACAGAAAGATTACAACGATCTAAGTTGAAAGAATAGCAACACAAAAGGAAGTGCTATATAATTATAACAACCAAGCTTGACCCTAATGGGGAAATGAGAAAAACATTATTCCCTTGTCTTTGCAGAGGTAAGGAATTATGGGCATAAAGCATCGTCTGTTCTGTCATATTCAGCTCATATCTTGGATACTTTTATTAACTTTGCTTTTGTTTTTTCATTTTCTTCTTCCTTATTAGGGACAGCTTCCTGGGCAAAAGATAGACATGGGATATCGTCAGAAATGAAGAAATATAAAAAGTAAATGATATCAAACCATGTTTAATCACACAAATATGGTCTTCAAAGTGGACTTGTAGACCACATTTTACTGATATGCCTTCAACTTAATTAAATTAAATTGAATTCAGCAGATGCTTATTAAATACCAGAATGCCTGCAAAACATCGGACTGAATGTTTTGTACCTGGTTTGATTCATTTATTTAAAGAGATGTACATTTGTCTCTGAATTAGTTAATTCCAGATGCTACCAGACCAAAAATGAAATAAAAGTTGTAGAAAACTGGTTTGTCATCCTATTATATCCCACTAGAAACTACTTTAGGTTTCAGAGGAAAGCTTAATTTTCTTTGCCTGCCCTCAGAACAAAATGCCAAATAGCCTGAAAAAGTTTTAATGTCCCAGTTGTCCTGTACATGTTCTTCTCTTTGGTATGGGAGAGATGAAATGAGAGAAATGCATAGAACTTTAGATTTTGTTTTCAAAATGAACCTCTGTACTTACCTGAAGTTTACCTCTCACACACAGGCCATGAGACCAGGGCTTGAGGATAAAAATGAATCTACTGCTTTTGCTTACTCTAACCAGACAAGTATTCATGGCCTGGTATTTATGCAGCACCTAGATCTAGGGAGATCAAAGGGCTTCCCAGAACACAGAGGTGAAGTAGGCACTAGACCAGTTTTATTCTACTTGGTTTGAAAAATCACAGAGAGCCCTACAGCAGCCCACAAGTTAGTGGCAAAGTTAGAAATGAAACACTTCCTGTCTTCTAACTTCTAATTTAATACCCATCCTCCCACCTCAACACCATTGACACTAGGCCACAATGTCTTTTCAAAGTATCTTAATCAGTAGCAGATGTGAAAAGTGTCCCCTCCAACTAGAAGCAATTCTTTGAGAAAAGGAGATCTATCACAGATAGGACTATCCATCATCCTTGTCTCAAAATTGAATCCAAGATGCAGGTGGCCAGGTAAGTGTCATAATCCAAAAGAAACTGAGCCCTCCAGACACTGGGCACTTCTGTCTCTGTTGTAGCTAACCTAGCTGCTAATCTGATGATTAATTATCCCAAAAAGAAAGAAACTGGGAACGAAACCAAAGCTGCATCTGTCAGTCTATTATCTGTCTCTCTTTCTCCTCTCATACCTACACCTATATTTTAATCTGAAAATGCTCTTCTGAAATCTCTCTCCCAATCCTTTCATGAGGGGAAGTTTCACCAAACCGCATCATGTGACTCTCCAGGAACATAACTGAATGGGTCTGACTCATCGTCTGGGAATTTTAAATAGGCATGGTCTTCCATGAGAGTTAATACTTAAAAACACACATACACACAAACCCAGGCAGTGAAGGGGAAAAAAAAAAGAAAGAGAGAAACTAGAGAGGAAAAAACCCAAGGGAAATTGTTGCTTGGCATAAACACAGGTCAGAAGGCGGCCACTCTATTTTTCACAGTTAATTACCAGGTGGAATTACCTTTGGAGAGAGGGTGGCTGCTCAGTGCTTGGGGAGCAATAGCAGTAAATCTCTAGTTTGTATTATAGAGTCAGCCAGTTTGGATTAAGTGGTGAGAGAAACTGCCCTCTGAAATAGCTGACCCAGATTCCCCTCTGAGAGTTAAGCTTTCCCCTCAGAATCAAGGGGCATGTGTGCCCACTAGTGGTCAAGCACTCCAGAGGATGTTCAGCCAGCTCTCCCAGGAGCCCAGGCCTTGTCCTAGCTGGTTTTCAACTTAGAAATGTTGCCTGTTCCCAAATTTGGGTATCCAAGGAGGGCTTTGAATTATCTTTGGCTGGAGCTTCAGTCAACGTGCTCAAGAGGAACCTCATCCCAGTTAAGGTGGCACAAAGGACGAATTCTGTCCTTGTCAGAAGAAAATTTTCTTTCTCACCTCTAAAACCAAGCCCCCTGTTGATGACTGGTACATTATAAAATGAGAAAGGCAGTGGATCCTTAGCTGTTTTTTACTTAGCCCTAGGTACTTGCTCAAACAGGGACCTGCTCCTGGACTTCTGTTGCTTCCTTCTTCATTTCTTATAGTCTTCCTGCGATAGGACCACTTCTTGGATCAGAAAATTTATGTGAATAGCCCTTTCTTCCTCAACAAAGTCCATGGTTGTTAGCCTGCCTTTTATGACCATTATAGCTCAAGTTTAAATAACTCCTTATGGTTAACAAAACACATTAGACATCTCATTTGAATCTCACAACAATCGGTACTCCAGTCATACCTATCCTTATCTTACTGATGAACAAATTGGGGATCAGAGAGGGTAAACTATATGTCATGGTCACCCAGCACGTTCATTTTCAAAATGAGATTCAAACCCAGTGCTCATTTAGTTCCTCTTCTAGTCTCAGTCTCACTTTCCAGTCTTATTGGTTTGCGCGGTACTCACCTACACAAGAGCTCTACTCTGGCCAATCTGGATCTTTCCCTAGATATGTTTTGAATTTTTCCTACCTCTAACAATTTTTGATGCCATTCCAAGGCATATTCTTACCATCAGGCTCGTTTAAGAAAATCTTAATCACTCTTCAAGGTCCAGCTCAAATGCTTTTCACAATTCCATGAAACAATCACGGATCATCATAGCTAGAGGTAAGATTACCCTTCTTTACTCTCCCATAGTGCTTCACTGGTAGTGGATACAGTGTTGGAGCTTAGTCAAAACTGAACCTCACACATTTACTAGCTGTGGGACCAATTTGCCTCAGTTTCCTCAAATGCAAAATGAACATCATAATAGAACCTATCTCCCAGGGTTTATTGTGAAGATCAAGTAAGATAAGTAAAGTACTTAGTATAGCACATGACACATGGTAAGATTTACATACATGTAAGATATTATTATTATGTTGTTGGTATTGTAATTGTGTGTGTGTGTGTGTGTGTATGTGTGTGTGTGTATCCCTTAAAACATAGTAGGTTCCCAATCAATAATTTTCAGTGAATAACACAGGAAGTACTAAAATAAGTATGCCATTCTTAATTTACAGGCTAAATTATAGCCAAATTCAATTACAGTCCAGAGTGATTTCAATAGGTGACAGTGAGACATGCAGTGACTTGAGGTGAGCTGTCTTATTTCAGAAAGATTCGGCAGTCAGCAGGCTACCCCTGGAATTTAGGTATCTGCCACCAATTGATCATAATGTGTTATGTTCTATCATCTAAGTTAAAATGTTCATTTTCCTTGGTATCTAAGATCTAGCTTTCTACTAGAGCCTTTTTTATACTTGCTTAAAATTAGGCACTTTCTCTTCTCTTTGTATATAAAGTACATCTCTTAAAGTTCTTAAATGTATAACCTCTTAAACTCTATTTTAGAGCTGTGCCTATTTTAAAAGGAGTTTATCCTCTCTCAGCCTGAAGATACAACTCTCTCTCATTCCTCCCAATAAGGCTGCCATTTCTTATCATTTCTTCTTAAATTCCTAAAATCTCTTTCTATACATCCAGTCAAATTTCTGTCAAAGAACAACTTGTAGTATTTTATTCTCAACTCCAGGTTTGAACTGGTGTAAGTCTAAATGCATTTTAGACTTAAAAGTTTTCTAAAAGTTTTTTCACTTAAGGAAGAAGCTGCCTAGGAGATGAATAAAATTTAGTGGTTATCTCCTCAGGAACCTGAACAATATCTTCTGGACAGCCCTGTCAAGCATGAAAAGTACATGTAACCTCCCTCCTTATCCTTCCACCACCAGTCCTTAGGAAATTACTGTCTTCAATCATAAGGAGATACTTTAAAAATAAATAATTTATTAGTCACTTGCAAATTTTCTAGGTCCATTGGTTCTCTCTAGTCCAAAGCTGCTGGTCTGATTTACATTTAAACTGATAACTGCTCCTAGTCATTCCCTTAGACAGAAGTGCTTCCCTATTTCCTTCAGAAAATCTATTGTAATTGAGTTTAAAGCTCTAAGATCCAATGAATCCTGGATGATGAATGTCAATCAAATTAAATAGATTTAATGGTGTTATCCAAATACAAATTCAAAATGAATTGTCAATAACACAATAAGGAATTGTGTTATTCCCTAACACAAGAAAGAAGTGCCACCCATAGTTCCTCTGGTCAGCTTAGGAAACTAAACCATCTGCTTTCTCACCCAAGAAAATGTAGCTGAAGATTATGACTGAGAAACACCAGAGGAATGATGGGAGAATGAGACCAAGGTTTAATGGGCTTGGAGGCTTTTCCAGATCCCTCCCACCACTTGACTGGGAGTGTTTCCTAATTCCCCTTTCTGGTTTTTTTCTTCTTTTTTCATTTCACACTTGACAACATTCTCCTCTCCCATGAGTAAATTTTATCTCTATGGAAATCATTCCAAAATCTATTTATCCAGCCCTGATCCCTCTCCCAAACCTCTGTCATTAAGTGTCAACTAGACATTTTGAAACACATGGACGTATGCCTATGCGACCATAGGTACCTGAAACTTAACCTTTCCAAAGAAAATGCATTTTTTTCATTCTAAACCCGTATCTCATACTATTTTCCCAGTTTCTTCTTAATACCCCACTATTTTGCAGTTAGGTGGCACAGTGAATAGAATGTCAGGCCTGGAGTAAGGAAGACTCATCTCCCTGACTTCAACAGATACTTATAAACTGTGTGACCCATATTGCTTAACCCTGCTTGCCTCAGTTTCCTTATCTGTAAAATGAGCTGGAGAAGGAAATGGCAAACTACTCTAGTAACTCTGCAATCACAAAGAGTAAGACATGACTGAAATAACTGAACAACAACAATCCTTACAGCTATCCAGGTTTATAAACTTATATATATTATATTATGTTCAACTCCTATCTCTCAAAACACATATCCAATAAGGTGCCAAATCTTCCCATTTCTCTCCCCATATCTCAAATCTGTCTCTCTTTATATTTTTGCAGTCAACGCCATCTTCAGGGCCCTTATCACTTTTTATTAGGACTTTCAAGGAGAGCTTCCTAATTGACGTTCCCTCATTAATTCTCCTCCCTCCCCCACCCATAAACCTTCTAAGTAATATTACTAAAATACAGGTGTGATCAGAGAGCTCTCAAATTCAATAAACTCCACTAGTTCCCTTCTGCTTCTAGGATCAAATCCCAACGGCTTCTGTTTGACCCTTAAAACATCCAATGGATAGGTTCCAAACTACTGTCCCAGCATTGTCTATATTCTTTCCCTTCTTATACTCTATGATGCAGTCATGCTGATTTTCTTGGTTATGTACAATATTCCACCTCTTATCTCAATGCCATTTTACAGTCTGTTTCAACCCATAGCTTCAATGTACTTCTTTACCTCTGGCTGTTAGAAGCTCAACTGTTTTCAAAAGCTCAGCTCAAATGTCTTTTTCAACATACTTCAAATATATTTTGTGTATGCTAACTCCCCAAATGGAAGGTAAGCTCCCTGAGAAAAGAGGATGTTTTATTTATGTCAGGCCTTGCACAACATACAGCTTAGGGGCCACTTACCAACCACAAAAGGATTTCAGGTGGCCCACAAAAAACTTTAGGTTGTCATTGTGCACCGTCTCCTGTTTGCTGTGATTCATGGCAGCCAACCATCCTCAGGCCATCTCTACCTGTGGCCTAAAGAAGTTTACAAATTGTACAAGTTTGATTCATGTTATTGTATGATCAGCATCCAAAGCAATGCTCAGAACGTTTTGTTGTTGTTTAGTCATTTTTTTAGTCATGTCTGATTCTTTATGACCTCATTTGGAGTTTTCTTGGCAAAGACACTAGAATGGTTTGCCATTTCCTTCTTAAGCTCATTTTTTTACAGATGAGGAAACTGAAGCATAGTTAAATGACCGGCCCAAGGTCACACAGCTAGTGAGTGTCTGAGGCTGAATTTGAACTCAGGTCTTCCTGACTGGAAGGTTTGGTGCTCTGTCTACTGTGCCACCAAGCTGTCTCCTCTGGCAATAAAGGAATGCTAATTGCTGTAGGGACCCCAGATGTCTCTAGCAATCTTGGCTAGAAAATCAGAACTATCCCAATCCCATCCCAACCCTCCCTTGGTCTTCTCCTTGGACCAAATCACACCTAACTTTGACAAGAAGAGGGAAGGAAAGTTGTCCCCTGGAGAGGGTCCAACTCGAGATGATACACTGTTCACCTTTAAACTGGTTATCTAGCAAATGCTAGCACATTATTTGACCATGTCTTTAGTTCAGAATGGAGGAGACGGCCTTTAGAGCCAGCCTGAGAAATCAGGTTTGACAAAACGGGGAAGATGAATTACAGATTAATAATAATCACTGAAAGATACAGCATGACATTAATTTTCCTTAGATTCATGAGTAATACACAATTGTGTATGTAATATAAACGTTATGATATGACTGGCTCTAATATAACCGAGTATAACCCAATGTCATATATGATATAATGCAAATTAACATGACATGATGTCATATAAGATGTCATAGCATAAAAATATAACATACATAATACAACATATAACATGGTATGGTATGATATATAAATATCCCACATAATATTATATAGTACATCACAATATAACATGATATGACATAATATTACGTATGACAGATATACTCTACACTACTCCTATAGTATATAAAACAGATGTGATATAATATTATTTAATAAATATAACATTATGTGATGTGATGACATAATACAACAACACAGCAACATAAGAGAACATTAATAATATATAATAGTGCATATTACATAATGCAATGCAATATAACATATCACATTGTAATATAACATATACATAAATACATTATATATGTATAATTAACTGATACATGGGTAGTTATTTTAGTTTCTCCAAGGAGTATGCTAATTAGCATTTAACAAGTTTTCAAAAAAAACCCTGTGTGTAAATGATCATTTTAGTGTCAATGTGCATAATTCTCCATCACTTTCATGTCTACTCACAAAATAATAAAATTCAGTCCTGATTTGTAGCATGTGCCAATTTCCAACAAGTAAATGCTCAAATGAAAACTAAACAATTAACTTTCAAGAGCAGAGAACACTATTCAATGAACCTCAGTTTTTATTTGTTTTAGATCACTTCATTTCTTTATTGTGTATCTAGATCTTCATGTTTATCAGCATGGACAATTTGCTTTATTGATTTAGATAAGTAATTCATTTATAACTTATAACCTTGTTGCCTAGAGAAACTTCATTTATCCTATTCATGTATGAAATGCAGGCTTTTAGCATCCCATAATGTGTTTACCAAGACTTTTAAGTTGCAGAGTAGATATTGCTCAGTATCACTAAAGGGGTTTTCACATTCCAGAAATTCCCTACAAAATATTTTTTTAAGAAAAACTGGATGACTAAGTTATTTTCAGTACTATAAATATCGAAATTAACTACAAAGGAAGACACAATCTACATCCAGAGAAACAACTAATAAAATGGAAGTATGTATAGAACAGATTCACATACACACACACACACACACACACACACACACACACACACGCATAGCCAACTCTAGAACAGTGTGGAAGAAAAAAGGAAAATAAAAGAAAGTTAAGCAATAACTTCTCATATTTAAAAAGAATAGTAAGTTTTGCATAATAGATTTGCAATTTTATATACAATCACTTTTTTTTCTATTCTATTATTTAGTGGAAATGCTTGTTTTAATTCTTTGGCTCTGAATAAAATAAATAAGACATTTAAAATTTCCTTGTATCAATTCCAGTACCAATTCATATAGCATGAGTGTTAATGTATGTACAGCTTAAAAAATCATCTATCTTATTTAATCTGAGATCATTGAAAATTCATGGGGATCAGAAAAAAATACAAAGTTCCTTCTTTTACTTATCTTCACACTGTGAAAAAAGGAAAAGGGATAACCTATTGAGACATTCATATTGACAATGGTCTTCATTTAAATATTAATTTCTACAGAAATTATGCTATAGAATTAGAAAGTAGGAATAGAAATTCCACAAAATTATGACAGTAGGAGATAACAGGGATAAATGAAAGATCTCAGAATAAATATTCACCCAGGTAGATGAAAAGGAAGAAAATTATTTAGACTTCTCCCTTAAGATAGATGGCCATGCTGTAATGCCTGGTTGTCATCTCCACAAGATATCAGCTTTGACCAACTCAGTTCTTAGATTTCCTCTCCAGCTCCTGTTTAAGTAACTAAATGTAAATGACTCCAACTTTAAACTCAGAATGGAATAAAAACAATTTATTTCTTTAATTACTATCTAGCCTTTTCTTAGGATCTAAGAATGTAGAGTTAGACTTCTACAAAATAAGACAAGGAAAAAAAAAGATAGCCAAGAGCTTGCTGTGTCTCTCCACGTTTCAGCGATATACTAAGTTATCATGGAATCATTAAAGTTAAAGGAGCATGGTGATCCTTTAGTCCCACACTATTATTTAACAGATGGGGAAACAGAGGTTCAGAAAATTAAGGCAACTTAATGAAGGCAATGGCATTCTGTCAGTGGATAGTCTCGAATACAACAACATAAGATGATTAACCCCACTCTTCCTCCAATCAAGACAGACTGTTATAGTGGAAAGCTCCCTGGATTTTGGGCCACTGGACCTGGGTTTGAAATGTGACTGCTTTTTATTTTACCTACAACCTTGGATTTGTTCAGTCATTTTTTTTCAGTCGTGTCTGGCTCTTTATGACTCCATTTGTTTTTTGAAGGTTTTTTTGTTTGTTTTTTGGTAAAGTTAGTAAAGTGGCTTGCCATTTCCTTCTCCAGCTCATTTTTACAGATAAGGAAACTGAGGCAAAGAGGGTTAAGTGACTTGTCCAAGGTCACACAGGTATTAAGTATTTGTGACTAAATATGAATACAGGAAGATGACTCCAGGTCTTGCACTCTGTCCACCATTCAATAAACTGCAATGGCTCCCTATTACTTCTAGCATCAAATATAAACTTCTATTTGGCATTCAGAGTCCTTCTCAATCTATCACTTTCTTATTTATCTGTGCTTCTTATTCCTCTCCATATAACTTATGATTTAATAATACTGAATAACTTGAACTTACACATGATGGAATGATGCACTATTTCTCATCTTTTTTTCCTCTTTATGTCAAATATCCTTCATATCTGGAATGGTCACCCTCTTCTTATCCATCTCATAGAACACTCAGTTACCTTCAAGATTCAGCTAGAGGCACTTTATATAAGAAACCTTTCCTGATAGCCTCTCATATTGGAGAAATCTTCATTCCCAAAATATCATATATTTATTTTGTGCATATTATGTATAAATTTATATACGTATTTTTTGTCCCCTTTATTAGAATGGAAGGTCCTTGTGTGCTGGAATTTCTTTGTATCCTCACTTCATAGCACATATGATTCCAGGTATATAGTACTTGGTAAATAATTGTTGATAAATTGCCTAATTGATCAAGAGGGTCAAAAGTTACATAGAGGTCAATTAGGATGAGGTTTGAAGAATGAAAGGGCTACAAGCTTTAGAAATTAAAGGATTTTGGGGGGGGGACTAATTTTGAATGACAGTTTCTGTTCTTAGAAATCAGATGAGTAGGTCATGAAGAAATGAAGACAATAAGTATATTCGCTTTCTCTAAAAGTCTGACTATAGAATTGAAGAAAAAATAGAATTAAAACTTGAGAAGTTGGCAGGAAAAAGAAAACACATTTAAAGAGGAAAGGAGAATGTTTTATGCTTTTAGGCATCAGAGAATGTGCTAGTAGATGAAGAAAAGTTGAAGATAAGAAAATGGGATATTCAAAGTTCTCAGGGGAGACAGGAATCAATGGAATCATTGGTTCAAGAAGACAGATTCCACTTGGAAAGGAGGAGGCATCCCTATTCTGAAATCTGACTAAGGGGAAAACTGGGAATGACATGTATGCTTTTGAATTGTTGATCAGGGGATCAGGGGAAAACAGGAATCTTGCAACTGATATCCTCTATTTTCATAGTAAAGGTGAAGATAACATCCTTTCTTTAGTTGAAGATGGGGGAGATAGGAAATAATTTAAGAGGCTTGATGAAAAAACTGGCTTTGAATTATCCCTAGGGAAATAAGCTGGAATCAATCAGGAAAGAACTCAAGGATTGTCCTGTATCAGTGAGAGTCAAATTACGACAAGATTGCAAAAATTCAGGAAACTTGGTCTTCAAAATTGCAAGTTCTAGCAATATTCAGAACATGAATAGGGGCAAAGAAGTCAAAGAGTGAGAGTTGACTGAGTTTTAGCATTTTGCAATATATGAATGTAAATAAGGAAAAAAAAGAAAAGTGTATTCAAGGGTAAAAGGTAGTATCTATTTGAACTGGCCAACTAGGGAGTAAAGGCCAGTTGGTCAGTAAACAAATCATTTATTAACAGTTTATTATGGAAAAAAATGAGAAAACAAGAAGTTTATGTTTTAATGAAGATGAGAACATATAAAAGAAAGAAGAATTATTTCAAGAACAATAGATAAATGTTATAAATATCTGGATGGGATAGTACAGCCAAATGGAATAAACTTCAAAAAAATAGAGATTACAGAATTTTGACGTAGAAGGTATCCTAGCAATCATGTAGTCATTTCATAGATGATGATAACCATGATGGTGGTGGTGGAAAGGATGATAAGACATGTAAGGAAGCTCAAGGTTGCAGAGCCTATGCTACTTAATAGCTATCATTTAATAATAGCTAACACTTAACATATAACATCAAAGTTTGCAGTATTTTATAAATATTATCTCATTTTAGCTTCACAACTATACCAGAAGGTATGTGTATTTGAAAATCTATTTTACAGATGAGAAAAAAAATGAAGTAACACAGAGGGTAATTTATTTGCCCTGAGTCACACAGCACTAAATATCTCAGATCTTTTTGACTCCAAATTGGGCACTCCATCCACTGAGCCACCTAGTTTACTTGCCCAAGGTTATATAGCTAAAGTAAACCTTTAAAACCGACTGTTCTCAGTTTCTGTTAAACAAAGTTATATATCTTAAGATTTTCTAGGCATCAGTCTTGAAGTCATCTTTGGCTCTTCTCTCTTTCTAATCATATTGTTCCCCAAAGTTGTGTATTCCTTTAATGTTTAACTCCACAGCATCTTTAGTATCTTGCTTTTGCCCTATTCACATTTTATCTTCTCTAGTTTAAGAAGATACTTTCATTGAATTTATTTTAAAAAACCTTTTAAAGTATCCTCCTCTCTCTTCAACCATTCCTATATTCAACACCTATGATGTCTCTCTCTTTCCTTGACCCTCAAATTACAAATTCTTTATATACAAATTCAAAGATTTCCACAATTTGTCTCTGATTAACCAGTTCAGTATTTTCTCATATATTCCTTTTCTGGTGTTCTAAAATTCTAGTAAACTAGATTTCACAAAATCCACTGTCCTCCTCTTGTTCTCTTCTATCTTCTTCCTTTGCTCAAATCAACAAAAATTCCTGGAATGGACTGCCCATCTCTGTCTCCATATCTTTTCCAAAAGTCACTCCCTTCACCTCATAAAATCAAGGAGTATACCATTAAAACTCACATAACAAAAATGATAGGATGAAAACAAATGAATATACCTTAAAATTGTCTATGAAACTTGACAAGATCTGAGTGACACTGATTCCATTTAAATTCAGCTCCTGAGATACTTTGTTGAAAGTGCTGACCTTATTCTATACTTGGGCCCAAAGGGGAGGGAAAAAAAAGAGCTATGCAGACAACTTTTTCCCTTTCAGAATATAATTTTTAAAATATTTGGCATATATACTTACAATGAGGCATTTTATTGTAAAGTGCCATTGACCTTTGAGTCACCATTGTGCATAGATGTAGAGGCTACTTTTTAAATTGTTTGCTTGACAGATTCATAGTCATTCAAAAGCTTCTATCTACACTTGTTCTTAAGGAAGCTTGCCAATCACCAGGTGCCTTAGGTATTTAGATTAGGTGTTTAACTTTAAAAGCGTTCTTAAAGTTGTATAATTTCACACATCCTTTCTTAGGCAATCTGAACTATTTATACTGGATTAGATCCAAACATTTTAACTCAAATAATCTTTAAGCTCTTTAACATTGCTTTTGTTGTATCTGACAAAAGATGTGAAGTTCAAAATCCACAACTGAGGCATTTTTGAAGCAGCAAATTGAAATAAAACTGTTGTATTTCTTTATCCCATATGTTTCTGTGACTTATTATGTGATGATTTTTATTTCAATATATTTTATGGCACATGTCATATTTTCTTGTATTCTCCTTCTAGCAATCATTTCAGAATGACTTTTTCCAACATGAAAGCAAATGACAGAATTTTTCTTCTTTGGGATGACTTTAGCTATCTTAAGCAGTATCGCAAGAAGACAATTTATAAAGGATATTTTACAATGAGTAAATGGAAAATAAAAACTCAGATTTTCTCTTATCTATACTACATAGTGTAGGAACCCTTTTGTGACCACAAAATCAACTTAAATTCACAATGGCAGGTAGGGGTCCTCAGAGGTTGAAGTCTTAGAATACAAAAGATGCCCCTACTAAGGAGTTAAGGTTTCTAGTAGTATTCTTCCTGAGCCCCTATCAATGTACTCCCCATTAGCAATTAGCTAGGCAGAATCAATTAAATGAAACTTTGAGTCAAATCTATTAGCTGTGACCCGTTTATGAGGCAGTAAGACATGTGTCTTGATTGCTCTGATCATGCCACCAAGAAGAATGAACCTGATGGTCACTTTAATTGAAAGTCATGTCTGGGATGATTTTATAGCCATTATGTAGCTAAACACAGAACAACAAATGTCTTATTGATATATTTCTCTCTGATAATCTTCTTTTTTCTCTCCAAACAAATTAAGACAGCAATGCTGTTTTTATGTAATTTTTGGTATCATTCCTCAAAGCCAAACAGAATATTCTGCACCTAGTAGGTATTTAGTAAACATTCGTTGATGTCAAAGGCCAAAGAAGACTTATGCAGCTTACCAAAGTGGAACTTAGCAACTTTAATGCAGCTTACCAAAGTGGAAGCTGCATTAAAGTTGCTATTGCCATCATCGCCTTTTCTTATTGGACCACCAATAAAATTGGGTGAGAATGTGAAAATATAGAAAGTCTTGTCCTCAGATTGCTTCAACTAAGTGAAGAATCAAATGAAAACATTATATATAAGAGGGTAAGAAGTAGCAAAAAATAAAAAAGAAAAAGAAGGAAAAGAAAAGCATCTAGGAGCTTTAAATGTAAATGAAATGATAATCACCAAAAACACTGATTAAAGTGTAATGATGTAAAAGTTAATCTAGCTCCTATGCAATTAACTTAAAATTACTACCATATATTGTATGTGTAATCACATTCTTAGCAACATATTGCATTTAAGATAGATGAAACTGCTTTTAACGGGATGCTTTTAAGGATCTGCTGATAGATAACTGCACCAATTTGATAATTAACTTTTTAAAGGCTAGTTCACATTTTATGTTCTTAATTAATACTTCCTTAATTTTTGATAAGTCCCATATTATATTAAGTACCAATTAAATGCCAGGCAAGTATTAGAAGAGGAAGACCATCTAAGCTTCGAATTCAATGCTGTTTTATCATCAGACCTCCCTGCAGAAAAGCTTTACAAGCAATTCTAGCACTTGATGCTTTCCTGCCTTTCCAGGTTTCTAACACCTCACTCCTCTCCATGTATAATCCTGGCCTTGATCTACACGAAACTGACTCTCTTGTTATTGTTCACAGAGGATACTTAATACATTGAATCTGCTTTTTTATAGACTTCCCCCATGACTGGAATTCTCTCCTTTCTCTTCTCCTTTTCTTAGTTTCATTTATATCTTGAATAAAATCTCACCCTCTCCAAAATGCCTTTCCTGATCTCTGAAATGTAGTGCCTTCCCTCTATGACTATCTCTAGTTTATCAAATAAATCAGCAAATATTTATTAAGCAGGTATTATACTAAGTACTGAGGATTAAAAAGAAAGAGTCAAAAGACAGTCCCTACCCTCAAAGAGCTTACAATTTAATGGGAGACACAATATTTAAACAAATATGGCCAACAAAATTATGTGTAGAATAAAAAGGAAATAATTAAATAAGGGAAGGCACTGGAATTAAGGATTTGGGGAAGACTTTCTATGAAGGTGGAATTTTAGTTAGAACTTAAAGGAATTCAAGTTCAGTTGATCCTGTGGATATCTTGTTTGTCCATAGTTCTTTGCATATCTTCTCTCCCATTAGATTTTGAACTTCTTGAGAATAGAGAGTCATTTTGCCTCTATTTGTATTCACAAAATGATACAATGCTTGTACATGACTAGTAGTTGGTTAATAAATATTTAGCCTAAAATAGTCCCATTTTTGTCAATTTTTTCTAATAGATGTCTCTGAAAAAGGAATCGCAAAGAATTATTTATTTTCATGTGTTAATATATACAATAACTACAAAGAAGTGATCAGAGTGATAGTCAAGTATTACCTAAAGTGCTATGGCTGGGAGTAAAGAAGACAAAGATTCACATCCCACTGTGCCATCTATAATCTCAATGACCTAGGATAGAAATCAATACCCAAGCTATATTCCAAACATTGTGTTAGTGTTGGACAAAAGTCTTGTTTCCAGGGGCAAGGGAGTATATGAAGGAGTAACATTTGTAAAAAAAAAAATCAAACATGGGCTCTTGGCAAATAAGACAAGAGCTTTGTCTTTGAACTAAGCTATGAGAGTGGAGTCATTCTAAGGGATATAGGGAAGAGTACTTTCCAGGCATGGGAGATGGCCCATGCAAAGTTTAGACATGAGAGATAGAGTATCATGTGTAAATAACAGCAAGAAGGCTAATTTGACTAAATGGAAGAGTATGTGAAAATGATTAATGTATAATAAGACTGGAAACATAGTTCTAAAAAAAGCTAGCTTTAGGCAAAAAAGAAAGAAAGAAAGTAATTTAAAGCATAAGCATTTAAAAAGAGGAGAAAAAAAATCATCCTTATATATGTCACATAATCAGTAAAGAACCTACTTGAGACAATTAATAGTTTCAGTCAATTTACAACATACAAAATAAATTTATAGACATTATCATCACCTCCATATAGCAAAAATAAATTCAAGAGAAAATAATAGAAAAAGAAATTCCATCCAATATAGTTAAATTTTGTTAAATATATGTAGGAGTCATTCTAACAAAACTTTTATATGTATAATTTAAATACACTCTTTACAGAAAAAAAAAGGCTAGTCATTTTAAGGGTGAGCCAAGTCAATATAAAAAAGTGGGTGGGAAGTATAGTATTCTATACTCCAGACTTACAATACAGAATAACTTATTAGCAAAACTGACAATATATTACATGGGAAAAGAAACAGACCTTTAATGAAATAAGGGATTTACAATCATTCTTGATGAAGGAAACAGAGCTGAGTATAAATTTAGAAATAAAGACACAGGTGTCAAAAAAAAAACATAAAACAATCAGAAAACGCTAAACAAGAATGAAGTTTTTATAGTGTAATAATTTTAGGGAAGATGCAATGTATCTCCTTAAGACCCTATAATCATCAAGTGATAGAGAGGGAGTAAAATATAACAGATAACCTGGGAGTGGTTTGTTATGTTTTGAAGGTCTTTTTAAAAAGAAAGAGAAAAAAAGACAGAAAAAGGAATTCACTAAGGAAGATGAGGGGAGAAACAGGGTAATCACAAAAATCATAATCTGAGTATGAAGTTGTTTTTGTCCTTTTTCAGTTTTGGGTCAAAAGAATAGTGTGTATAGGTGATACCTTGACTTGTTTGTGAATTGGATTTAAGTGAGGTAGAGTTGCACAGTCATCAACCTCTCTGTTCTATAGTTAAGAAAGTCCAGTGGCAGGATAAAAGTCAAAATAACTGGTGATGGCCCAGATTTCAGTGGATGACCTTGGCATCTTTCTTGTCTGTTAGAGCTCTATGAGTTCTCCAGGAACTGCTTCAGCTATCTTTATGGCTATGGGAGTAAATTATAGAATTCCATACAAAAGAAGAAGGAGGAGAGGCAGCAAGTGTCACTTAAATTTTATTTTCATTTAAACTAATGAAAGGTGGATAAAAAGCACACATACACACACACACTCACAGTGCTTCATGTAGAAATATAGTCAACCAACAGGGAAAAATGATGCAATAGACATAAGTAAGAAGGGGAGAATATGAGGGAAGGTAGAATTAGTCATAAGCAAAACACATTGTGCCCAGAGTAAAGAGGAAATTTTTAAAGGAAAAAAGTAAGGATAAGAAGATGCAATTGGATTTTGGATGAAGAGAAGAAAAGCAAGGGAGTGGAAGATGATTCCATCAATCATAAATTGCTGAACATACTCTTGTCCTACAATTTTCTCCTTTGTAAAGAGGAGATGAGGGAAAAGAAGATAAAGTATATGAGAATAGGATGAATGGAAGTACTAAATTTTCAATCAAAATTATGAATGTGAACAGGATGAATTCACCTATAAAACAGAAGAGGATAAGATAATTTTTTTAAAAAGTAGAATTTCAAAATATATTGTTTACAAAAAATACATTTGAAGCATAAAAAGTTAAACAGAGTTCAAATTAGTGCTTCAATTATGTTTTGGCTTAACTTGACAAAAGGTAGCAATCATAAATTCAGACAAAGCAATGACAAAAGTACCTTTAATTTTAAAAAGATAAACACAAAAATTGCAATTTGTTGAAAGTTACTAGAATCAATGAAATAATCTCAATGATTGTCATATATTCTGTGAATAACATAATTTCTAAATAACTAAATAAAAAGTTAAGTTAGATACAGAAATTAATAGATTATGAAATATCAGAGTGGGAGATCTTAATGTACACTTTTAATAATCTGATATTTTTTTAAATGTAGGAAGTTAAGGATATGAAAATAATTTTATAAAAGATGTTATTATCTATAGGTAACAATTAAATAGAATTTGGTAAAAGTATACATATTTTTCAATTGAGTTTGGCATTTTTATAAAAATTGAACATCTAATGGGTCATACAACTTTTTACAAACAAATGCAGAAAAGTAGAAATATCACACACATACATTATTGCTGATAGTGCAATAAAATTACATTCAGCACAAGACATAACGAGGTCAACATAAAAATAATATTCAGTCATAAAAAAACTGATTAATAATGACAAGGATAGTAAATAACTTAATACTAAAGACTTGGTGGACCACAGAAAACATCATAAAGACGGCAGAGAATTTTACTAAATAAAATGGTAACAGTCAACAGTAAGATACAACCAAGGCAGTTCTTTTAGGGGAACATATTTACATACATACACACACAAAAAAGCACACATATATTCTAAGTACTTTCATCAACAAGAGTGAGAAAGCACAAGTTAATGAAATGGTCAAGCAGCTAAAATCATTAAAAAGCTAACAGGTTAGAAAATTAAGTACTTAAGTATTAAAATAAAAACTTTGAGAAAAAAAGACAAGAAAATAAAATTCAGTGTAAAAAACCCCATTAAATTAATAGACAATACTTGGAGTTGTTTTTCTTTCATAAAACCAATAAAATCAATAATCCATTAGCTAATCTGATATAAAAAATAAATCCATAAAATCCCAGATCATTAGTACAAAAATAAAAAAAAAGAACTTGAAAAAACTTGAAAAAGAAAAGAGGGATATTATAAGAAACTATTTTGCCCAACTATATGCTAATAAATCTAACCATCTGAATGAGATACATGAATATTTATAAAAATATAAAATACCTAGAATAACAGAAGAAAAAAAAGAGAAGTTAAGCAAAATCATATGTGGAAAAATTGACCAAGACCTAAGTGAACTCCTATAGAAAAAATGCCAGGAACACATGGAGGTACAAATTTTATCAATTATATCAAACCTTCAAAAAATTATTTTAAGGGAGGAGGAGCCAAGATGGCAGAGTAGAAAGATTCACATATGCTAGCTCCTAACCCACAACCCATAAAATACCTGTAAAGAAGAACTCCCAACAAATTCTGGAGCAGCAGAAGCCACAAAACAACAGAGTGGAGGAGATTTCTGTTCCAGAGAGACCTGAAAAACCAACACCAAAGGTCCGTCGTGCACCGGACCCAGAGCAGAGCCCAGCCCTGCCTTGGCAGTGTGGCACCAACAGGACCAGATCCAAGTGGGCTTCAGGGACAGAATTTCCAGTGGCCATGCAAGTCCCTCCACCCGAGAGCCTTTCTGGCTGGCGAAGAGGGGAGCGGGGTGTCTCCATAACTCAGGCCACCTTGGGAGGCAGCAGAGGAGGCAGCAGAGGACAGGGGATCCCAAAGCAGTCAGGAGCTAGGATTCATGGTTGAAGGTCTCCACATAAACCCCCTGAGGGAACTGATTCCCTGGTGGCTGCCTTGCCCCCACCTGAGCACCTCAATTTAAGCTCACATTGACTAGCAGCCCCACCCCTGCTGAAAGCCTGAGGATGGAAAGCAGTATTTGAATCTCAGACCCCAAGCACTATCTGGGAGGATCTGGAGAAGAGGTGGGGGTGGAGAGGAATCTCAGAAGTCAAGTAACTGGTTGGGAAAATGTCCAGAAAAGGGGAAAAAAAATAAGACCATAGAAGGTTACATTCTTGGTGAACAGATATCTCCTCCCACTCTTTTGGATGAGGAAGAACAATGTTTACCATTAGGGAAAGAAACAGAAATCAAGGCCTCTGTATCCCAAATATCCAAAATAAATATTCAATGTGCTCAGGCCATGAAAGAGCTCAA
>CM053773.1:91769510-91837518 GCA_028658325.1 Potorous gilbertii | reverse complement strand
AATGAGGAGAAGAATGCTTTCAAAAGCAGAATTAGCTAAATGGAAAAGAAGATCCAAAGGCTCACTTAAGAAAATAGTTCTTTCAAAATTAGAGTGGAACAGATAGAGGCTAATGACTTTATGAGAAACCAAGAAATCACAAAACCAAAAGAATGAAAAATGGAAGATAATGTGAAATATCTCACTGGAAAAACAACTGACCTGGAAAATAGATTCAGGAGAGAAAATTTAAAAATTATGGGACTACCTGAAAGCCATGATAAAAAAAAAAGAGCCTAGATATCATCTTTCATGAAATTATCAAGGAAAATTGCCCTGATATTCTAGAACCACAGGGCAAAATAAGTATTCAAGGAATCCACAGATCAACACCTGAAAGAAATCCAAAAAGAGAAACTCCTAGGAACATTATGGCCAAATTCCAGTATTGTGGAAATATAATCAGGATAACACAAGATCTAGCAGCTTCTACATTAAGGGATATAAGGGCATGGAATAGAATATTCCAGAAGTCAAAGGAACTAGGACTAAAACCAAGAATCACCTACCCAGCATAACTGACTATAATACTTCAGGGGACAAAATGGTCTTTCAATGATATAGAGGACTTTCAAGCATTTTTGATGACAAGACTAGAGCTGAAAAGAAAATTTGACTTTCAAACGCAAGAATGAAAAGAAGCATGAAAAGGTAAACAGCAAAGAGAAGTCATAAGGGACTTACTAAAGTTGAACTGTTTACATTCCTACGTAGAAAGACAACTCTTGAAACTTTTCAGTATCTGGGTAGTTGATGGGATTACACAAACACACACACACACACATACACACACATGCATGCACACAGAGAGACAGAGCACAGAGTGAATTGAATAGGATGGGATCATATCTTAAAAAAAAGTGAAGGTAAATGGTGAGAGAGAAATATATTGGGAGGAGAGAGGGAGAAATGGAATGGGGCAAATTATCTCTCATAGAAGAGACAAGTAGGAGACTTTTTAGTGGAGGGAAAAAGAGGAGCTGAAAGAAAAACATGAAGTTTTGTCTCATCACATTTGACTAAAGGAAGGAATAAAATGCACACTCATTTTGGTATGAAAACCTTTCTCACAATACAGGAAAGTGAGGGAGAAGGGGATAAGCAGGGTGGGGGGGATGATGGAAGGGAGGGCAATGGGAGGTGGAAGCAATTTGAAGTCAACCCTCTTGAGAAGGGACAGGATCAAAAGAGAGAATAGAAACAATGGGGGGCAGGATAAGATGGAGGGAAATATAATTAGTCTTACACAACACAACTATTATTGAAGTCATTTGCAAAAGTACACAGATATGGCTTATATTGAATTGCCTGCCTTCCCAAAGAGAATGGATGGAGAGGGAAGGATGCGGAGAAGTTGGAACTCAAAGTTTTAGGAACTACTATGGAGTATTGTTCTTGCTACTAGGAAATAAGAAATACAGGCAATGGGGAATAGAAAGTTATCTGGCCCTACAGGACAAAAGAGAAGATGGGGACAAGGTAAGGGAGGGATGATAGAAGAGAGGGCAGAGTGGTGATAGAGGGAATTAGAATGCTTGGTGTACTGGGGTTAGGGGAGGGAAGAAATGGGGAGAAAATTTGAAACCCAAAATTTTGTGAAAATGAATGTAAAAAGTTAAATAAATAAATTTTTTAAAAAGCATCTTATTAGGGGAGATATATTTCACTTAAAATGAGACCAGAATAATTTCAGCTACACCTAGATCTGTTTCCCAACTGGTCACACAATTTTCCACTTAAACAAAGCCAAGACTCCCTTCAGACATTTCTTTCAACATCTTTTCTTGTGTATACATCTCTCCTGTGGACTGAAATCCCATACCTTTCTTATTTATTCCAATAGTATTTCACACTAGGTAGCACAGTTGATACAATTCCAGGCTGGGCCCAGATTCAGGAAATTTGTCTTCCTAAATTCAAACTGGCCTCAGACACTTCCTAGCTTTGTGACCCTGGGCAAGTCACTTAATCCTCTTTGTCTCAGTTTATTCATCTGTAAAATGAACTGGAGGAAGAAATGGTAAACTACTCCATTATCTTTGCCAAGAAAACCCCAAACGAGGTCCTAGAGAGTCGGGCACAACTGAAAAATGACTAAACGTTATTCTCTAATCTTTATTTAATTCCTACATTATTGTTATACAAAACTAATGACTCATTAAAGACTTTCACTTTACTTAGACTCCAAAAAAAATTATTTTAATATTACTTAAATTGCCAAAAAATGCAAAATAAAGAAGTCTTCTTAAAGTGTTATATGCATCCAAGCATAGTCTTTAAACATAAACCAAAGAGGAACAAAATAGGCAATGAAAATTATACCTTCACATCCCTAATGAACATTGATGTAGTAATTAAATAAAATAGTTACAAAAGGTGTCACAAGAAAAGAAATGTATTTAAAAGGGAAGTTATTCTTCAAAGAGCTTATAGTTTGATCTAGTCAAGCTAAAACATTCTAAGAGCATTGGTAAGTTGGAAAAGAAGATACCCATAAATTTGAAATGGAGAAGATGTACCAATTTATTTATTGAAAGCTACTCATCCAAATAATTGATACAACTGCAGATTTAATATTTATTATCATTAAAATTAACTGTTATCTATGCTAGAAAGACACACAAGGGCAAGAAGTGGGAAAAAAGTGAATGGAGCACAGACAATAAATCTGCAAAGTAAATCTATGATGGAAGTAGCATAATTTCAAAGGTGTTTGGGAGTCAATTTTGACAATGTGTCAGAAAGAAACTTTACAAAAGAATGGAAATTTGATCATAGATACTACTGACAAAAATGTAATGGAATTAGCTTCAGAAATTACTTACCTATATGCAGTGAATGTTAGTACATATTTAGCAATCAAGTCTTGGGGGAAAATGTACATATGCTACACTTTAAGTTAAATTTTCGTTATTAGCATTTTCTACATCACTTAAATCTGTACAATAAAAATAAATGAATCAAGGCCCAAGTGGCTGCATTTGCTTATTTCTGAGGTATGAAACTCATATTGACAATCTACTCTACTGAGCTGGTATAATCTGGTTCCAGTACCATTGTGTACATGTCCCCTTTCTCATTTTTATAAATTTTTATTTGAATGGGTCTTGATGAAAACTTGAAAGAAAAATAGCTAGGCTTCTGAAAATAATTTTCTATAACAGATTACATCATTAGCAATCTATTAATATAGAGAATTCTAATTGATTTTTGATGACAAATTCACATTGGACTAAGTTTAACAAAATTCAGCCTTTAAAATTCATCTGTTGTACATGTATTAAACACATGACTAAAATACAAATTTGACAACAGATAGAATTTTGTACATTGACTTGTTAGAGAATCATTAGTACCTGAGGTACTTACTGGTATCACCGTGAGATGCACTGCTCAGTATCCAAATCGAAGAATTGCTTGTTGATGGGGAAATTTTGTAAATACTGCTATTGCATTGAGCCCTAGAACACTGCCCTCAATGAAATTCAAATGCATTTGGAAGAGATCAGTCTAATCATTCGTACCGGGAAAACAAAGCAGTTGAAAAATGGTGATTTAAAAATGATATTGAGTGTTGAATGAGGAACTCATTGAATTCAACCATTTTTGTGTATACCTCACACTGATGCTATAAATCGATAATGAGTTGGACACCAAACTGAAAAGAAGCAGATCAGGCTGGATTACATCTGTAAAATTATCCAGTGTTTTTAATGAACCCTTATAGCTCATTGATGCAGAAGACAAGCTTTTACTTATTCTCTGATAGTGAGGTTTTATGGGGAAAATTCAGGGACCATCATAATCTGAGAAGAGATAAGATTTTAGATGAATCATAGGGGAAAGGAAAGACAGTTGTTAGTTGCAGAACATGACAATAATTTTTAAAAGAAAAGAATGAGATGAATGAATGCTATTATTAATACCACTACTGCTTCCTCAGTATTTTTCATGCATTAATTTGATCTTCATAAAGTTGATAATTTCATTATTACTTTACAGATGGATAGACTGATGTTGAAAGAAATTAAATGAATGATTTACACATACAGTGTCATGCAATTATTAAGGGTTGGAAGCAGAATTTGAAGCCAGGTCACTCCTAGTTCCAAGTCCAGTACTCTCTCCATAAGAATGAATGAAAGACAAATGGGAATTGCAAGATGAGAAAACATGGAAGGATTGTGATCAATAAGGTGGAAGGAAGAATTTGCATACTAAAGAAGGCACAGATCCATCTAGGCATAGAATTCACCGCCTTAGACATTGTAAATTCTCTCAATGAAAATTAAAATGTGCCATGTTACCACCCTACTTGAGTTTGTGAAGGTTAGTGACAATAAGTGATAGCCATTTTTTTGGGGTCTACTGATCACTTCTGCCATTTGACAGGAAGAATCTGCTTGGTTTTCATGGTTACTGTTACTCTTATTGTTATCCTGACCTACATGAACTAAGTAAGGGCACGTTTACCATATGAATGGACCAATATTGTAAAAAATCAACACTAATGTTCTACAAGTTTCCTTGAGTTGATGTGAATTAAACATTCAAAATATGATTGATTTCTGTCATTTTTGGCAGTTTATCTAAAAATGACCTTTCAGAGACTTGGCATTATTCTATAAAGAACTATTAAGTTATGTATGAAGTTACGATTGACCCTAGAATGAGAATTCCTTAGGAAGTGGGGAGAGCAGTAGTAATGGATCATATACTTTCTTTTATATGTGCCATTGGTTCCTAGCACTCATTAGATATAAAATAATATTTATTGAATTAAATTAAATATATACATGTATTATATATCTATAATATATAGTATATAATACCATATATTTTATAATATATACTATAATATACATTTTATATAGTATATATTTTACATATATATTTATAATATATAGTATAATATACATTTATATGTATAGATGCATTCATATTTCTATAAACGTAAATACACAAAGAATATCCCAAAGGGCTTTTAGGATATCCTCTACATGTTATAAATATATACTTGGTCATATGTGTATATACATACATGGGCATATCCATATGCATATGTGTACTGTGTATGTATTTGTGTATCTGGCATGAGGAAGGTGAGGGCATGATAATAGAGGTAAATGAGAGAAGCCTGCTCTGTGTGCATACACAAATGAAAAGAGGAATGGGGGCGTTTTGATAAACAGAACTTCAGTCTCCAGGGCCCATTTCCCAAGCAGTCAATTCAGTTAGAAAAATAAAATGTCATTTAATTGGCAGGGAAATTGCTTAAATTCTGTGTGACAAGCTAATAGAAATATATACTGCAGATGGAAAGGAAAAGAGAAAAGGATGTAAATTAAATGTTAATTATGAAAATGATTAAAATATAATAATGTACAAAATTAGTCCAGCTCCACAGTAATTGATGCAAAATTGTATAAATTTGTGATATGTAATCACAATCAAAGTAATATTATAAACTTAAAAAAATTAAATTGCTTAAAATTGATGCTTAGGTAGTATTGTGTTGACAGCTATCTACTAAATCCGCAGAAAAAGCTAGCTTGATACAAAATGACTTGTATTTAAAAGTCAGTTCACATTTTAGGTTAATTGGCATCCACTTAAGTTTTGATGTCTATCTTGTTAAAAATAAAGTTAATCTTTATAAGCACTGAAAATGGAGGAGGGACTTAAAGTACTTGGAATCAAACCATTGCTAATCATATGAAGAATATTATTCAGAAGTGGCTAAGAAATTGTTGAGAATACTTGCTCTCTTTCCCTGATGTAATGCTTACCTTTCATAATATGAATGCAGTGCACCTATGAACAATAAGCTCATCAGAATTCTTTCAGATGGCTCATGATTAAAAATAATAAAATCTATATATGAAAGAAAGGAACCAAAAGTAGAACTGGAGAAAATACTGTAACTTGCCTTCTAAATGTGAAGGTAAACTACCCTGTAATCATTTCCACATATGTAGTAAAAAATTCTGATATCTCCTTGCAGTGTGAATGTGGCCTTGTGTTCTTGAAGCATTACTCACAGCGTTAGAAAATCCGGCAGGATCTAGTTAGCTGGAAAATAGTCCTTGCATCCAGGTCTACAGGATCACCATAGTCAAGCTGAATTCGGAGTCAATGACACAAGGGTTTTAAAGCGATAACTTTTTTGTTTTGGTCAAAACATCTCTCAGTTTCCTTTTAGCAGAATGGAACAAGGACTCAAAAGTAAAATATTTTGGATTCAAATGCTGACTGTGATGCTCACTACACATATAATTCTTAGCAAATCACTGAGTCTCTCTAGCGCTCAGTCTTCTCTTTTGTATAATGAGAGATTAAGACTAGATGGCCTCTGACTTCCCTTTAAGTTCTTTCTAATCTATGACCCTATAAAATAAGTTGTGAAGGACTTTTGATCCGCAAAAGGGGAAGTGGGGAAGTAAGTATTAACATTGATGATACCAAGGAGCTGTTCAAAATATTTCTTAAGCTTAATTATCTTTGTTGACTCCTGACTTTATGGTTCTTCCTCTTTGATTTTGAAAGAGTAAGTTGTTCTAGAAGTTGTGACATATTGGAATACTATTGTGTAATGAGAAATAATGAGGGGATGATTTCAGTAAAAGAAGGGAAGACTTATATGAACTGACACATTGTGAAGTGAGCAGAACCAGGAAAACACTGTATACAGAAACAATAATATTGCAATAGTGATCAACAGTGAAAGACTTAGCTACTCTGATCAGTACAATAATGCAAGGCAATTCCAAAGAAATCATGATGAAAACGTGGTGGCCTCTGGCATGTGCTGAGGCCCAATGGAGCTGTTTTTCCCAAGGCTACTCTGAAGCATATGGCGGTCTCACCATTCAAGGATGCCTGCTTGCCCAGGGTTGTGCTGAAGCATGTGGTGGTTCTTAGAGCTGGGGTCTCGTCATTCCCCTGCCTATGCTAAGGAGCATGGAGGGTCCTGGTGTTGGTATTTCCCTACTCTTAGAGTTTTTAGTAGAGTGTAAGGCATGGATTAGATTTTCCTTACTGTAAAACATTGAAGGCAAAGGATATTACCGAGAATTAATTTGAGAAGCTAACACCTAATTATGAAAGTAGCATTAAAGAATGGAATTTGGATATCTAAATCATGACTTAGAATACAGAATTGACAGCAACCTGACCAGAAATAGAGAACATCTAACAGACTGATAAAAATGTTTTTCCAGGTATCTTTACAAATACTTTCTAAAGGGCTTTAATATACATAATACACATATTAAATATATGCATGTCAGATATATATATGTATGTGTATATGTGTATGTGTATGTGCATATAACATATGCAAATGACTGGACAACATATATAACATATTCTACTATATAGTATAATAATATATACACATTATCATATGTAATATATCATGCAATATCATACACACATTAAATTTTATAGAAAATAGAACCAAAAATTAAAATAAAATTTAAAAAAGAATGAGATATGAAGAAGGAGGATTGGAGTGGCCATTTATCCCAGAGAAAGATAGAAAATATAGACATAGTCTTTTTTTGTGTCTTACATTTTGGCACAATCTCATTTCAAAGAATTCAGAGGGAACAAAGGTAGAATCTCATTGCATAAAATCATTCAGGTGAAGATTGGCTGGTTTGTTGGTTCATTCTCAGAAAGTACCAAAATGATATCACTATAACAGATTCAAGTTTCAATGTGTCCGACTGTGGTTGATCAGACCCATACGAGTTCAGAATGCTTTTCCACAGGATGAGCACAAATAGTCTGAGTGAACATTTTGGGTGGATACTCTAAATTTGAGCATTCTCAGTTTCCTTTGAGCTGTTTCAATTCTTCTTTGCCAATAGAGCACAACACCTTCTTTAATGTGGGCAACATCATGTTTAGCGATCCTGTGCCAGTGTCCCCAAGTCACATAATCAATTCCAAAGTAAAGGAAAAGGAAATAGATCATCCTATGACAATCAAATGGGGGTCTCTCTCTTAGTCATTGCAGACAAGACTCTTGCTACAGTTCTCTTAATAGATTGGTCCTTCACCTGAAAAATAGTCATCTACCTGAGAGCCAGTGTGGCTTCAGAAAGGGCTGAGGAACAGTTGATATGGTATTTGCTGCCCCACAACTCCAGGAAAAATTCCAGAAACAGAACCGAGGTCTGTATACAACATTTGGAAATCTGACAAAGGCCTTTGATACTGTTAATTGTGAGGGCTTATAGAAAGTTATGTCAAAATTTGGTTACCCAGAGAAGTTCATCAGTATTTGTGGCACCAATGCAATATTCAAAGCTCCTACTACAGCCATGAATATCCCAGTGCAATTTTGAATCACAAAATACCACAGACTCTCCACATGGAAGGGCAAGACCAAGACATTTATTTAGACTCAAATACCTCACAGCAACAAAATTTTATACACAATAACAATGCAGAGGACAAGACCATCCCTAAGCCTTCCCCCTACTAGGTTTCCTACAAGCCAGGTCCATTAAACAAATCACAGGCAGGCTCTCTTAAACCAAATCACAATCACAAAATCACTCACACTAGCCAGCAGCCTGCATTCTTCCTAGCTCTGACTGCTCTCAAGACTAATTTCCTCTCAGCTCTGTCTAGCTCCACCTCCTGTTCCACTCATTCAGTAAATTCCTCCTACCACAGGCACCTTGTGACCCAGGAAGTTTACATGAGCTTATTAATGAATATGAAATATTTCCCGTTTAAATTACCATCGCAGCATTGTACATCAATTTCATGATGCCATGCTTGCCCAGGTTCTAGATAATGCACAGTGCTCTTGTGCCTTCTCAGTCACCAGTGGGTGCTTGTTCCCATGCTTTTTAGCATGACATTTTCAGCCATGTTTCAATTGCTTTCAAAAAGGATGAACGCAGCATTCAAGGCCAACTGCCACACAATTTAAAATGGTTACAAGCCAATACTAAAGTGGACAGAGCGTTTATGTGTGATTTTCTGTTTGCACGTGATTGCGTACTCAACGCAAACTCTGAAGCTGAAATGCAACAAAGTATGGATCAATTCTCTGTTTCTTATGCTAATTTTGGTCTAATAATTACTACCAAGAAAATACAGGTGCTCCTTAAGCCACCACAAGCCTATCCATATGTGGAACCATCAGTTACAGAAAATGAAGAAGTTTTGAATGTTGTAGTAAGCTCACTTACTTTGGTAGTATACTTTTCAGGAGTATACACATTGATGATGCGGTTGATGCACGCATTGCCAGAGCTAACTCAGTGTTCAGGTGAAGAAGTCATATCAGGAGAGATGGAAAATGCTTAAGTATAAAATATTCAGTACAAAAAAGGAAAAAGAATCCCATAAAGACTGTTTTTGTGAGGAAGGAAACAGGAGTTATCTAGAGAATGAAGTAAATGAACCAAAGTTTATGCAGAAAAAAAAATGGAAGAGAAATAGAAGCAATTCGGCTAGCAGAAAAATGAATCTGTCTATCTGTATATCTATCCATCCATCCATCCATCCATCTATTTATCTGTCTACCTACCTATCTATCTATCTATAAACATGGCATGTGGTTTGGTTGTTTCTGTCTCTTCATGACTCCATTTGGGGTTTTCTTGACAAAGGTATTGAAATTGTTTGTCATTTCCTTACCCAGCTCATTTTTTAGATGAGGAAACAGGCAAACATGATTAAGTGACTTGCCCAAGGTCACATAGGGAATAAGTGTCTGAGGCCAGATTTGAACTCAATTCTTCCTGACTACAGGCTCAATCCACTGTGCAACCTAACCGCTAAGATGTTATAACCTTGTTTAAAAAAAAAAGTATGTATAGCATGCTAAATATTAAAATAAGCTGAAGCTAGCAATAAGACTTTCTTTAGATATATTAATAGAAAAAGAATAACCAAAAAAGAGATAGAACCTTTTGTAAAATTTATTAATTTATTTTTAGTTTTCAACAAACTCTTCCCCAAGATTTTGAGTTCCAAATTTTCTCACCATCTCTCCCCTCTGTCCACCCCAAGACAACATGTGTTCTGATTACCACTTCTGCCAATCTGCCCTCCTTTCTATCACACCCCTCCCTTCTCTTATTCCCAACCTCTCTATTTTCTTGTGGGGCAAGATAGATTACCTGTATATCTTATTTCCTAATTGCATGTAAAAACAATATTTAACATTAGTTTTTAAAACTTTGATTCCAACTACTCTCTCTTCCATCCTCTCCACTCATCCCCACTGAGAAGGCAAGCAATTCAATATAGTTATAAGTATGTAGTTATTTAAAACACTTCCATAATAGTCATATTGTGAAAGACTAACTATATTTCCCTTCATGCTATCCTGTCTCCCATTTATTCTGTTATGTCTTTTGACCCTATCTCTCCACAAAAGTGCTTACTTCTAATAACTCTCTCCTCCCATTTGCCCTCCCTTCTATCATCTCACATGGTCCCTGATTATCCCCTTTCCCCCTACTTTCCTGTAGCATAAAATCAATTTTTATACCAAATTGAGTGTGCATGTTATTCCCTCCTTAAGCCAAATGAGATGAGAATAAGGTTTACTCTTTCCCTCTCACTCCCCCATTTCCCCCTCTATTGAAAAAGCTTTTTCTTACCTCTTTTATGTGAGACAATTTGTCCCATTCTATTTTCCCTTTCTCCTCCCAATATATTCCTCTCTCATCGCTTAATTTTATTTTTTTAGATGTCATCCCTAACTATTCAACTCACCCTGTGCCCTCTGTCTATATGTATACAATCCCTCTAACTTCCTTAATACTGAGAAAAGTCTCAAGAGCTACAAATGTGATCTTTTCACCTAGAAATGTAAACAGTTCAACTTTAGTAAGCCCCTTATGGTTCCTCTTTCCTATTTACCTTTTCATGCTTGTCTTGATTTTTGTGTTTGAAAATCAAATTTTCTATTCAGCTCTGGTTGTTTCAACAAGAATGCTTCAAAGTCCCCTATTTCATTGAATGGCCATTTTTTTCTCCTGTAGTTTTATGTTTAGCTTTGCTGGGTAGGTGATTCCTGGCTTTAATTCTAGTTCCTTTGATTTCTGGAATATCATATTCCAAACTTTGGGCCTCCTTAATGTAGAAACTGCTAGATCTTGTGTTATCCTGATTGTATTTCCACAATACTCGCGTTATTTCTTTCTAGTTGCTTGCAATATTTTCTCCTTCACTGGGAGCTCTGGCATTTTGCCACAATATTCCTAGGAGTTTTCCTTTTAGAATCTCTTTCAGGAGGCAATTGGTGGATTCTTTCACTATCTATTTTACCCTCTGGTTCTACAAAATCAGAGCAGTTTTTCTTGATAATTTTGGGTTTTTTTTCCTTGATAATTTCTTGAAAGATGATGTCTAGGTTCTTTTTTTGATCATGGCTTTCAGGTAGTGCAATAATTCTTAAATTTTTTTTCCTGGATCTATTTTTCAGGTCGGTTGTTTTTCAAAGGGGAAATTTCACATTGCTGTTTTTTTCATTCTTTTGGCTTTGTTTTATAATTTCTTGATTTTTTATGAAGTCATTCACTTCCATCTACTCCATGCTAATCTTTAAGGAATTATTTTCTTCAGTGAGTTTTTGAACTTCCTTTTCCATCTGACCAATTCTGTTTTTTAGAGCATTCTTTTCTTCATTGGCTTTTTGGATCTCTTTTGCCATTTGAGTTAGTCCATTTATTAAACTGTTATTTTCTTCAGCATTTTTGGGGCTCTCCCTTAGCTAGTAGTTGATTCATTTGCATGATTTTCTTGCATCACTCTCATTTCTCTTACCAATTTTTTGAGTTCTTCCATGGCCTGAGACCAATTAATATTTTTCTTGGAGGCTTTGGATGTAGAAGCTTTGACTTTGTTGTCTTCCATTTGTATACTTTGGTCTTCCTTGTCACCAAAATAAAATTCTACAGTCTGATTCGTTATCTGATTTTTGTCAAAGTAATTCTCTGCTTCCAGTGGGGTAGGGATATCCTATCATCCTCTGGATTCTCCCACAATCTGTGGGCCTAGAGCTCCAGAAACAGTAGCTACTGCCCCTGCCCCTGCCTCTGCCACTGCTGTTGTGGGCTCCACATCAACAGTCTCCTCCACTCCCTCCACTGCCCTGGTGCTGGGGCCATACTACTCTGCTCTCTCCCACATTGCACTGACCTTCCTATTTGTCCTTGGTGTTTTGAGGTCATGAAATCTGAAAACTGCCATAGACATCTGAGATTCAGTCCCCCCAAGGCCTGCTCAGGTCTCATCTGTGCTTGTACCTCCCACTTTTGGCTGTGCTCTGCTCCCAATGTAGCACAATAGACATTTTCCTTCAACCTTCCAGGCTGTCTTGGGCTAGATATTTGCCTCATTCAGTCATTTTATGGGTTATGCAGCTCCAGAATTTATTTAGAGTCATTTTTTTTACAGGTATTTGGCTGGGCTTGGGAGAGCTCTATAAAGTCTATGCTGTTACTCTGCCATCTTGACTCCCCTCCCCTCCTAGAACCTTTGATAAGGGTGAATGAAATTAGCATAAATGTAAATAACACAAAGGTAGATGTACTAATTTCTTATGTTCTTTATGTTTTCTTTGCAAAGGGGAATGACCTTTATACTGGAAATGGGGAAAAGGACTAGAATTGTGATTTCATTGATTTAGGGAACACCCAGAGGGAAACTAATAATGCAAGTGAGAACCTTCACCACAACTTAAAGTTGTAAGAGAGTTTTCTGGAGGTCTGAGAAATTAAATATCTTGTTTAGGGACCTGTGGTCAATAGGGCAGTTCTTGAACCAGTTTTGCCTAGCTCCAACACCTGTGCTTTATCCATTACAAGGAAATCTCTTAGGAAATGAAAAACAATCATCAGGGAACAGATATGTAAAATAGTTCAAGAGTTTGTAAAAAAGAAAAATGGTGGCTGCCCATGATGAATTCATACCACCTGTCCTGAATGACCTATATATTCAGGGCCTAAAAAACATTAGTGGATGTGATTGCAGAGTCATTGTTAGTATCATTTAAAAGATTGTTGGAAAGAGAAAAGGTAAGGAAAGATTTGTAGGGCAAGCAAAGCAGATCAAGTATTTTCTCTAGTTTCAAAAAAAAAAAAAGGAAAGAAGGCAAAATACAACAACTATCGGGCCATTAACTAATTTTTTTAAATACTGTGAAACAGAATCATTAGTACATTACATGTTGTAATAAGTACCAAATACCTGAAAGGGAGATCAGTTGTTATAGAGCTAGCATGACTTCATCAAGAATAAGCTTTGCCAGACTAACATCATTTCCTCTTTTTTTTTTTCCAGTGGATTACTTAACTAGTAGTGAGGGGAATGATGTAGATTAGGCTTGCCTCCTTGCCTCAATTTTACCAAAGGTTTTGATAAAGTGTCTCATACTGTTCTAGTGGAGGAGACTGAAGGATATGAATTAGACAAGAATACAATCAGAATAATTCAGAACTTGTTGGATGGCTGGATAAAAAGAATAGCTGGTAATAGTTCAGAGTCAACATGGCAGGTTTCCAGTGAAAGGTCTCTGGTCTATGTTTGACCCCATACTGAACATTTTTGTCACTGACTTGGAAAAAATACATAGATGGTATGGTGAGTTTCAGATAACCTAGATCTGGGAGGAATGACTAACGTACTGGATGACAAAGTCACTTGATGTTGACAAGCTTAGTTACTAGAGGTATATATTGACTTAGAAAAATACATATTAAGATTATGTTGTATTGACATTTTACTTTTTTTGTTAAATACTTACATTTACCTTTAAATCTGATTTGGAATAGATGTGGGAGTCTGTTTGATACATTCAGTCTGAAGAGCATTGAGCTAAATAAGTAGCTAACATTTATGTAGGACCTCCTATGTAGAGTAGGTACTATACTAATCGCTTTACAATAAATATCTTATTTGATCCTCAAAACAACCCTGAGAAGTATCTCTCTCTCTCTCTCTCTCTCTCTCTCTCTCTCTCTCTCTCTCTGTGTCGTATAGATTATAGGAGGAGAGTCATATCCAATGAGACCAGAAATGAAGTTTTCAATGAGATTGTGAAGGGCTTTTCAAAAAGGAATTTATGGTTGATTCTAGAAATGATGCATAATCATTAGATTTTATAGAATAAGAGTGGGATAGTTAGGTAGGATAGTTGGGTATTTCAGAAAATTGACTTGATAATTGAGTAATAGACTGATTTCAGTTGGGAGAGACTTGAGTCAGGAAACTAAGTTATGAGGCCACGGTAGGTGTGATAAGGGCTTAAACTTAAGTTGTGACTATGTGAAGAGACAGAAGAGGTCAGATGTTATGGAGGCAGAAATAAATCTAATTCGGACCTTAAGTATGATCTGCCTCTAAGATGAAGTTCCAAAGTTTCTGGTAAACAAGACAACCTACTCTAAAGTGACTTAATTCCCACCATGACTTGCAGCCCCAGTGAATCTCATAACCATCCCTCTGCACCCTTCATTTCTCAGATCTTCTACAAAATGGCTTAGATTACCCAGAGAAGTCTGAATGGCTAAGGTTCTGGTTCTTCCTTACATGAACTCATGAAGAAGAGAAGTAAAATTTTAGCTCTTATTTTGAGTCTTTTTTTTTTCACCATAGAGAATAAACTTTGGATGGCAAAAGATGGAATAAAAATGGTTGATAGACAATTACTACTGAATAATGGACAAGAGGAGGTAAAAGAACGTGATGAATTCAAGTCACTTGGCCTAGAAAAACTGTGTCCTCAGGTACTACATGAAGCAATAGACATTTCTGGGTGACTGCCAATTATGTTTGGGGGATTAGAGGAAAGTGGATAAGAAAAAGGCAAATATTCCGCTTTTCAAAAATATAAAGAAAGTGGAATCTTCAAATTATAGTTGGGGAAATTTGACTTTCCTGGCAGAATTTCAAATTATATTATTCCAAGTATGGCTCATGAACATGCAGAAAAGCAAGTGGAAACTAGATTTCATCACCTTTTTAGCAGGGTAATTAAATAAGGAAATGCTCAAGATCCAGTTTGCCCACGTATTGACCATGCACTAGTCTAAGTTTCTCCTGTTATTCTTATGGAAACAATGGAGAGACATGGGCTAAACAATAGTACAATCTGGCAGTTTCAGTGCAATGAACAGACATAATTTGTAGGCAGGTCTTTACCAGGGTGCCCCAGAAAATTGGGCTTGAACTCTTACTATATATCATTTTTGTCAGTGATTTGAATAAAGGAATAGGTAGGATATCATTAAATTTAAAGATTACACAAAGCTAGAAGGGGTTGTTAACATACTGGATGAAAGTGAAGATCCCAAAAGATCTTAACAAGGTAGAGCCCTGAAATACATGCAATAAGATAACATTCAGGAGGAATAAACACACTGGAATAGCCTTAGTTATTTGGACTAAAAAAATGACTTCAAAGAAGAGAACTGGTGATAGAGAGCAGGTCATTTGGAAAGGATCTGAGTTTTTTGTTTGTTTGGTTTGTTTTGTTCTCTTTAATGTATTGTGATCTCCTTATGCCAATGTAATCTCAGGCTTCTAAAGTCATATCAAATACAGAATTTGTGTTAAACTCAGAGTGCCGGTTCTTAAGAAAATTACTGATCAGCCAGAGACCATCAAGAGGGGCTAAATCAAGCATATGTAGACTTCACGTTCATGCCACAGCAAACAGATTATTTTACACTTATTAACGCTATGTACCTGGTACCGTGGTAAGTGTAGGAATATAAATCAAACCCCTGCACTCAGGGAGCTTATATTCTTATGGGAAAACACACATAAAAGGAAGATAGAAAGTTAGGGTGGAGGAAGGTACCCACAGGGGTGGAAAAGTTCAGAGGTCAGAAGTAGAGCCCAGAATGGAATAAAGACATGGCTGGCTTGGACACTTTCCTTAAAATGGAAGTTCTGGGAAGAACAAACCATTCAGAAGAAGGGTACTCAGGGACATAGTATATTAATATTTTGAGATGGTTGCAGAGGAAATGTGAACCTGAAGAGTAAGAAGCCTGCTGTGGCCTGATGAAGAAATCCTGGAGATTCAGGAGTGGAGTCCAGAGAGGAATAAATATTGTGACCATCAGTTGAAAGAACTGATAATTTTTCTCTGGAAGAAAAGAAGAACCTAGGGGAATATTAAAAACTGTCTTCAGATATTTGAAATGCCATTAGGTGTAAGAGGGATTAGACTCTTTCTATTTGATCCCAGAGGAAAAAAAGATATAGTAGAATAATAAGCTATACTTGGAAATTTAAACTTGATATAAGGAAAACATAAAGTTATCCAAATTCAGCTGCACTACCTCAGTATATAGTGGATTCTTCCTGACTAGAGATTCAGGGACAGGTTGACACAATGACCTCACTGGTCCATTCTAATTCTATGATTTATCTGCAAACTACTGAAGTGAGTCTTAATATCCTTCATTTCATTTTAATACTGAAACTTTCTGCTCCTGTTTTTCTTTTATTCAATATTTTTTAATCAAATAAACAGCCAGTATTTTTTTAAATACCTACTATATATAAAGTACTGAGCTGGGTTCTAGTACTACAAATACAAAGGGTGAAAAAAAGTTCCCTACACTCAGAGTCTAGTTTCTAAGGGTGGGGAGTAATCAAAAGCACACAGACACACCAGACATAGGATATATATATATATATGTATGTATGTATATCTATAGATATGTGTGTGTGTGTGTGTGTGTGTGTGTGTGTGGGGAGAGAGAGAGAGAGAGAGAGAGAGAGAGAGAGAGAGAGAGAGAGAGAATGAGAGTCAATACTGATAAAGGCAAAAGAGTTAAATACAAAGTAGACTGGGAGGTAAGGAAAAAATTATCAGAGGGAATCAATAAAAACTTAAAATAGAATGTTATACCTGAGCTTAGGCTTGAAGGAAGAGATGAATTCTATGAATCAAGTTTAAGAAGAGAGTATTTTGGGGGTAGCAAGAGAGTATTTGTAAGTGGTACAAAAGAAAACAACAAATGATGCAATAACTTGTCAATCAATGAGTCAGTCAAGTAAAGTCAAGATTATGAACATTTATTAAGTGCTTATTATGTGCCAAGTATGTGATAAATACTGGGTATATAAAAAAGGCAATGATTTTCATTTTTTCTTCTGGGAAGGAGATTTTCCTATGTAGTGATTACTTGGTCATAGTAAGAATACAAATATCACACACTCTGTACACATCATTTCAAATCTATACCCCTCTCCATAATCGATGGAAATGAGATACCTAATTCTTAGTGAATATCTTGCATCTGGACTGCTGCTTGTGGATGTTTTTCTCTTTATAGCTACCATTTTCTTAACTCCTTCATTTTCTTTTTTACTACAAATATTATATAATCTCAACTTGGTTCTCATTGCAGCAAGGCAATCCTTTTACACCTCCCTAATTGATTTGCATCCTACTTAACAGAGTGATTATTTAAAATATTTTTCATTTCTCTCTTCTTAAATGAATCAATTTATTTTAAACATTCTTTTGGTTTTAAATTTTGAGATCCAAATTCTATCTTTCCCTCCTGTACCTGCTGCCCTCCACTGAGAAGGCAAAAATGTGATATCAATCAAATGTGAAATCATACCAAATATGTTTCCATATTAGCCATATTGCACAAAGAAGAGCAAAAATATAAAGTGAGAAAAATCATACTTTAATTTTCAGTGAGTTCATTTGTCAGTTCTCTCTCTAGAAGTGAATAACACTTTTCATCACGAGTCCTTGGGATTGTCTTGATCAGAGGAACCCAGTCTTTCAGCTAATCATCATTACAGCCTTGTTGTATTGTGCACAATAACCTTCTGGTCCTTCTCACTTTGCTTTGCAACAGTTTACATAGGTCTTGCCATGTTGCCGCTGTTATTGTTTTTCCTGAAATCACCCTCTTTATCATTTCTTTTAGCATAATAGTATTCTGTCACAATCATATGTCCCAATTGTACAGCAATATTAATTTTCTTATTATTTTCACAATAGAATTTATAGTGCGTCTTAAAATTTGCAAAGCACTTTATGCTATCTCATTTTATCTTCACAACAACTTTAGAAGGGAGGTGTTATTATTATATACCCATATTACAGATGAGGAGACTGAGGCAGGCAGTTTCCTGCCCAGGAAAATGACTTGCTCAGGGTTACAGCTATTTAGTGTCTGAGACTACATTTGAACTTCATGAATCCAAGTCCAAAACACTACACTCCATGTCACCTAGCTGTCTCATTAGCATCTTGATAGTATCATTCAGTTTCCTTTCTATTCTCTAATCCTGTCTTACAAACTTGTCTTACTTATCTTATTTGCTCTTTCTCTTCTTCAAGAACCTGCTTCTTCCATCATTGTTTTCCAGGCTTTCTCCTAATGTGGAAGACTTCTCCTAAAGTCTTTTTAACCTTCTCTTCTTCTCTTTATGTCTTTCTATTCAAACCTTTCTCCTTTGCCAGTCTAGAACTCCTCTTGTCTTTCTGTAATGGTCCTCACCTTTCCCAACACCAATCCTTTTCTTCCTTCTTCAACTTCTTTTCTAGTCCTCTTAAATTTTTTTCTTCCTAAAATTGTCTCAGTCTTTAGTCATCTTAGTTGTCAAATCCTCCAAACCACCTTTCTAAATACTGCTTTTATTCCTTCCCTTCCTTTTCTTCCTTCAGTTAAATCCCCTCTGTTCCTTTATCCATGGAAGCCAAGAGAGTAATCTCTTGATACCCCTTATTGTTACACATAGCATTTTTGTTCAATAGTGTTTACTGCTGGAGAGCAAGTGAAGTTTCGGTCATAACTTCTTAAAATTTCATGTGATACATAGCCCACATTATTTTCTAAATGACCTATATATAGGATTTGATATTAATAATTTCTGTGTTTCTGAACATTCTTTAAGCTTCTCTTAGTTCTATTACTTTTTTTAAAATTATTTTTCTGTGTTTCTAGGGACAGAGAAATTCTTTATTCCCCTTCTGGCTTCATCTATCAACCCACAGCACAATATGAAATACCTATTTTTAGTTATACTTGTTCAGACTGGCAGGACACCTATTTACAAAGTCTGTGATGAATCTGGCTTTTGTTTGTGTCTCTTCAATTCAGAAATCATTGTGCAAATCTTGTAAGTTTTGTGTAGGAGCCCATAGGCTATTGGCAGTGGATTCATTTCTAAAATGGAAAATAAATATATACCCATCCTCTTCCTGCTGCTCTCCTTTTTGGGAATACTTCTATTGTCTTACTTGAAGATTTTAGTCCCAATAAATTTGGACTAGGAATTATCACAAAGATCTTTACCACAAACACTGCAATTCAGATAAACTTTCCATCCTTTCCTCTTAGGCATATTATTTTGCAATATGATATTATGAAGGAAAAATAAAACTGTGGAAAATGAGAGTGAGAGAAATTAAACAAAAAATCTAGGATTATTGATTCCAAAGACCAATCTAAATAAGGTTCAGATTCCTCTTAATAGGGGCCCTCCCTACCTGCTTGAGAAGTCAATTCATTTTTCTCAATCTCAGTTTCATTATGTATATGGAAATAATAATATCTAAATTATCTACTCTAGAATACTTGTGAAGATTAAAGGGGACAATGTATTTGAAGGACTATACAAACTATACACATTAATACTGTCTGCTGATGAATATCTTTTTTCAGTTTCTAATTCTGTAATATAATGTAAAATATTCAGCTATTATAGATGGAAATATCCAAAAAGTATTGCCTAGAAGAGGTACTTTTTGGCTTTTTATTACTAATGATAAAAGTAGTGGGTCATTTTATATGCAAATGGAAACTTCTAAATAGTTTGAAAGCTGTTTACTCTCTTAGTAACATAAACATCCTCCAGGCAATTTTGCTTTTAACATTATTATTATTTTACTTAGCATAGTGTTCCTTTATATACAGAGAAAACTCAAGTTTCCATCCAGCCCACAACTGAATTACCTTTAATTTCAAAGCAGCAGGGTTCAAATTAATGAAGTTTTACTATACAACCATAATTGTGGTATTGTGGGAAACATGTGTCCCAAAAAAAGATCCTGAAAGCAATCTTTAGCCAATTCCATGTCTCATGAGAAGCGTTTTAAGTCTTGAAGTTTGATTCTTCTACTGAGGTATTTTTTTTAAGTTACCTTACTACAGAGATCCCTAGTCATTAGACTAAAATCTACTGTTTTATTTAGGAGATGTTTAATAATATTTTCATGTTCCAATTCTATAGCACTGGACATCCTTCTAGAGGTCTAATAGCATTCAGAATATGGAACAGAGCCTAGTCAACAGCATAAACAAATATACTCTCAAAGATGTGGCTGCCAATACTTTCTCTTTCTCTCTGTCTCCAATAATCATACGGCTTCAAAGAAATGAAAAGGTTATTTTTTTAACTCTAAGTGTTATGTAATGATGCTATATAATGGTGAGTACTTGAATATAATGAGTTAAGGAAAATTAAAATAAAATATTAAATGAACTGAAAAAAAGCTCATCTGTTGAGTTGATACCCTATAGAGCACGGACAAGAATCTCCCAGAATGAGAAAGTGTGTATTGACAGAGACCATAGCTTTCTAGAAGAGATAATGGCCACTGATAATCTAATTCAACTAGATGATGAAGGCATGACAGATAAATAACTGCCTCAAGATTATACTGAAAGTTGTGGACTGAGTTGTTAGATGACTTCATTCTTGTTCTCATTCTTTACTTGCTCAATCAAATGGTTTCTTTCTATGACATTTTATTTGTTATCTTGGAAAAAAGCAGGTAAAGTAGAATAATGGAAAGAAAACTAAACTGAATGTCAGTAAATCTCATATTTGGTCTTAACTCTCCTACTAACATATATAATTGAAGAAGGCACTCTTTATTTCTAGCCTTGTTTATTAATTCATGAAATAATAAACTTGAATGCAATCACAGGACAGATTTAGAGCTGGATGGAACATTAAGAGACCATCTTCTCCAATCAATTCATTTTGCAGATGAGAAAACTCCTGCTTAGAGGATGACTTCCCAAAGGTCACACAGTTACCAAAAATTTGAACCAGTTCCTCTGATTTCAAAGCCATTGTTCTTGATACTGTACCACTTTCCTTCCCATAGTATCATAGTGAAATACTCTTATGCAAAAAATAATGGTTTCCTTTCCTCCTCTTCCTGGAGATCTGCAAGGAAAGACCCAAATGACCACCTGATAATTTGTTACTCAAGGATGATTTGATTTCATCAATGATGTCTGAGTTCCTTCACAGTTAGGAGACTGTGACATTATGTTGTTGAATCTCAACAAACCTTTCACTGAAAAGTAAAGGTATCATATAGTCATTCCTGTTGTACAGAAATGAATGAGATGAGTGGTAAGGATGGTATTCAAAACCACTTATGCAGAGCACCAGTGGATTCGCTTCTCTTTATCTTGGCTATTTAACCACCACATCTCCTGCATTGCCTCTGAGTCCATTAGAGGTTATCTTCCCACAACATCTGGTGATTTATCACTAAGGTTCTTTCCAGCTCTAACATTCCATAAGAATGGACTATTCTTTTTTTCATAGTGAAAATAGTTTTTATACATTCATTATGTGAAAGAATTCTAAAAGTATTACTATAGGATCATAATTGTTGCCATTAGTTAGTCAATTCATTGTGCCCAACTCCTTGTCATCCAATTTGGAGTTTTCTTGGAACAAATACTGGAGTGATTCACTATTTCCTACTGCAGTCCACTGTATAGGGGAGAAAATTGAGACAAACAGGGTTAAATGACTTGCCCAAAGTCACACAGCTTAAGCGTCTGAGACCAGATTTGAACTTAGGTTCAAAACTGACTCCAGAGTCAGTTTTTTCTATACACTTCTCCATCTAGGATCATAGAGGTGATCTATTCTGACTTCCTCTTGTGAGTGAAAATACACTAAGGATATTAAAGATTTTTCTAGAGCCAAGGGCTTAGATTCAAATCCCAGAAAGATCTGCTACTTTTCTTAGCCAAGTCACACCCCTTGAGTTCGGTTTCTTTAATGTTAATGGGGTGACATTAGATGACCTCCCAAGTTTTTTCCATCTCTGTCAAGGACACAATTATCCTAAGTTCTACCAAAAAAATAAGAACTTGGTGCCCATAGTTCAGATGTTTTGCCTTTCTAATCAGAGGTGTCTGGTAGTCACATAATTCATAGTTTTTACAAATATGACTTGCCAGCTCATTGTCAGAATGCTTTAGTTAAAGCCCAGCTGTCCCTTTCTTATCACTGATCAGTCTTTCTTAGACTTCTTGACAGCATAGTTTCTAAGTGGGAAAAGAGTTCGAAAATCTGGTTCTATATTATCAACAGATAACAGAGTTTTTCTTTGTCCAACATATCTCCGGCAAATTATAGCTCACATTTCTATGGGATTTGGGGGCTTAAAAAATACTTTCCTCATATTGGTCTTACAAAATAGGTGCCTCAAGCTTTACTCACATTAACAATACAGATGAAGAAACTGAGACTTGATGCTTTTTGAGTGATTCTCTTACAGTAACCCAGCTAGGAAATGTCAGCCCTGAGAAGTGAACCCACATCTCTTAACTTTGTTTCTTGTGCCCAGTGTCTTTCCTTATAGCTCAGAAATGATGGAAATGTAACAATCATGTTTATGATGGATCAAGTAGGACTTTACAGTTTCAAAATATTTTCATATATGTTATTTCAATTCACACTCAGAAGAGGCCTCTGAGCTAAGCATCAGTTTAATTTTACAGCCTGGGTAACTGATGTTTAGTGAATATGTTTTAATTATTCTTTAATTTTCCATTTAATTTAATGAAGGACACTTTAGAGAGTATATCATCCCCTCCTCTTTCATTAAAGTAGATCAAGTGTTTTCTGGATGGTCTCTAATACCTCCAGTTGAGTTTGCAGCAAGCATGGCTGAGCAGTTCAGGCCTGTTCCCAGAATGCAATGAATGCCAGCAACATGACGGGGAATGTCAAGTACTTCATGCCACACCTTCTCTGTACAGCCAGCATATTTATATAAGCTGCTGGACAGAATGCAAACAAAAGAAAGGATGGTTTGCATAGTTTGGGAGGAGCCTGTCCTTCTCCATCAGGGATTTAATGACAGCTCTGCCCAAGGAACTCAGTAAAGAACTGATGGGGAAAATGTTTCACTTTTTTTCCTATAATGCATACAAATACTTAACATTACAAACTGTCTGTGCCCAAGCCAACTTCAAATACACTTAATAGCAGCAGTTGCTATTTTTTTCTGCTTTTGACAGAATATCAGTGTCCAAATGCTAAAACTTGCTAGGTTATTGATAGAAAAGAGAATTATAAGAGAGGGAGAGTAAAGAGGATACCAATTAAACTTCCCTGTATACTTATTACTTTGCCTAATGTCTTTGAAATCTGATTCAAAATAGAGACAACTGAAACCTTGTCTGACCCTGGCCTAATTTTCATATTTTCTAGATTAGCAGATACATTAATGCCAAGGAACTAAAAATGAGTTCATTGTCTTTAGTTCAGAGGCAACTTTTCCAAGCCTTCTCTGCCACAGAAAAATTTTCTCTCTGTCATGTTGTGCAGAATTTTATTTAATTGATGGAAGGAGATGGTTCCTACCTACTCACTGACTGAACAAGCATTTAATAGGCACCTACTACATGTCCCTCAAAGGGGAGAAAAAATAAAAACAAAACAAAACCACACTGGGACCTGCTTAGATGACAAGAGTCAGTTTAGTTTCAGGCCTGCACCCACATGGTAGTTGTCAGCCTTCAAATCTCCCTAATTCATTTGGTGCCAATTAACCCTCAGAAGGGGAAGTATGTTGAATATGTCATATGAGTATTCTGAAATCTTTGGACTAGACACCTTCCAAGGACCTTTTATCCAGCCTACACACTATATGTATTAAGTTATTTGGTGCTAGAAAAGCTCTGAATTGTGAGCAACATGACTTTGGGTAGATTCCAATATCTTCAATCTGATTGGTGGGGAACTTTGGAAAATCAATTAATCCCTCTAATACTCAGTGTCTTGTACAGTTTCTCTGCAGTTGGGCAAAGATGTCCTGTGCATTTTATAAAGCAATTGTGAGAGCAAAATAAGATAATGTATGTGACAGTGCTTTGAATTCTAAAGTAGCAGGCACCTACCTATTAGGCATTATATTTATATTCCATTTCATTTTCTTCAATTTACCAAAAACTATTTTCAATCCTTTCCACACTCACCATTGCAAAAAGAGGTTTGGGGGAGGGAAGGCAGGCCAGGAAAGAAAAAGAAAACCCTTGAAAGAAATATGTATAGTCAAGTCAAATGGATTCCCATATTGGCCACATCTGAAAAATAAGTATCAAGATCTGTGCCTTGCATTCATCATCTCTCTATAAAAAGTTGTATAGCATATTATACTACTGGTTCTCTGCAATCATGATTGGTCATTGAAGTGATCAGAGGTCTTACGTCTTTGAAAGTTATTTGTTTTTATAGTGTTATTCATATTCATACAACATAAATTGTTCTTCTACTTCTGTTCACTTTGTTGTTTCACATTTTTTTATATTTGTCTTTTTAGCTTTCACTGAAATCATTCCTTTCATCAATTTGTATGGACAGAGTAAGGAAATCTATCTATTTATCTATCTGTCAACAAGTCTCACTATTGGGTAATAACAATATTAATACTAGAAATCTCTCAGTAAAAAGGGGTATACTTTAGTGCTGACTCAAAGGACATTGTCACTGACAACCAGAGTTCTCTGACCCATAGGGATCTATGCATTCTCTTCTCATTTGTGACCAGACAGTCATGAATTCTGTATGTTGATATCAGAAACAGATTAACTATGTTGAGCAGAGACTATGGATTTCTATGTGTGGCACGGCAAAAGGTAGAACATGTATCAAATGAAGAAATGAGTTTCAGAGGCAACGACAATGCCACATCATGGATATCTGAGGAATAGGCATTTTGTGGTACAAACAAGGCAAATATCAGGCACTAATTACTGGGTTTGCATGTAAAGTATCAGGGATTAGAGCATTGGATGAAGGGGATGTGGGTCACATTTCCACAATAATGACAGCATGTAAGGGAATGCATCTGCTTCAGGTCTGCCTATTTTGATAAATTCTCTAAGGAAGAAAAAAGAAACAAAATGAGAAGCAATGATTTACCCAGTCCTTGGGGTTGTGTGTGTGTGTGTGTGTGTGTGTGTGTGTATGGAAGGAGAGGTGGATTCTAGTTCTTTTCAGCAGCAATAACTTAGAGCATGACTAAAATGATAGTTTCAGAACATTAGCTGAATCTTGTGATCTTGATATCAACCAACAATAATTATGGAGAGAGTGGGAGACAGAGAGAGAGAGAGAGAGAGAGAGAGAGAGAGAGAGAGAGAGAGAGAGAGAGAGAGAGGAGAAAGAGAGAAATGGATCTAGGACAGGGTCACACATTCACAATTGCATAGGTAGCAGTATAAGGGTAATTAGAATTCCTCTTGTCTATACATGAGGAAACTAAAACCTAAAGATTATAAATGACTTTTTTAGAGAAAAGAAAAATTACTTGTCCAAGGTCAATGGATCATGAATCCGTAGATATGAAATTATAGATAATAAATATTAATTCATCAGCCTTATTAATGCTTATATGTAAATTCATGAAATTCTTTGAGATCTTACTTATTCTTCTTGAATGGGTACTGTCTGTTCTTCAGGAAATGATGCTGGGGACTTGCTTGGCTTGTTATCATGTAGCAAGTGGGAATAATCTGGGAAGTCAGACCATCTTTGTCGAGTAACTAGGGGAATAAACCTCTGAAATTTCAATCTAGTTTTTACTAAGCTAGCAAGAGTGTATGGTAATTCAGACTGATACCTTCCTTCCCAATGCCATTAGCAAGAACATAGGCAGGAGATATCACTTAACTTTGTGGAGTCATAGAGGACCTTATAAAGAGCCTTAGAGGAAAAATTGTAGTATGATGGAGCCGAGACAAGGTATTTAGTAGCCTGAGATTATTACACTTTTCTAAGGTTATAATTTCTTATAATGTTGCAGAATGAGAAATGGAAAGGTGGAGTTACTCTCCACTCTACCTATAGGATATAATTCATCAATGATACTTTTCTACCATAACGGGGTTATATGAAGTTTTCTCAGGAAATTCTCACACAATTGCCATTTGTTAAAGGCATATCATGTATAATATGATTTGCATTTTGGTGGCCGATAAAGAACTATAGTTGATGCCCTATTTCCAGCATTTCTACTAACTCATAAGCATGCAGTCTACCTGGAGAGGGAGAGAGACAGAGAAAGACAGAGAGAGACAGAGAGGACAGAAAGAAATAATAGAGGGAAGAAAGAAAGGAAGGGAATAAGGAAGGAGAGAGGGAAGGAAAAAAGAACCTTGTGTAATATATTTTTCTATTTCTTAAATGATGACCTGGAGTGCTTAATTTGGAAGGTCAAAGAAATAATTACTTATTTTCAGGTTTATTTTATCTTATGTCTGCTTGGCACATATTGTGCAAGTTTTGCTTTGAATTCCTCCAAATGGCTGAAAAGAAACTATTAGTTCTTATGAAAATAAAAAAAAAATAAATAAGAGGAGAGGGTGGTATAAAACCACTAGGTAGATTTCTGGCCAATTCTTCAAGGACATTAAAAGTAAATGGCTTCATTTCCTTTAATGACTCATTAACTGAGTTATGTACAGTTGGTCTTTCTCCAGTAAATATGTGGTGGTGGTGGTGGTGGTGGTAGTGGTAGTAGTGGTATGTATGTATGTGTTCATGTGTGAATGTATGTTTTTGTGTATGTATATGTGGAGGGGCATGTGTACACTCAGAACACTGGATTGTTATTTAATGGATTCTAATCTATCTTTGGAAATCTGAACCCTAAAATGACTTGTTTTTGTTTTATTTGTTTTGTTTTACTCCTAGATTGGGAATGTAAAGTTTCTTAAATGTGGGAAACCTACTATGTTCCTCTAATACCCTCCCCTTCTGCCATGTACTTAAAAACCTGGAGTCATTGAATTCCTTTAAAGGAAATCAACAGACTTAGCCAAGTCTATCTTTTTCCTTGGCCTTCCTTTTGGTGCAGTTTGTGATCACCATCCCTAACTGTCCCCAGTCTTTTGTGATGCCTGGCACTAAGAAGGCTAGAGTTGCAGAGGATATACCAAAACCACTGAGGTCATTTTATAAACACACTGTGTTTAAACAAAGCTCTGAGGTTCTAGTCCAATAGAAGTTCTGTTCTGGGACAGTCCCTCCCATTTCTCTCTCTCTGCCAGCAACCCCCCCCCTCCCAATTCTCTCTTGCTCAATAGATGGAGGAAGATTCAATCAGACAAGTTGCTGAGTTGAAGGTCAAAATGAAATTATTTTCCCACCCCTTTTCATTTTTCTAAGCCAAACATTTCACTAACAGAAAAAAAGTTTATCCTTACTTGCCCTGGAAACCCTGTTATTTTCCTCTTAAACAAACCACTGTATGCTTTGGAGGTTTGATCCCACTGCCATCTCTGACTTCCCTGGATTTGTTCTCTTCTGATTTGCCTCAATTTGTACCACTTGCTTTGTAAAAACACAATTTCTGGGGCTGGCCCATTTCCATGAAGGGCAACTAGAATAATTTTGATTTCTTATACACAACCCTGATACTCCATTTCTAATTCTCTTAAAAGGTTTACTTTTTCTCGATATATGTTATTTCCACATTGTTTTACTTACTTGTCCACCTTTTCCTTTAATTTACAGGTATCTAAAGACTATAGTACTCAATTACAGCTTTTTTTAAATACATATGCAAGTGTCAATGGCCCCAGCTGATTGGGGTTACATGGATATTACCTATAAAAGGTTAGGAATCATGAACAGAATGTTATAATAGATAAATGAAATCTTCCATAACATTTACATTTGCCTCTGTTTTTTTTTCTTTCCCCTGCCTGCTTGAGTAAAGGGCTACCAGTGCGCAAGCCGATAGAGAGTGACAGGATGCCTGCTTCCTGAATGATAAGGAGAAATGAATGAATTTCACAGACAGTCTGTTAATCCATTACCTGGCAACCACCACACCAGAGGCCAATCCCCATTTACAGCAATCCATGTCCAGCCTCCTGAAGTCTTATTTAAGTAATATCTAGGCAATCTGTGAATGAAGCGACCCAGAGTCATATACAGTCATCACAGTGGGATTCACTGACATATATTAGCTCTTTCTCTGCTGACCCTGGGATAGAATTTTTCATTTTTCTTTCCAGAATGTTAGCTATTATTAAATTTAAGATGTAGCAGAAAAATAATACTTCCCCCTCCTTGTTTCTGACAATTGAAATGTATAATCCTATGGCATTTGCACAATATGCTTAATTTGCAAATGGTTATCAATAGTGTAAATCTTAGCTTTAGAGAGATCCATTTGTGCTTCCAACTTTTTAATCATGCAGATGGTTTAATACTGAATAATCTTTGTTCTTCAGTATTCCCAATCCATTTTCTCTTTACAACATTTCTTTCCCCAAAGTATTTTTGGGTAATTGTCACTAGAATGGGTCTAATAGAGCCCTGAGACCTATGAAACTAAAGAACAAGAGGCAACCTGACCTCTGAATAACCAATTCACCATTTTAACAGGAGACTAAAATTGTTTCTCTATTCATGGTCCTCCATCAAATAAAATGACATGCAAGCATGGGACTGTGTGACCATAGCAGTACTGTCAAACCTTACTCTTGTGTTTACTGAAAGGTTCCTTTTTAAACCTTTCAAAATACAGGGTACTCAAACATATTTCTGGTATCTTCGCTGAAAACCACAATTCTCATTATCAGAGAAGTATTATAGGCTCTGACTATTAATTATTCAGTTATTAGGTGCTACAAATATTTATTGATAAGCAAAGAGACAGCTCTTAGGAGTCTAACCATTTTTGGGGTAAAAGTAAACCAGAAATTTGCTAGATTATGTATTAAATCATCCGCTGTTACCCTTCAGGTTAGAGAATTCTACTAGCTGTTGCCAATAATAGCATAACTTGTGGGGATGATTCAGATTCAAGTCCTATGGAGTCAATGAAAACCACAGACAAAAATATGGATTGTTTAGTGTATTTTAATAATAAAAGCTAAACCAGATCATCCAAAACTTATCTTTGTATAAGTATTTAAAACACTGCCATGTGGAAGAAGAACTAGGCTTGTTTTGGCCTGGAAGACAAGAGAAGCAGAAACCTATAGAAATTGTATCCAGGCAGATTTCAGACCTTTTAGGAGGGAAAAACTTTCTTAATAATTAGAGTCATACAACAAAAGAATAGTCTAACCTTGGAAGTAGTAAGGTGCCCCCACTTCCCTTGTAGGAACCTTAAAATAAAGGAAAATTGTACCTATGTAATTAGCCATGAGATGTATGTCTGTGTTACAGTTAATACCTAATAGAACGTTCATTAATAATTTACCAACTAATACCATGCCAGTTCTAACACTACTTTCTGTGTTCTTTGAACAGATAGTTATCTTTTGACTACACTGGTGACTGTGAGCACATCAAAGTGGCTTTCACTGAAGTTGACAAAGTAATGAATTGTGCTTTCTTATTCCCTTCTACTCAAAGTTCTTGTATTCTTTTGGTTTGCTAAGAATTTGAATTTTAGGGTAGGTAGGTAAATAAACCATTAGATCAAGAAGTCATATTGTAACACAAGTGCCATCTAATTTAAGGACTTTCTTGGATTGGTCAGCCATTATGCTGAAGAATTTTATTCAGTGAAGACTTGTGATTTGTTTTTGTTGTAAAAGAACTCCCAATGAGAAAATTTCCTCCACCAGTGCACATCAGCATCTGCTCTGCAATTATGGTTTTAGAAAGCTTCCTAGGACAATGGGAATTTAAAGGATTGGCCATGGCCATAGAGCCAGTATATGTAAGAAGATGGACTTGAACCCAAGCCTCCCTGGTTTTTGGGCAACTTTCCATTAATTACACCTCTATAACTAGAGTAGTTCTAAGGATTTGAATTAAATACTTCTTCAGAGGAGAGTAGAAGATAGTTGATCTTAGGTAAAATATTGAAAATGGAAAAGAAATAGCTTTTTTTTTTTCATTTGGAAAGGAACAGATCTTGGTTCCTGTGCCAATATATGTTTGTGGGTGTCTCTGTATGAAACATGGATATTGTCTAAAATCTTCTAAACTTGGCTTCCACACACCTGTTCAGTTCTTTGATTTTGGCAGGAAACTCCCTGTTTTGTTGCAAAAGTTTTCTCCTACTAATTCACGTCAAAAATCTCTTTCATTCTTTGTCCCACTGTATTTGTTCCTACATTTCTGTTATGTTCCAATTCTCAGTTCTCATGAAGTCTAGTGTTTTGAACCAAAGCATGAAAACAATTAGGAACTAGATACCATAAATCAGATGACCTATCTGGTCCTTATTTCTGCAGATGAATTTATATAGGAGACTGAATGAAGCTAGGATAACTTGCTGTAAAAGTGTAAAAGAAGGGTTGGAGTAGGGAGACATCTGTCTGATAGTGTCTTTAGGAAGAGTTCAGGAACTTTAGGAGGTAATGAAACATATATAAACATGGCACCTCTGGACTTTCCCAAGACAATTTTGTCTATTGGTTATATACACATATACACATGTATGTATATATGTGTATATGTATATGTGGTTGGATGGCTAGCTAGTTAAATGTGTGTGTTTGCATATGTGAAGGATGCTTTGGAAACAAAATATTTTAATGGCTATCCCTGTAACATTATTACTATACTTGGCAGGGATGTAGTTCATATGCCCCGGGAGACTGAGATGTATTATATGTCAGTTTCCTGCTTCACATAGATGCTTAGAAGGAAAGGAGGAAGAAAGGAAGGAAGGAAGGAAAGAAAGGAGGGAAGGAGGGAGAGAGGAAGGAAGAGAGGAGAATCAAGATGTTTGGTAATACTGTTGAATTCTTTCATGTAATAACATCTTCGCTGAGTGTTCAGGAGAGATAACTATATGGGAACAGAAAGAATAGAAATAGAAGAATAGAAAGAATAATCCTAATGTATTACTTGAGTTTAGAATCACAAATGATGAGAAATAAGAGGGTCTTTTCTTGTGAGACCAAGAGCAGTACAAAGCTGTGAACAAGTTCATCTTGCAGTTTATAAAACACTAGCTTTTTGTAGTTACACAAGAAAATAAGGTATATTAAGGTCTTGGACTTTTTCCCTTTCTTGATCTCCTGACATGGAATGAGTCAATCTATATCAGTCTCCAGAGTACAAGTGATACCCTGGATGAGGGGAAAAAACATTACATCATTGTGGTCCTTTCAGGTGAGCAAACAAAACCAAGATACAGCAACTCAGGCAGGGTTGGGCTTTGGACCTTTGCCCTGACATACCCTTGTGTGCTAAACAACAAAATGAGGGAATTTCCACCATAGCCCAGTGGTGCCCCTTGTGTCTGAACTGTTTCCTGATTAGGACCTGTTACCCTACCTGACCTCATTTCTACCAGCTGGTTTTTCTATCCAGAAAAGATGTGGAAATACGAACTTAAAAGATATCTATCATCTTCTTTGTTATTTTTGTTAATGTTTTTATAGTCCAGTCCCTGAAGAGGTCTTCATTCTTGCAGAGAGTTCAGTGGCTCTTACACGTAAGAAGATCTATATTGTCTTTGAACCATTCATTCCCTTTTGCCACATTGGTTTGTGAGAAGCAAATTAGCCTATGAGGGTTTTAACTGTTTAGTTTTTTGTGAAAAAAAAAAACTGCCTTCTGCACTATTAGCTCCAGTTTGACTTGTGCATCTCCTTTTCCCTGAGAGTCATGTGGCTACAAGCCTGAGGTCACTATATCATCCTTTCCCTGCAGCTCCCAATTATGGCCCAAAAATGTTTAAGCTATTTTTAGCCATCTAAACCTGCCTGATCTACACGTATTACAGGTTCACAATTTTTTATGGGTCTTAAAAATAAAACAATTAATGTGTGGGGATAGGAGCATATGGTGGATAGAGAAATGATCTGAAAGTTTGGCAGATTTGGATTCCAGTTCTACCTCTAACACATCTTGGTTATGTGTCACCTGGAAAGTCATGTAACATTCTGGTTAAGTGACAACTCTTTAACTGTTCATAAACAGTATGGATGATCTTGATCTGTATTGGAAGAGAAGGTTAGGGCTGATTCCCATCACCATCCCACTAAAAGGTAAGAAGAGAACAATTCCCTCTGTCCCAAAAGCATCTGGAATCACTTATGTTGGGGCTGTCAATTTTGTTTGCTTAAAGATAGAAGGGAAGCCTCTGCTTTTGTATCCCAGGGAGATGTCAGGAGCCAAGGATACTGTGGAAAGGCAAAAGGGATTGGGAAAGAGGACGCCCCTCTTCAAAATTCTAGAGGACTATGTAAAAACATCAGGAGGTAGCCTCTAGTTAGTGTAGATTAAGTGCTTGTCCTGAGAGTGGATTATGGCAGCACTGAGGGTCAATTAGTATTTTTCTTTTCTAGTATTTTCTTTTTGAGAGTATTTTAGGACTTGGATATTAGTCAATGTTTTAGAGTGGTACAAAAAACAAGTATGTATGTGGACAATTAGTGCTCAGATTGAGAAGTAGTTAGAGGAACAATTGCGAGAAGAATCTGGGAAAGTGTGTTGTTGGAAAGTACTTTTCCCTCTAGACCCAGTAAGAATCTAGAATTAGGCCCTAGAATTTACCCCAACCTCTTCCTTGGGAGACCAAGTACAATATGAAATTGAAAGAAGGATTATTCTTGGAACTGGGGACTTTGTGGGCCTCAGGCATTTCCTACTACAGTCTCCCTACCATCTTCTTACTATGAGTCTATCTCAGTAGAAAAAATTAAAGTTCATGGTAAAGAGAGGGAAGAAACTAGAGAGTCAAGAATGAAGATTGATAGACAAGAATACTTTCTTTTCAAAAATCAGAAATGTAAGATCAAGAAAGTTTGTCTAGAAATAAGACCCGAGTGGATAGAAGGTTTAACTTGCAGTGTCCATCTTGGGAAGATTTTAGCAATTTCAATTATATAAAAATCATTGATTATACTCTTATTTTGTACTAAGCACTGAGGATGTTCTTATTTTATTTCTTAAGCTCAGAATTAAAGAAATAAAGTTAAACTAAATAATAAAATAAATATGGTCAAAGAAGACAATCCTTGTTCTATTGGAGCTTGCATTTTAATGAGGGAAGACAACACACAAAAGGGAACTGGGAAATGGGAGGAGTCAAGTTTTGCCTAGGAAATAGAGATGATACCTGTAGAGGGAGTTGAGTGAGAAATTGAGTATTACTGGGGATCCTTAAGAAATGAGGTCCCCAAGGTAGGGGCTGACCAACAAATCAATAATAATCATATGTAATATTTATATAATACATGAAGATTCATAAAACACTTTACATGTATTATCTCACTTGATTCTTACAAGCACCCTATTTTTACAAATACCCATTTTACAAATGAGGAAACTGAATTAGCACTAAAGGAAATCTCACCCAAAGTCACACACTTAGTAAGTCTTCAAAGCAATGTTTGAACTAGCTCCAAGTTGGCTACTCTATCCACCATACCATTTAACCTCCATTTCATATTGGAATTAAGGGGGAGTTAAGAATTTAAGAAGGGAAGGAAAGGTAGAGGATGAGGGAGTCAGTCTTCAGTAGTACTTAGTTCTTTGTGAGAGGAGTAGTATAAAGAAATAGAAGGAAAATGCTAGGGAAAATATTGACCCAAGATGCACAGAAGAACATTGTCAGAACCTTTGCAATGTAGCCCTGCTCTCCACCACCCCCACCTCCAAGGGCTACACAGTGTTCTTTCTGAGAACAGTTACTTAGTGTTACTCCTTCCCTACCTCAGTGAGATAAGCTCATGATAAAAAGTTGTAAAATTGGGTATGTTCTCATAAGGTATATCTCAATTCATGGGTTTTCTGAGCTTTTTCAGGTTCTTGTTAGAAGCCTCCATATAGCACAGCAGAGAGAGTTTTGGACCTGGAGTCAGGAAGAGCATTTAAATCAGGCTTCACATACTTAATAACCTGAATGACCCTGGGCAAGTCACTTAACTTTTGTCTTTCTCAGAGACTTCAGCTACCTAACAGAATTGTTCAGAGGTTCAAATAAATATTTGTAAAGCACTTAGCACAGAGCATGGCACGTAGCAGACACTTTTAAATAAATGCTTTATTTAGAAAGAGTTTGGAGATCAGACATTGGCACAGGAGAAAGGGATTTGCTTGTGTCACAACCTGAATTGCTGATTAACAGACTCTTTAATAGACACCCCCAAACTGCCTTTTTTAAGGACTTTCTTTCTGGGTCTTCTCAGGATTCCATAATGGAAACTACAAACATCACTTGGGACTCACTCCATCTTAACAACAAAAGCAGCATATACTGGAGAAATTCAAGAACAGGGATAGTAGCAGGAAGTAAAACCTACTATAACCGCTAGCATTGCACCACAGGGCCCTCTGGCCTACATCCCAAACACTGGAAGCCACCCACTACCCTACTGTAGTTAGAATAGACTTTTATAAACAGATGAAAAAGACAAGTTTCACTACACCAAATGGGCCATGTTCTAAACACACATCTGCCTAATAAAAGGTCCCATTGTTGAGAATTTTTGAAGCACTATTTCCTTAATGTAATTTGACACTTAAGCTAACGTATATTTGTACGTATACATATATATTTATATGTATATATACATACATATGTACCTACATACGATGTTTATATATGCAAACATACACATATGTGTGTATTTTTTATTTTATTTTATAGGGAATTTTTTTCTATTTTCTTTAACTTTCTCCTGTCATTCTTCTCTGATTGTCTCTATCTCTGTCTCTCTCTTTCCTCTTTTCTTTCTCCTCTTCCTTCTCCCCATGCTCTACAGTGATTTGTGGAAAGACAGCAGTTATTATTTGTTATTATGTAATAAAAATTGAGTCAAAAATGAGCCCCAGAGATCATCTAATCCAACCTCCACATTTTACAGATGAAGAAACTGAGATTCAGAGATTAAGTAGCTTTATGTAAGACTAGACAGTAAGGAAATTGAAAGTCAGGTTACCTGATGCTTAATCCAATGCTCTTTCCACCTTATACCACACTGCCTTGGATGTCTCTGGAAGAGCAAATGAGTCTGGTGACCTGCACAGCCCTCTCTCACTCAAAATAAAATCAAGTGCAAGTCATGTCATCATTCCTCTGATGTCATGGTCTTCTTTGGCAACGAAGGACAAATTCAACACTACCATGAAGGTGTCTATAGCACAATTTCATTCACAATGGAGGTTTTATATTGCTCATGGATCATGTTTTGGGAGCATTTTGTATTCTTTCCACATTATCCATAATGTAAATTTTAAAAAAATCTTCAGAACCAAAATTCTTTTGCATTTCAACTAAAATAATAAGTTCAAGAATATTCTTCCTTTTCATACCTGTGCACACATGAACTATATATCTATGTGTGTACATGCCATCTTCACCATAGGGGTATGTGTGTGTGTGTGTGTGTGTGTGTATGTGTGTGTGTGTGTGTGTGTGTGTGTGTGTGTGTATTGGGAGATAGATGACAAAAAAGAAATCCATGTAATTGATATAAATTACTTTAAAACTGATCGTTTTGCAACAGGAAGAGCTTTACTTGACCTCTCTTTTCTTAACAAGAAGGGGATTGTGTTACTGCTGCTCTGTGGTGCAGGAAATTTTGTAATGTATCATTAGAGTGACAGAGTCCAGGCAGTTCACAGGAGCCAACTTTTTAGGCATTGATGAACTTGTGAAATACAGAAGCCAGACAGGTTATTCTGCTGAATCAGTCAATTCTTTAGGGTCCATGTTTCAATTTCTGTCATCAAAAGCCAAAAAAGAAAGCATAAATACCATCAGTGTGCACGTTAAAATGCATGCTGCTATGATATATCAGGGGATTAAAAGTGTGAGTGTTATCTGGAAAGAATGATATGGACTATTTTAAGCAATGTTTTATTTTTCTATTGCCTTGCATAATTTTAACTTCTGGTTTCACAAGTTTTCTTACCCTTGTTGAGGTGACAGAGGACATGATTATGCTTTTGGGAGCAGGAAAAAGAGGATTTACAAAGTGAATTCTTTTAGAGATCCTTTCACATTAAACTTTCCTGTACAATGTTGGACTGGTAGCAAAAACAATAGATTTTGAATCTTATGATCTACATTTAAGTCCAAGCTTTATTCCCTTGGGCTTGCTGTGATTTTTGGCAGGTGGACTCAGTTTTCTTCTCTGAAAAATGAAGATGATAACGAAGCCAATCTTTATATTGGCTACCTCATTGGGTTACCATAAGGTAAGAATGAGGCAATGTATGTGATAGGAATCTATCACACTTATCGATAATCATTTTAACAGCACTCCGCATCATATTCTGTATCAAAACTGTATATTTAACTATCCAGTGCTATCATCATCCTCTTTATTATAGAAAACATACAAATAAATCAATACTATTGACATTTTAAATTGAAGCCTGTCCAGATTTTAATGTTAAACTTTTATGACTAAAAGAAATATATGTATTTCAGATACATAGTCTCCTGATAGCATGGGTCTTTTATTTTCCTGACACATGGATGGAATCTCTCTTCTGGTTTAGACACCAGCAATGTCATCAGCTATTATGAGGAAAGACAGTTTTCTAAATTCAGGCCTTGAAGGAGGAAATCTTTTCACTTCACCTTTAGTAAGAATTTCATTTGTAAATCTTGGTGTCAATGAAATATACTGAAGAAGACAATGACTGAACACCGAAGCATAGAGATATGGCAGAAGGGAATTAAGTGCAGCAAAGGCTAAGAGTGTTGGCAGTTGCTGTCTGTTTGGACATGGTACTCTTCTAGAATATGAATCCCTTTCTCATAATTCCATCATGGATAAACTTCTCTTACCTTCCTGTACTCATCAAAAACACATTTTTCCAATGGAAACTATTGTGCTTTCTTTGTACAATGAATTAGAATGTTAAATTGAAATACTGGAAATCTAAATCATTGCCCAAAGAGTATACAACACTATGTTCTCATCTCTTTCAAGGAAAAAATATTCAAGTGCTTTTCTTTCTTTTTTCTTTCTATCACTAAATAGAAAAAAAGAAGTCAAGGCCAGGTCAAAGTGCAAAATCATTGACCTTTTGCTTCTCCTTTCATTTATCATTTACTCCTTCTGGTCCTCTTATTTCCTCCTAGATATCTTTCTTAAGTCTTATTTTCCAGACTTTGTTCTCAGTTTATTGTAATAATTCCCTTCAGCCCCAAATGACAACTAAAAACTGATAAAACCTCATAGTAGTACTATTTCCTATGTGATATTTGTATTATAATATAGGGCACCTGAAAACCAAATATTCTCAAAATCCACTAATATGTTACTGATGGAATTTCAGGTTCTATGTAAGGTATAAAGAAAGGTGGTCAAGAGGTCTATACCAAACTCCTTCAATAGGATTCTTCTTCCATCTTTTCAAAGCACCAACCTGAATGAAATGTATCTGAGAAGCTAAGGGAGTATGGTGGGTACAGTGCTGTATTTGGAGACAGAAAGACCTGAATTGAAGGCATACCCTGATCACTTTAGAGCTGTGCGACCCTAGCAAGTCATCTGATCTCTTTTGGTCTGTTTTCTGGTCTATAAGATGAAGAAGATAATATTACTTACCTACTAAGGCTAATGTGACAAGTAAGATAATATATATAGAGTACTATATAAAGAACAGCTTTTGCCATAAAAGAACAAGTGTTTATTAAGTGCCTAACATGCTAAATAATGTGCTATGCATTCAGGATACAATCATCCCTGTCAATAAAAAGCTCACGTTCCAAATACAGAGCCAACACATACATATAAAGATAGATAGAAGATACATAAAACAAATACAAGGTCAGTTTGGGATGGAGGGCACTAGGAACTGAGTTAGTTGTTGAGTAGTCACCAGCTAAGTGAGGGGTACCAATGTGGGTAATGTTGATCCCAGGTGGGGCATTGCTACTACATGGATATTTCAAGGGCACTGTTCTCCAGCAAAGTTCATATTTTAGAAGGGACCAGGCTTGGTACCAATGCCATCTTCTATGCTTGTCATCCCTTGACAGTTGTTCAAGGACAGAAAAGGTGGGAAGAGAAGAAGAGTTTACCAAGGTGATTTGTACTTGTGGAACATGAGAAGTCACTGTCAATGCCTGAGGGTCATGGCAGTCATAGTAGATTGCTATATAAGATACAAATAGCCTGTGACTTGTGTAAAGGGAAGAAGAATCCACTCCTTCGGAATTCTCTGTTTCATCTAGGTTTCTGGAAAAGAAGGCAGTGTGGTCCATAGAAGATAATACTGTATTATAGTCAGAGGAAATGGAAGGAAAAAAGGAAGAAAACAAGGAAAGAGAAAAGGGAGGAAGGAGGCAAAAAAGGGAAAGTGGAAGGAAAGGGAAAAGGAAGGCAGGAAAGGAGGAAGGAAAGAGGGAAAGAAGAAAAAGGTAAGAAGGAAGAAATGAAAGAAGAAAATGGGAAGGAAGGAAAGAAGGAGAAAAGGAAAGAAATAAGCATTTATTAAGCACCTACTACAAGCTTGACACTATCTTAAGCTCCTTACAAATATTACAAATATTTAATCATCACAACAACCCTGGGAGGCAGGTGCTATTATTCTCCTTATTTTACAGTTAAGGAAACTGAGGCATAGAGGTTAAGTGACTTGCCTAGGGTCCAGACCCAGCGCTCTGCCTACTATACCACTTATGTGAATCATTTTCAGTCATGGCTCTCCTGTTATCTGTGTGACCCTGAACAAAATTCCTTAAGTTCTATTTGCTCAGGTTTTTTTTTCAGCTGTGAAGTGGTTATAGTAAATGTTACTTAAATTGTCCACTTGCCCAAGAGGCAGCACAGTACAATGGGAAGAATTTTAGATTTGAAGTCTTAGATTTTGAGTTGCAGACCAGGCTCTGCTACATTCTACCTGTTATTTAAAGTGAATCTTGGTTTTCTTATGTCTAAAATCATTGGGTTGAATTAAAAAGTTTATTAGCCTAGCTTTAATCTATGCTCCTATCTCACAGGGTTGCAATAAAGAAGGTATTTTGAATTCAATCCAACAAACCAATCCAACAAACATTAAGCCCTTCCAATGTACCAGGTACTATGCTAAGCTCTAGGGATATAATTATATATACACATACATGTATATGTTCATAAGTACATGTGTATATATATATGTACATGTATATATTTATACATATATATGTATATATGTATATATATATATATATATATATATATATATATATATATACGTGTGTGTGTGTGTGTATAAAATTTATTTAAAGACTGTCCCTACCCTCAAGGAGCTTACCCTCTAAAGAGTGAAACAACACATGAATGGAAGGAAAGTTGGTGGCGAATACCAGAGAACACTTAGAGTGGGAGCGGGGAACACCTTGGTCTGTGGATTTGAAAGTAGGCAGAACAGTAGATGCAAAGTGGAGTCCAGTTTCTGCCCTCCATAAAGGAAGGCACCGGGAAGAGTTTGGTATTCCTACCTCTAGCCCTCCAATCAGAGGGGAAAAGTGGCTGAGGGAGGTGGTTCACTTAAGACTTGAGTTAGCAGAAAGGTTTTGAGGTTAGACATGATGAGTTTATTCTAGAAAGATTGTCTTATTCCATGGAGTTGAACCCAGGCAGAGTAGTAGATGCAAAAGCCTGTATAAAGGAAGGAAGGAAAGAAGGAAGGAAAGAGTTTCTGTTCTCAAAGAATGCAGTGTGATGGTACAGTGTGCTTCAATACATGTATGTATCTAATGGTAGAGACAACATGCAAACTATGTAAAAACAAGATGATAAATTGGAGATAAATAACAGAGGTAAGGTGCCAATTTCTAAGGACTGGATTATCAGTACTATTTGCTTTTACAAGCAGAAAAAATTTTTGTTTGTCTTATTACTGTTTCCTAGAACAGTGACTGGAATATAATACATACTCAATAAATATTGTCAAATGAGATAAGATAAAAAGTTTTATAAATATAGGTTACTATTGTTGTAAATTACTCAGTCACTCCCTATGTATGTAATTGTTTGGTTATGGATTCAAAAGAATGAGAGAGAGCTGACTCTCGGGGAATTTACCTAGCTATAATTTATTGATATTGAAACAAAGGGCAGGTTTTCTTCAATTACACAGTTTTCTTCAATTGAGTCTCAGTCTTTTGTCTTGCTATCCAGGGATCCTAGGATATATCACAACACAATAAAGAACTGGTCAGCCCTAACCAAGGCTGGCATGAGAGGCCCCAATAACCCTCCAGGGGTGCATTACTTTATACTAAAGTGGTAAATAAGCTACTCAGGTACAATTGAAAGCACCAATCATGGATAAGTTAGATAAGAATGCATACCCAGGTTGAAACAATTTCTTGAGTGCCTAGTGGTTATACTTTAGAATTCATTAGTTATTTTATTTCTGTCAACAAATACTTCCTTCCCTTAAGCACTCCTTCTAGAAATCTAGGTGGAAGTGGCCATTGCTGACTAGCTTGTACTGCTGGGCCTTACCTAGGAGGTCACTAGCAGAAATGTGCTATACTTCTATGGAGACAAAATAAAGTCAGATTACCCACAGATTCAGTTTTCATCCCTGAACGTTCACCAGCCAGTCTAAGCTACTTCCTGGCTATACGCCTCCCTTAACCAGTTAAGTGATTATAGCTAGAGAGGCATTAGAAGGGTTTCAGAATAGTATTATGTATATGACTGATGAATTCAGTGATTCCCATTTTCTATATAAGTTTCTGAATGTCCCAATGTGTTTTCCCAAGTATCAAGAAAATATGGACACACTCATTATGATTTCCCTTTTTTGATTTTGGAGTATAATCTATTTACTTCCTCCCTTCCCACACAAAAGAAAACAAAAAGCCAAATAGGAATCTTTCTGATTTCTTTCTAGTTTCTTAGCTACCTCGGAGAATGATGAGCATGATCAGAAAACCAGTCAACCCCTGGCTGAAGCTATGCTCACAGTCCTCCCTGGGATATGACTGTCAAACTATCCTGTAAGACTTGTATGTTTTGTGCAACAGTGATAATCTTTAAGTATGATCTGGTAGACAAAAGATTAACAAATGTCTCAGATCTTTCTTCATGCTTGATTTGGAGTTAAGTTGGTATAGATAGGTCTGGTGCTACTTCTTCTGTGCTTTGCCATGAGTCCTCTACCCTAATTGGGCTCATTCTATTATGTGGCAAATCATGGGCAATTTTATGAACAGGTTATTGCAACATAACCTTAATCCTCAAATTTAAGCTGATCTAATTGGTAGGTGGCCCACTGATAATAGGTCACTACTTGCCTAACCATGAGTCAGGGAGAGCTAAGCCCTGCCTCAGCAAGAGTCGTTCAAGTCAGGAGGTACATTGCACCATAAGCTACCTCTCACCTGGTCTTGAGCTTTCTTTAAAAAAAATGTCAAATGAAATTTGTTGTTTGGGCAGAGTATTGACTCCTATAATAACTGATGCCACATAGTCCTTAGTTTCATGAAGTACTGATTTTAACCCAAGAAGTGACTATATTTATAGCAGATTCTTATTGCTAAAATTAAACATCATGTTTGAATTTTACTGCCAGCACTAAAATTTTTGTGAAGCTATGTTACCTTTAGGGAAGCTAGATGGCACAGCAGATAGAATGCTGTGTCTGAAGTCAGGAAGACATCTTCCTGAGTTTAAATCTGTCCACAGACACATAATAGCTGTGCCGATAGCTGTGTCACTCAACCCTGTTTGACTCAATTTCCTCATCTGCAAAAGGAGATGGAGAAGGAAATGACAGCGCTCAAGTATCTTTGCCAAGAAAACCCCAAATGGGGCTGGACATGATTGAAAATACTACATTTGCAAATATATACTGTACAGAAATAGTAAGGCTCCTATCCTCCACTGTCTCTTCTCTTAGATGCCAGCAGTCTAATAATGTTACCCTACTACTCAATGGAACCCACAGGACTTCTGGGATAAAATAGAAAGTTTGCTAATTGGCATTTAAAGATCTTCATAATCTTGTCCTTTCCTATCATTTCACTCTTCCTATGTACTCTCCTCCATAAGCTCTTCAGTCTAGTCATATTGTCTTACTTGCTCCAAACAAATCTCCCATGTCCCTCTGCCCTTGTCCTGCCTGTATTCGATGTCTGTCATCTCAAAGGTGCCTCTTAGAAAGCATGGCTTCCTTGAAAATTCCATCGTATATCCCCCTCTAAATAAAGCTTTCCTAATATATCCAATTGCTTAATGCCCTTCTTCTTTAAACTATAGATATGTTTTATAAATACTCACGGATGTTCATGTTCTCTCTCCTGTTAGGGTTTAAGTTTCTTGAGGGCAGGAAGTGTTTCACTTTTACCTTTGTAGCCACACACACACACACACACACACACACACACACAGTTTTCTGGAATTTAATAAGCCCTTAGTGATTGATGGATTGATTGATTGATCTAGTGACCAAAATGGTCATTTACTATTTTACTTTGAAATATAGTATATGGAGATATTTTCTGAAAAAGACTACTTATATCATAACTTTCTTAGAACATCAGTTGCACTAAGGCTACCTTGTATTGGCATCCCTTTTGATGTTTCTTTTGTACCTCTAGAAAAGAATGGTTATCCCCTAGAAGAAAGAAATTGCATCTCATAGTCTTTTATGGTCCCAGTGAGTAAAATACACTGGCTTATATGCAATAAGAGATGACTAAATGGATGATTATGCATCTAACAAGTATTTAGTTTATTAAGCACCTTCTAGGTGCCAAGCACTGTACGATTTGCTGAGGATGTGAAGACAAAAGAAACCCCCAAAAAACAAAAACAGTCCTTACTCTCGGGAATTTACAGTCTACTAGGAGAAGTGATTTTTTTGTAGTTTTAAAATTCTGCATATTTAAAATAAAAGACAATGCACACATAAGGGTAGATGCAAAATAATAGAGGGGGAGGCAGAAAGCAACAAGTAGGTGACTTTGATTGGAATGAAGTTTGTGAAGGAAATTAATGTGCACCCTCTGGAACAATAGGCCATAGCCAAATTGTGCCGGGCTTTTAAAGCTGAACAAAAGGTTTTGCATTTGATCCTAAAGATCAGATGGCCTTTTTGTTAAGCATGAGGCATATTTTCTCTGCTGAAAGTGAAGAGGGAGGGGCACTAAAGTTGACTTGAGGAGAGAAAAGCATATTTGAAACAGAAACTGAGGGAGTGAAATAGAGTCAATCAGGAAAGGGACTGGATGCAACAATGAAGGTGTAGTTGGAGACACCATAGTATAAATTTTTAGTGGACCCAGTCATCACAGTTTTGTTGATGGCTAAGAAGCATGTGTGTTTGTTGTAAGTGGGAGTACTGTAGGAAGGGGGTTTGGCTAGGGATGAGTGGTGATAGGAAAACGTATATACATATACATATATATATATACATATATATATATATATATGTATATATATATATACACACACATACATACACACACACATATATATGTATATATAAATGATAGGAACACAAAGGAAGAAAGTAGTTTAAAATTAATTGACAATATGGTTAAAATTTTGAAAATTAAAATGATGTCCAAAATGTATCTATATATGGTTAATTCTTTATGGAGTGTTAATTGTCTTGAGAGTCAATCATCATCATCGCTGTAATGCTAATGACTGAGGTGGATGCAGGAAAAATGTAGACTCATAAAATTTCAGTTTAAAGGGAACTTAATTTGGACTAACTCCTTCCTGATGCATGAATCCTCTGGATAATATTGCTGACAAGTGATCATCTAGCTTCTATCTTAAGACTTCAAGTGAATGGAAAAATCTACTTTCCCTACCCAACTCATTCCTACACAGTTCCAACAGAAAGCAGTGCATTCTTTATTTAATACTTCTAGTTATTGGTGTATCTCCCTCGTCTATTAAGCTTAAACTTGTTCTTACATATTTTCTATCCATTAGTCTTTGAACTGCTTTCTGAGGATATCTTAGGACAAAATTAAAGAATCTTACAAGTAGAAGGGAGAAGAGGTCATCTATAGTCATATTAGAATTAATTGTACAAGAAATAATTTTCATATTTCCTCATTTTTTGATAGAAATCATAATATGCCTGTTTTTATGGACCTTGTGGACACGAGATTGCTATAATGCCTAATATTTACTAGATTAAATCAAGTTGAGCTCGTTTCCCAATTTATAAATAATTCTTTGTAAGTTGAATGCTGGAATTAGTGTCACAAAGGTAAGTTTCATTGTTCTCTTATGGTGTCTTTTAACTTTGTATATTTTTAAGAATGGATGTTATTTCAAGGATGCATTAAAAAAATGTTCTTGAAGAGAACACTTCAATGACTATTCGGTGTAGCCTAGTGGTTATTAGTATAGATCAGGGTGAGGAACCTGTAGCCTTGCGCCCACATGTTTTCCAGATTTCCCACACTTGGTATAGATGTTTTAAGCATACAATGAAGCAGGAACAGATATACTGAAATACAATGGAAATTGAAGTCAAATACACACATAGAAACAAGAGAAACTGACAATTACTTTCTGAAAACATCTCCATGACCCCACATCTAACAAAGATATTCAGCAGAGACTGGGAGTTAGAGAGGTTGGTATTGATTCATCTACATTTTCTGTAATCTCAGATCCATAAAAATTTAAAAATATTTTGATAACTGTATTTCCATATGATTGATGTCCTTTGTAATTTTATGTATGTTATTTTATTCAGATTACAAAAGTGGGCCATGACATTAAGGAAAGAACACTTGCTTTATAGTATGGCATTTTTAATGTATTTTTTAATGCTTATTTATTTATTTTTAGTTTTCAATATTCATTTACACAAAATTTTGAGTTTCAAATTATCTTCCCCTCTCTCCCCTCCCCCCACACCACAACACCTTGCATTCTGATTACCCTTTCCCTCAATATGCACTCCCTTTATCACACCTCTTCCTTCCCTTATCCTCCTCTTTTTTTTGTAGGGAAAAATAGATTTCTATACCCTATTACTTATACTTCTTATTTCCCAATTGTAGGCAAAAACAATTCTCAACATTTGTTCCTAAAACATTGAGTTCCAACTTTTCTCCTTTCCTTCCTCCCCACCTATCCCCACTGCAAAGTCAAGCAATTCAATATAGGCTCTATATGTGTAGTTTTGCAAAAGACTTCCATAATAATTAAGTTGTACAATATTAACTACATTTCCCTCCATCCTATCCTGCCCCCCATTTCTTCTATTCTCTCTTTTGACTTTGTCTGTCCTCAAAAGTATTTACTTGTAATTATTCCCTCCTCCCATTTGCCCTCCCTTCTATCATCCCCCCACAATCCACTTATCCCCTTCTTCCCTATTTTCCTATAGTGTAAGATAGATTTTCATGCCAAATTGAGTGAGTGTATTACTCCCTCCTTAAGCCAAATGTGAAGAGAGTAAGTTTCACTTTTTCCCTCTCACCCTCCTCCCTTTTCTACTCCATTGAAAAAGCTTTTTTGTGCTTCTTTTAGGAGAGATAATTTGCCCTATTCCATTTATCCCTTTCTCCTCCCAATATATTACTCTCCCACCCCTTAATTTTACTTTTTTTAGTTTTCATTCCTTCTTATTAAACTCTCTCTCTCTGTCTATATGAGTTACAAATATTATCGTTCCACATAGGAATGTAAACATTCCTTTAGAAAGTCCCTTATGATTTCTCTTTCCTATTTACCTTTTCATACTTGTCTTGATTCTTGTGTTTGAAAGTCAAATTTTCTATTCAGTACTGGTCTTTTCATGAAGAATGCTTGAAAGTCCTCTATTTCATTGAATGAATATTTTTTTCCTTGAAGTGTTACACTCAATTTTCATAGGTAGGTGATTCTTGGTTTCAATCCTAGTTCCTTTGACTTCTGGAATATCATGGAGCCCTTCGATCCCTTAATGTAGAAACTGCTAGATCTTATGTTATCTTGATTGTATTTCCACAATACTCGAATTGTTTCTTTGTAGCTGTTTGCAATGTTTTCTCTTTTACCTGGGAACTCTGGAATTTGGCTACAATATTCTTAGGAGTTTCTCTTTTCACATCTCTCCAGGAGGTAATTGGTGGATTCTTTCAATACTTATTTTACCTTCTGGTTCTAGAATATCAGAGTAGTTTTCCTTGATAATTTCATGAAAGATGATGTCTAAACTCATTTTTTGATCTTGACTTTCAGGTAGTCCCATAATTTTTAAGTTGTCTCTCCTAGATCTATTTTCCAGGTCAATTGTTTTTCCAATGAGATATTTCATATTATCTTCTATTTTTTTTATTCTTTTTTTTTGTATTTTCTTGATTTCTCATGAAATCATTAGCTTCCATCTGCTCCATTCTCATTTTTAAGAACTATTTTCTCTAATAAGCTTTTTGAACTTCCTTTTCCATTTGGCTAATTCTGCTTTTTAAAGCATTCTTCTCCTCATTGGCATTTTGGACCTCTTTTTCCAATTTCATTAGTCAATTTTTAAAGCTATTATTTTCTTCAGGATTTTTTTGGTCTCCTTTAGCAAGCTGTTGACTCGCTTTTCATGATTTTCTTGCATTGTTCTCATTTCTCTTCTCAATTTTTCCTGCACCTTTCTTACTTGATTTTCAAAATCTATTATTTGAGCTCTTCCATGACATGAAACCATTGCATATTTATTTTGGAGGTTTTGGAAGCCTTGACTTCCACTGATGGTAAGCATTGTTCTTCCTCATCCAAAAGGATGGAAGAAAATACCTGTTTAGCAAGAAAGTAACCTTCTATGGTCCTATTTTTTTTCCCTTTTTGGGGAATTTTCCCAGCCAGTTACTTAACTTTTGAGCCCTTTGTCAAGAAGGGAGTATACTCTGGGGATCTGTAAATTTCCAGTACCTCCGGGTGACACAATTAAGGGAGAGGGGATTACTCCTCTTCTGGCCTTTGCACTGGTCTGAGAGCAACCAAAACTTCTCTGCCCAGAAGCTGCAAGTAGAATTCCCTCTCTACAATGTCCTCCTGCTCCACCAGGTCAATATTCCTTCTCACCCCAGGGTCATGCTCAGTGCTGAAATTCAAAGCAGCTGTTCTGTTCACCCAAGGTTTTCATCTGAGGGCTCCAAAACTGGACCCTGGCACTGCTGCCCTTGGTCCAAACCATGTTTCTTCCTCTTGGATGAAGGAGCTTTCTCATTGACCTTTGAGCTCTCTGTGGCATCTGTGGGTTGAGCAATCTGGGAACTGCTGCGGCCAATGGCTCCCTGAAGCCTGTTCCAGGTCTTGTCCTTACTGGGACAGTTGGTTCGCTCCGGGCTACACTTTACTCCATGCCTGGTCTGACAGACTTTTCCTGTCAGCCTTCCAGGAAATCTCTTTCACTCTGTCTTTTTGTGGCTTCTGTTGCTCTAGAATTTATTTAGAGTCATTTTTTACAGGTATTTTTGGGTCATGTGAGGGAGCTTCTATATGTCCATCTGTGTACTCCATCATCATGGATTCATCCCCTAGTATAGCAATTTTTTAAGTTGGAAAAATAGCAAGAAGATAAGCAGGAAGAAAAGCTGTTAACTATTGCTAAAAATGAAAAAGATACACTAGTGAAAAAGATAATATAAAGATGGAAGTACTGACATTTGGATAAAGGTATTTTTACTAATAAAACTTTTTTTTTCAATCAAAAGCCTATGAGTGTTCAAAATATGGGTATCTTCATCAGATTGCAAAATATTGACTCCAAAGTCATTTTGGAGATTTTTTTTTACTATGATAGTGGTTCCAGAAGTCTTTTCCCCTAGAATGCTTAACTTTGACCAATATATAGATATATAAAGAAATAGAATTATTCCAGAATTACATAAATTCCCAAATGTGAATGGAACACCATATTACTTTGCACCATGTGATACCTACTGAAAAATTATGAAAAATCACAATAGATATTCTTCAAAGACATGGGAACTAGAATGATCACACCCCATGGAAAACCTAGACATATAAAATATATATAAAAAGATGTATAAAGTTTTTTAATATAAAATATTTTAAGACTTACGGTATGTCAGTAATTTTTAGCTCATATTTAACTTGAAATAAATATAGTATTCCATGGAGCATGTGCTTTAAAAGTGTCATCCTTTAGATTTGGCATTGGTAACCCTCTTTCTCTTTCTTTTTTCTGTTTCATTCATACCAAGTGGTACTCATACTGGCAAGTTTGCTGGTATAGGTGGTGTTCATGTAAGGGAGGTAAGCTATGGCCAATAATCAACCAATCAACCAATACAACCAAGGTTATATGATTAAATGTTTAGCATTTGCCAGTTTAAGTATTTAAAATTTTGACTCTCTGGATTAAAAATAAAAACAATAACAAAAACATTGTATCTAAAGCACACTTTGAAGTTTAATCTGCATTATATTTTTTATTTATCTCATTAACTAGTTTCTGATTATATGTACAACTTTTCTAACAACTATTTTTTTAAATTGAGTTCCTGTTATAAATATTATTGTGCAAATAGGTTCTTTCCCTTTTTTCTTTGATGTCTTTGGGATAGAGACCTAGTAGTGGTATTAATAGGTCAAAGGTTATACACATTTTTATAGCCCTTTGGGCACAATTCCAAATTATAATCCCCAATACTTGGACTAGTTTAAGACTCTACCAACAATCCATTAGGGAGGGTTCTAATTTTTCTGTATTCCCTGCATAATGTACCATTTTCCTATTTTTCATGTTAGCTAATCTGAAAGGTGCTGGGATCTCAAAGCTGTTTTAATTTGCATTTCTCTAATCAGTAGTGACTTATAGCACTTTTTTATATGACTATTGATAACTTTGATTTCTTTTGAAAATTGCTGATTCACATCCTTTACAATTTATCAGCAGGGGAATGGCCCTGATTTTTTATAAGTTTTTTCCCTATATGTGTGAGAAATGAAGACTTTGTCAGGGAAACTTGCTGTAAAAATCTTTTCTTAATTTCCCAAGTTTCCTCTATTTATTACCGCATTAATTCTGTTTATGAAAAAGCCTTTTAATTTCATGTAATCAAGTAATCTAATTTACTTCCCATAGTCTTTTCTCTCTCTTCTTTTCTCTTGTAAAATTTTCCCTTATCCATAGATAGGCTCCCCTAATTTACCATTGATGCAATCCTTTATGTCTAAATCATTTACCCATTTTGACCTCATCTTGTTATGTGGTGTGAAATGTTGCTTTGTATCTAGATTCTGCCAAACCGCTTTGCAGTTTTCCTAGCAATTTTTGTTAACCAGTTAATTCTTGCCCAACCAGCTTAGATCTTTGGCTTAATCAAACACTAGATTGCTATTTACATTGACTATTGTGTATTATGTACTTAATATATTCCACTGATTCACTATATTTCTTAGTCAAAGCCAGATTGTTTTGGTGATTATCAATTTGTAACATAATTTGAAATCTGGAACTGCTAGACTGCTTTCCTTAATATTTTTTATTGACTTCATTATTATTCTTGACCTTTTATTCTTCTAAATGAATTTTCTTACTATTTTTGTAGTTTTAAAAGAATTTGTTCATAATTTGATTAATATTGCATTGAATAGGTAAATTAGTATGAGGGAGATTGTCATTTTTCTTATATTGGCTCAGCCCCCTCATGAGAAATTAATGTCTCTCCTCTTGTTTAGATCTGACTTTATTTGTATGAAAAAAAGTATTTTATAGTTACATTCATATAATCCCTAGATTTGTTTTAGAAGGTAGACATACCAGTATTATATGTTTTCTGTAGATGTTTTAAATGGAATTTTTCTTTCCATAAGTTCCTGCTGGGTTTTGTTGATACTACATAAAAATGTTGATGATTGAGGTGAATTTATATCTGTAACTTTGCTGAAGTTAAATCGCTTTATATTTTTATATTTTTTATATTTTTAGTTGATTCTTTAGGATTCTCTAAGTATACCATTTTATTATCTGCAGAGTGATAGTTTTGTTTCCTTATTGCCTGTTTTTATTACTTTAGTTTATTTTTCTAATCTCATTGTTATGACTAGAATATTTAATACAGTGTTGAATAATAGTGGTGATAATGGGCATTCTTGCTTCACTCATCTTATCAGGAGGGCTTCAAATTTATCTCTGTTAAAGATAAGCCTTGCTCTTAGTTTTAGATAGATATTACTTATCATTTTAAGAAAAGGTGAACCTGTGTAAGGCAATACCCTCATATCATTCATTCTCATGGTCTTGTGAGTAATTTTGATATGGAGCAAAAGTATCTACAACTGTTGTTCCTGTGCCACCCAGGTGTTTCCCATTTCTACAAATCAGTCAAAATGAAACCATTAAATGTTTATCTTGAAATATTTATTTATCAAGAAAGGAAAAGTAAGAAAAACTTCGCGTGAATTTTACTCAGAAGATGAAAGTAAGAATATTTAGAACATAATTGTCTTTCCATAACCCTTGGTCACATTCTCCCACAATATACACAATGTCCATGGCAGGGGTGAAGGATATATGGTGGAGAGTGGGTACACACTTATAAAAACAAAGCAGTGAGGCCCATGATTAGGAAGACACTATAATCAGAGCAATTCAAGGCTGCAAGCCTGGATATCTAAGGATTGTTCTTTGATGAGTGTATCACATGCCATGTGATATATAAAACCGCTTCTTTCCTAAACCTCTCTTTTTTCCTACTATATGAAATTGATTTTCTTTACTGCTTGGTTACTGAAGCAGTATTTAGCTCTTTTAACTAACAACAGCCTTAAGCCTAGGGTCTGCCAAGTTCGATATTTGGTTAGATATAACATAAAATTCTGTGAAAAATTAGTTCCCTTTAATTTTGACTTCGCAAAAAAGAGGGGTTTTGCCTTGTATAGGCTTTGAGAGATTTAGTCAATAACTTTATAGGGTAGAGGAACTTTTTCCTCTTGAGGAGTAAAAGGCAGTAAAGGACTAACCAGATAAGTTCTGGAGAGTTTTTGCTCTCTCAAATTTTTAGAGGGCACTAGAGATCAAAGCAGCCTTTCACTTAATCAGTTCTTCATCTATAGTAGGGGATTCTTTTTTTCCTCCAAAGAGATCTCTTGAACAGCAGAACTTTTGCCAATCAGATCAGCTCCCCTTATATTATCTTTGTATTTTAGAAGAGATTATAAGCATCTCTTTTAGCTTACATCAGCCTCTGAGCTCTGTTAGCTTCTCAACTCCATAGGCCTCTGCGTTAGGTGTTTTTTGTTCTGGCTTCTGATGTCTTGGCATCTATTAACTGTTTCTCTTACTGGATTCAATGATTTTTTTCTTGCATTTTTCTTCTTCAGTCACTGACTCCTAATATGATATGACCCTGGAAGAACATGAGAGTCAGGCTTGGAGTCAGCAAGACCTGAGTTCAAATCCAGTCTCAGGCACTTACTAGCTATGTGACTCTGGGAAAGTCAGTTAATCCTCAGTTTCTTCATCTGTAAAAGGAGCTGGAGAAGGAAATGGCAAATCACTCCAGTGTCTTTGCCAAGGAAACCCCAAAGGAGGTCATGAAGAATTGGACATGACTAAGATTTCTGAACAACAGTAACAGCAACAAAAGCAACAGTGGAGGAACATGGTCATTGCATTATAAGATAAAGAGCGGGGCTAGCAGAGGAAAAATAATATTGCCCATGGAGATCTTTGAAGCTTGAGGCAAAGACCCACCTTACCACATGCTATTTATATTTTTAAAGGTCATCATTTAGCCTCTGCATGAACTCACCCTGAGCCAAATTTCACAAACTACCATGAACACTGAGTGTTTCCCAATAGATTCATAATGCTTCAATTCTGCATATTTATTGGAACTAGCAAACTAATGTTAAAGGTTTGTATAAAAAAGAAAAAAGGAAAAAATGAAATACATGCCTCTTTTGTTGTATAAGCATACAGTCATCACTTCATGAATTAGTGTGGTAGTCTAGAGAGAATTTTACTATGGACCAAGAATCCCACTTTACTGATGCACTCCTTGACCTTGCACAAATCACCCATCTTCCCCGTGTGTCAGATTCTTCATCTTGAGGAGCATAAGGATACATCATGGGAGCCATGAGATGGGTAATATACATCATCAATTAAAACTGAAAATGTCCAAAAAGCCTCATAAGAAGTTGGGCGTATACAAAATTCTTCTTTGATTTTAGAAATTGTTCTTTTTGAGATTAAAATATATATATATATATTTTTTTTCTCCTCATATCATGGGTTAACACATTGCCAAAATGTGTACCAATGGGAGCAGCTGTTTGAGATCAAGCCCTCAGGAATTCTCCTACTTCATCCTCAATCCTTGCTTTGTTCCCTAAGAACTTGACCTCAGGCTTTCCATAGAAACAGCTTGGAGACAAAGTCATAAATTAGGTAAGTATGTCATTTTTTTTTCCTATTGAGAGTTCCCACTGGCTACCTATGTGAGTGCTCTGCTAGCTGTATTTAAATGACATGATATATCAAATATGAAATGAAAGGAAGAACACGTGAATTTTGTACAAAACAAGGGTGGTGTCACATTCTCAGATGTTTCTGTTAGCTGTATGAGTAACTCCATCAACATTATCCACACAAATCCATTTAGAACTTGTTGACTTTGATACTTGTTTCATAATACAAATATACAAGTTCTTAAAATGATGTCTTGTCCACTATATATTTTTCTCCTTTCTTTTTCTGTGTACTTGCCAAAAACAAATTAATACGTAGGCTAAATAGGGGCTAATCCGAAGAAAGGTTGTTACTTATGCAGTCTCACATAGACAGTATGTGTCATAGATGGGACTTCAACTAATGTCTTTTTGGTTTCCTAGCTTTGTGAACCTGTGCATATAATCTAAGTATGCACTTCCAGTGACTCCCTGATAACAAAATACTAAGTCCTAAAAGGGTTGATATATACATTCACAATGGAGAAATTTTATCAGACCAGATCTCAATTTACCAAACTGTGACTGCTTGTTTTGAAGATCTATAATTTCACAGGGCATGTACAGTGAGGTGTAGTCTTGAAGTATGTTACCCAGTAAGAAGCAATGGAGAAAAAGAGATCATATTAAACTGGTGTATTTATGTGGTAGTGGAAGAATATACATGATGTCTTGAGTAGTTAATGTTCAGTTTAACACATAAATTCAGTTGACTAATTAAATAATTATATAATTTTTCACCAAGGGAAACTAGATATCTATCTGTGATCTTGGACAAGTGACTTAATATCCCTGAATCTCTGTTTTCTTAAGTGTACAGTGAAGGATTTGTACAAGATAAATTCTGAGGACCAGTTTTATGTGTATTGTCCTACAATGACTTAGTGTCCCTCTATGAATTGATATTTATATCTTAGAGAGTTGCCAGAGGCATGCAGATTTTAAATGACATAACTGGTAACTATCAGAGGTGGTTTGAATCCAAGTCTCCCAGGTTATGACCCAAGAACACTCTCCACTATCATGCTCCCTTTAAATTAATTATGAGGGATGCTATTTCTGTCATTTTTCCAATGTAAAATCTTCTTCTACTGAATTTCATTGTTGTGGCTTCATATTGGTTGTGTTGAAAACTTTTGGGTGTCCTGGGACTACAAACATTGGAAGACATCTATACCATTTTTAAGTTCAGACCATGTCCACATAACTTTAATCACATACATATTTCATAAACTTCTATTTTTATGTGTAAGAGAACTTTGTGAATCCAAGTCCCACTGCAATTATCAATTCTAGCAATAGAGTAACAGAGAAATTAAGGGTATGGGACCAGGCTGATATAGGAAATAGCGACTCTGCATGCTTAACAAAGGACCGTTGAAACATTTATCAGATAAATGAATCTTGAGGAAGGGGAAGATAAATTTGTATGAGGCAGAGAGGGGATCATAGCAATTATGAATTCTAGTGGCAGAAGTGTTTGAAGGAGGTACAAGCCAATAGGGCTGGTCTAGGGGAAACGCTATCAAAAAGCAAAGGAGCCAGGGAAATGGACACTAAATGTTAATGTCACCTTCACAATTCTGCCTATAGAAGGCAATTATTCAATAAATAATTCGATTATAAATAAACTTGGGACCAGCAATGGCTTTACCCCTTATTCATTGAGATTTTTTTTAAAGCTACTTCATATGAAGGAAATTTTGAGTCCTAAACTAAAAATAATCTGTGAACTTATATGTATAATATATGTATATATGTCTATACATATAGACAAATATATATATACACACATATATGTATGTCAAAAAATAATCTACCAGATCTTTATAATTTGGTTTAAAAATTGGGTGCTAAATTAAAACATTCTGTGTATACCTAACAGTTAAGCTGGCTATCTCAAAAATATTTAATAACTACTTCTTATATTTACTTTCTTATGCTAAAAAGAAGTGAATTGAAGGACACCTCTTACTGATTAACAAAGAGAGCTTAGCAATAAAGCTAATTTTATCTTCACTCAAACACCCTAGCTAATCTCAATTTACTGCAGCATCCTCGGACATACTGATCTCTCCCTTCTCTGAACTCTTGAATATGTTTAGTAGGATATCATGTCACTAGACTAACACAAAGTCAAGGAACTCTAAACCATTAGCCAGGGTGGTGAATTCAGGCATAATCCACAATTTACTAATCTTTTAAGCCGTAACATATATCCATAAAGTGGATAATTTGGCCAAACTATCATCAAGCTCTGCCACCTTTTTTTCCTTTGTTTATTAACACCTGTCTTACATTCTTACTGCCAACCCATTTATCCAAGCCTTATTTTCATCTCATGACTGCGTTACTGTCTTCTAATGGGCTTCTCTCTCCAATCCATCCTGATTATCAGGATTCCATTCTGTTTTCTAATCATTTTATGTGTATCACTGTAGTATTGTCTATCCATAGAGCAGGGACTACATCTTATATTCCTTTAGTTCATCCATTATTCAGAAGCTTAGTACACTATCCAAAGATGAGATCTTAGGATTCTGGGAAATGTTCAGCAAGTATTTCTTCAGTTATTATCTTTAAACAGATGATTCCTAGATCTATTTATATAGTCCTCGTCTCTCCTCTGAGCTGCATTCCTGTATCAACATCTGCCTGTTGATATTCAGAACTAGATGTGGCTTAGGCATCTTGAGATCAATGAGTCTGAAATGGAACTAATTATCTCTCTCCCCACCTCCCAGATGACCCATCTTCTAAACTATCTTATCTTTATCAAGGTCAATATTATTCTACTTACCCAAGATCTTAGTTTTTAATATCAAAACTGCTCTCTCTAAATATCCAGTCACCAAATTTTGCAACTTCTTTTGCTAAAACATTTCTCACCTAAGTTCTCTTCTCTCCACTAATATGGAATCCCCCTCATTTTCAGTCCTTATCACCTCTCCTCTCGACTATTGCAATAGCCTTCCAATTGATATCCTGCATCAGCTCTTTCATCATTCCAATCCCTCCTCCCCTTATTAGCCAAAGGGATTTTCCTAACGTACAGATCTCATCATTCCCTAGTCCCTGCTCTCAAGAAACTCATAGTCTACCCCTTGTGTAATTATGACAATTATTATTTCATTTAACTTTGTAAAACAGTGTAAAAAAGGCCAAGAGCTAAGGTAGGGTCAAAGAATCAGATGTACTACTTGCATGATTCCGAAGAAAATTAATAAACTTTTCTAAGTCTGTTTTGTTATCTCTAAAATAGTTAATGGACTATCAGAAGTCAATTTTGTTCTATGAAGTTTGGATTTAGTCAAAGGGTTGTACTTGAGGACCTAGAGGACCACATGTGGCCTTGAGACCACAGGTTCCTCACTCCTGGACCTCAGGTCACTTACAGTCCTAAATGTATGCTCCTATGATACTATGATCTAAAGTTGAAAGACACTTGAGAAGTCATCTAATCAAATAACTATTTTACAGATGAGGAAACTAAGGATCAGGTCAGTTGTTTCTTGTTTAACACAGAAGTTTTAAGCACCAAAAGCAAAATTTGAAGTTCATTCTTCTGTCTCTACAATCAGTACACTTTTCACTGTCTGGTTGTTCTATTTACTAGTTATATAACCGGAAACCTGTCAATTAACGAAGACCTCAATTTGCTCATCTGTGAAATGACAGATTAGGAATAGATCACCTTTTATGCTGCTTCCACTTCTGATCACAGGTGTTTCTATAGCTCATAACTGTATACTTCTATGTGGTTTCAGGCAAGTTGTCTTTGTAGAAAGTTTTATTTTCTTTTTTCTCCCATCCTGAATTTTTAACAAGTGTTGATACTAAAATTAAGCAAGGATTTATTGATTTTCTAAGGGAAAAGCCATGTGGTGTCAAGAAAAGCACGTTTCCTTTTAAGTTTCACCCTGGAAAGGGTTTTAGACTTATAAATCTAGAAGCCATCTGGTGCTTCCCACATTTGCTTTTGCTCTCGATGATAGCAAAAGAATTATCTTTATCTTTAAATCTGCATATCTACATTAAGGTTAGGATTCTAGCCCAACAAATGTCAGGAAATCCAAAGCATTGGTTTCGTCATGCAAAAAGTTTCTGCATGCATACTTTGTATTATAGCATGACTTTCATTCAAGGAAGGGAGAGTTCAAGGTGATAACTCTTCTGTACTATTATTACTAAGGCTCAAGTAGTTTGAAGAGTTAACACCTGGAATTTTCTACACGCAGTGAAGACATTGCAATTGTTGCAGTAACATTGCCTCAGCCCGGTAGGATTATTAATAGCTTCAGAAATGAATTTATTGGTGCATTTTATTATTATTTTGATTGCCATTTTGTACAAAAAGGAAAAAGAAAAACCTTCCAAAATCTAACAATGTCACCTTACTCCTTTGGAAGTTAACATCATAATAATGTGGATTCAATATTTTGATATTGTGTATCAGAAAGGGATTAATGTTTCATTACTAACCCATCTTAAAAAATAAAATGGAATTAGCTTCATTTCAGTGTTCTCTGTATAAACATGCTTTTTATGAAATAGATTGACAACAGTGATCTAGGCATGGTATGAAATCAAATTAAACACAATTCCTGTGCAGTAGATTTAAAGTAGAAATTGATAGAGATACAAGATAAGCCATAGAGAAGGGAAGCATACTATATGAGAGATCTTGAATGTAAGAGGGAAGAGGAATTATTTACTGTATTAGTTGTAAGTCACCTCTGAAAATTAATGAGCTGCCTGTGGGAGTCTCAATAAAGTAGTTTGATGTACAGAGATATACAGAATAACAGAGCCAACATTAATGGAATCTACCTGCATTCAATTATTACTTTAATTCTTGACAACATTTCGCCAACTGGAGCAAAAATTAGTGCATTTCTTTTATGGGACTACCAAGGTGTATGGTTTCCACCTGGAATCACATAACTTAGACATTTTGAAAACCAATGCCTTGTCTTTCACCCTGAGTTGAAAGCATTAAACATTTCTTTGCCAAAAGTCTGTGTAAATGACAGGAGGGATAGAAACTGGACATTGGAATAAATCATTTGGAAGAAAAAGAGGAAAATGAAGATCCTGTGGATATAATTGGTATTGCTAATTATATTTGCAAGCATGTCCTCCATAATTACCTTTGACATAGCCATGCATTCAGGGAACTGAGACATTTGGAGATTTCCCATCTATTTCCAAAAGAAAGGAAGATAGTTTTCTAGATGATGCTTGCACTCGTTTGGATTCCAAGGTGGCTGAAGAACAATGGCTACAACCAGACGGCTCTGTGTGATAACAAGTCCTTGATGGCCCTGCCTGTTCACCATAGAGTGTTTTCAGCTAACCAGGTTAAAGGGTAGGCCAGAGTTTATCATTCTCATTAATCCAGAATTCCTCTGGGCCTGAGGGGAAAAGGTTTAATGTGTGATCAGTGTGCAGTGTCCATGATCTTTCATGAGAGCTGGAACCTTTAGCAAGCCTCTGGAAAGAAATATCTCATGTTTTGCTCAACCTTCCCAGGAGGGGGCTTTCTTACTCACACATGGGGATGAAAGGACCCCTAAGGAACTCAGTGCTTTTGAGATATTTTTTAAAAGGCCACCCTTGATTGTATTTTCTTGTAAGATACCCTCTATATGACCTGCTTTGGCCCTGCTTTCATCTTTCTCCTACTATTTATTGGAATTTCTAGTCAAAAGTATGGTGAACAATTCAGGATGGCTGTACTTATTTAATATTAATGACCAGGTTCATAAAAATATAACAGAAAGAAAAATAATGAGATAAGGGAAAGTTAAATCTATTGAAAAAATGTTTTGTGTTAGCAACAATGGGTGTTCATCTCAACAATGTTATAACAGGGCTTCTGCTGCACAATAATGAGTTGTTATTTATGATGATGATGATGACTGAATCTCTTTATCTTTCCCGTGGTGAAAGTGTGGCATGCTCTCATAAGTCTGATCTGAACACAGATAGTCAAAGAATTTAACCAACCCCCTTTCTTTCCTACCAGGAACAGTTTTAATCCTCCTCAGGAAGCTTGTTGGTCCTATACTCCAGGGGTATCACCATACTGAAATTGGATTTGGTATGGATACTCAATCAATGCCCTTCCACAAACAGAACTTCAAGCTTGGGCAGTCTGCTTGCCTTTCTAGAAACAAGGACTGTGGGTCAGTAACATCATTCCTGTTAAATGATAGTTTTGTGATAAGACATTGGTGAGGACAAGATTATATAATTTAAATTCCAAGTGACAGGCTAGGCTTATGCTACATCTCATAATAGTGGGGTATTTTCATATTTCTATTTGACACATATATTAGGAAGGGTACAGAAGGAAAGGCATGGTGGGGGAAGCTCTTTTTATTAAATTTGAACTAAAGTGAGGGTCAACTGTACAGATGGTGAAAGGAGTGTTTCTATCTCTGCCTCCATGCCTCTCTACCGCCATGATTGGCTCAAAGAAACCACGTTCACTTCTGGCTAAATTGTGTACAAAGAGGTGGAAAAGGGGAAAAGAAAATGCCCTTTTGGATAGCTTTTTGTCAAAGTAAACTACCTTCTGCCTGCCTTTCAAAGCCTCATGGAAATAAAAGCCTTTTTAGATCAAGTGTTCATTTCTCTAGAGGATACTAGGTAGGTTTGCACAATTCTGAACAGGAGTGGTAGGGCCCGAGGCAGTTAGCATCAGCTGGGATGAGGCTGCCAGGATGAAGAATCATTTGCATTGTGTATTTCCTTCCTTTCCACAGGAATAGTTTTTGTGGACAGGCTGACCTTCTGATGATTGCATATGCATCTGTAGGGGGCCTGTAAGCAACTGTTGTTCAGTACTGGCAGATTACACCCTTTAACAAGAAAGGTGGTTATGAGAGCTCAGTTAGATCAGCTGGGTGCATACCAACAGTGCCCTTCTATATAGATGTCCTTTATTAGTTGAAGGCATATTTTTTTTTCTCTCATGCTGCGTAGAGCTAAGTGTATATTTTAAATGCACGAAAACCATTTTTCCCCCTCAGTAGCTGAACAAAAAGGCCTAAGGTATCACATTGATTAGTTTTATGTTTACAAATTAGCATTGACAGTCTGTTACATGCTGAACCTGGTATGCAGAGGACATTGCTCTTAGGCTTCTAAAATCACTATTTTACTAATATGATATATAGCAATTCCTTCATGTAGCACATTGTCCAATTTTGGCTTGACTTAGAGGAGCAAAGTGAAGCATGGATTTTGCTGACACCCTTTCTTGCACTTCAATTGTCTTTTGTCCCTACTACTATCTATGGAAATGGTACCAGTGTTGAAGGTCATCTGAAATGCTATATTTTCTATGAGTCCTCCTCTGGTTCTTCTGTTTTGGTGGTGGTGGTGGTATTGTTTTGTTTTCATGTTTCTTGATAAGATTTTGTGTGTGTCTCTCTTATGCACTTATCTTATACTTTGGGTTATAGTTATTCTTGTACCTGTCATCTCTCATGCTAGAGTATAAAGTAGCTAGGATTTATTTGTAACCCTTCCCTCTATCAAATTTCCAATTTCTGTCAAAGATACCACTATTGTTCAGTCTCCTAGGTTGTTATTCTAAATGTTACTCTTGACTTCTCACTTTTCCTCCCTCCACACATGCAACCAGTAGCCAAATCTTGCCCTTTCTTCCTTCATAATACCTTCCCCTCTCCCCACCTGAATCCTTCTATCTTATTACATAGCTACAAGCTTAATTCAGGCCTCCTGCCTAGATCAATGCAACAATCTCCTCCTAGGACTCCTCCCACCCTGTATCTCATCCCTTTCTTTAATTATGTTTATGTTACATTAATTCTATAAATTTGTAAAAAAAAAACAAAGCAAACCAAAACAAAACTTCAAAAACTTGGTGAAATTTTGAGTTTTAATAGCTTAAAACTGCACTAAGGCTTTTGGGTGATCCTGTATTTATCTTTGTTCTCTTTTCCATGACATGGAGGCACTTTGCCAATTTAATAATTTTTCTTTGTTCTCATATACCCAATCCCTAACACAGAGCCTTGCAACCAATAGTTTATTGTTGGCACATTAAGACTTGTTGATTAATTCATTGACTTGTCATATACGTACAAATATACATAGATATTCTTCCACACCCCTAGTCTCTCTTCCTCAAATCTCCTACTACTGCAATCCATCCTATTACACACTGGTGCCAAAGCAATTTTTCCAAAATGCATGCTTAATCGTGCCACTCCTCTGCTCTACTCAAATTCAGTGGTTCCCTATTGTCTTTATAATTAAATGTCAGCTCTTCTCTTTTTTACTTTTAAAGTTCTTTGCAAACCATGTCCAACCTATCTTTCCATTTGAATTGGTCATGACTCCCTTTCTGCACTCAGAGTTCTAGACAAATTGGACATTTCTCTCTTTGTCACATACAGTACACAGAGGACTCTGTGACTTTTGTAGCAACTAACCCCCCAGTGGCTGTGGTGCACTCCTTCCTAACGTCTGCCTTTCAGAATCCCTCTTTTCCTACAAAACACAACTCAGGAAACCATTCATCACCTTCTACACGAAGCTTTTCCTGATCCACTGATTGGTTGGTACTACTCTCCCTCTCAAATTGTATTACAAACGGAGTCAGGAAGATCACAGTTCAAATACGGCCTTAGACACACTTACTAGCTGAGTAACCCTGTGCAAGTTAGTCGGTTTCTTCAATTGTAAAATGGAAGTAATGAATAATGAATAACCTACCACACTGGTTGTATCAACTAAAATGAAATTTGTAAAAAAAAACAAAAAACAAACTGTTTAGCATAGTTCTAACATATAGTTGGTGCTTTCTTATTTTATAATATTGTACTTACTTTATATATGTGTACACCAGTGTCTATGTTGTATGTGTTTAGAATTATGTATATATATATATTCTCTTTTCCTTTCTATATTATTTTTGCATACATTTTTATACCTGCATAAATGTATATATATGTATGTGTACATATGTGTGTGTGTTCTTTTTTCCATTAGATTTTAAGCTCTCTCTCATTCTTTCTATTCACATTTTCAGTATGTAGCAGTGTCTACTTCTTAATACAGGTTTGTTGATTCAATTAAATAAGCAATTATTTTAGAGAGGAATAACAATGCTTCACCACATTTACCTCAATGGAAGAAACCTATAGACCCTAATCATCTAGCAAATAGTCCATAGGCCAAGTGTGTTGTCTGTGACCCCACTCACACGCTTATTTCCCTTAAGTGCAAGGCTTTGTTTTGTTTTATAAACTGAATAATCTACCACTTGGGAACTAGCCAGGCCTCACTATTTACCTACCCATTACTAGCTTTGTGTAACCAATACTAATACGGGACTATTGTCAGGTATCATATTAGCAGTTCAGATAAATTTACAATAATAATTGAATAGGCTAATATGACAGGTATGCAAGTGGATTCCTTGCCATGTAGCCAACTACTGAGAAAAAAAAGAGAACTTATACACCTGCCTAATACTAGACTTACCTTTGGACTGTTTTGTTTGGTTTGACAGATAAGAGGAGGACAGTGGTAAAAGGCAATAAAAATAAGTAAAAGAGAAATCAAGAGGGAGAGGGGCAATATGACTCAATGTGATGAGCATGGACTCTGGACTCCAGAGAGCCTTAATTCGACATTGCTTACTGTGTAATCTTGGCCAAGTCACTTAACTTTGCTCCACTCAGTTTCAGCTTTCCTGAAATGAAAATGTTAAAGTTGATGGCCTCTGAAGTCCCTTCACACTCTTCACCTAAGATCCTGTGATCAGAAAATATTTGTCTATTACTTGAAAGAAGTGAGATATGAGCAAGAAGGGAAACTTACAAGATAGTTCTGATGGCATTCATATTTTAGAGAGATATAACTAACTCTACTTTGCACTGATTTTGTTCTTTCCTTAAATCCAAACACCTTAGAAATAGATTTAGTGATTAAGTAACAAATCTATTGATTTATTCTGAAAGACACAGATTGAAATCAACACCTTATACTTCTGAACCTTTCAATTCAGCTGCATTTTCTAAATATCTATTACATAATGGCTCACAGTTAATACTTTTCTTACTGAATTTTCTCCTTTTATAAGACTGTATCAATCTCATGCATTATGGTTTTTTTTTCCTTTATTGATTGGCTGCTTTATTGACCTGGTCTAAAAGATCCTTCTGCTACCCTCATACTTATCACATCTACTAGAAATTTTAGAATAAAATAATAGCATTGTGCAGCGCAACTACCCAATCCCAGGGTCCAGACCACAATTGCCTCAAAAGAGTGGGGTTTGCATTTTGTCTTTGCTATTTGTCATATTAAACATGACATTAAGACATTTTAACCTCAGTTTCCTCATCCAAGATATGAGAAATGGAAGTTTTCAGGGAGGTGATTTCTAACATCCCTTTTAGTTCCAAATCTTCTAACCCTAGGATATAAAAGAACATTTCAATTTCCTTTACTAGATGTATTTTCTCCTAATGTCTGCTTTATAATCAGGCTTTCTATTGCCTTTCATAGCCTGACCACTGTCAATATATATTTGCCTTGGGACCAATTTTTCTCTCTTGTAAATTAATCTATGAAATTTTGGTGTTAGTCAATTGGGGAGTATGATTTACTTTAGCAAATATCCATTTTACAAAAGCCTGTTTGGGAGCACATCACTTTAATTAAATGAGACCCATAGATAAAGATAGAAATCTCTAAAAGAAATATAGAGGAGCAATGATTCACATTAGGAAATGATTCTTTGCCCTACAGAGGTATTTATTGAGAGGTTCTTTTAAAGGAAAAGTATCCAAAAGCACATCCTAATTATGATTTTTTATTTAAATGCTAATTTTTAAGTAAAAGGCCAACTGTAGAAAAAACTATCAAAGTTGCCCACACTTAAACTCTGATGTATATAAAAATATATTCCTAGTCCTCCACTACTCTTCTCCTCTTTATGCCCTTTGTGGTGGCTCTCCTTTTGCATGCAGCAACTCATATCTATGTGTTCTCTATGTTTCCCCAAAACCTTGTCTCAGGAAATTTAAACAGTTGATATTTTATAGGATTACAAAGTAGAAAGAATAGCCCAATAGACAGATCCTGGTCTAAGAATCAGGGAGATCTGAGGTTAAGTCCCATATCAGACCCATGCAGACTATTTAACAATAGGAAAATTACTTAAACTCTTAGTGTCTACAGTTTTTGCAGTTCTGTATTAGGAGGAATTTCTTCACCAAGAGTTACCCGTACCTAAGAAATCACAAATTATATTTTTAATTTTTGAAAAAATTTATTGATGTTATTATGAACTTAAGAAATCAAATAAGCATTTCTATAATAGGGAATTAAAAAAGATAATTGCACATGAAACTTTAAATCTGTTTTTCCACAGTTTGTCATTCCTTTTAAATAGTTAATAAAGTTACCATGTAACTTTCTTTTTTTCTCCTTTTCTCTTGTCTCCCCCTGCCCTTGAAATGACTACCATTATATATGTATCTGTATATATGTATATATGTACATATATATGTATGCATGTGTATATGTATGTATATATCTATATGTACAGAATGTATGTACATGTAGTATGAATGTGTGTATATAGTATGTATTTCTATACACATATATGTATGTATATATAAAGTGTGTGTATATATGTGCATATATACATACAAATATATGTGTATATATTGTAATGTATATGTGCTTGTGTGTGTATGTATGTAAAATCATTCTATACGTATTTCTAGTTCTCAGTTCTTTCTCTAGATGTAGGTATTTTCTTCCTTCAGAGGTCCTTTGTAGGTAATTTGAGTATTTATAACAATCAAAATGACTTAGCTACTCAAAGTTGTTCTTAAAATCATTTTTAAAAATACTTAACATGCATTTTCTAATTCAATCCCCAATCATCTATGAGTTAGTTGTTATAGTAGGTATCATAGTCATCATTAACCTCCATCTTATGGATGGGGAATATGAATGTGAAGAGGAATGTGGTCCTACATTTTTGACGAAGGCTGTGTAAAGTCATCAGCCTCACTCTCTCCTCCTGAGTCATCTGAGTCTAGTGGCAAAACTGATCAGGACAACTGGAGATGGCCCTGGATGCAGAAGGAGGCCGTGGCCTTTTTAAGCTGAGGTCTTTCCCATTTCTCATCTTATCTGAGATAATACCCATTTGGTAGTTAAAATCTAGTGAAGAATTGAGGCAAAAATCGCCCTAGTTTGCCTTCACAAAAGAATCACTCTGGGAAAGGAAGACCCTTAGAGTTTTTGTACAGAATAGAAACAATTACTTCTTACCCTCCCGATCTGAACCATCATCACTTGGCTGGATGGCCTCCTTGATGACATTATAAATTTATATTTGAGGAAGTACAAAGCATTGGGTCTAAATCCTGACTGCCACTTACTGTTTATGTCATGTTGGGTGACTACTGTGTGGGACAGTTTCCTCATCTATAAAATGAATGGAAATCTCTTAGTTCCTTTCAAGCTCTCAAACTATTATCCTATGATTGCTTTTAAGCTTTTACAAAAGAGCTAGGTTGTACAGTAGCTAGAATATTGGACCTGAAGTCAGGAAAACCCAAGTTCAAATCCAGCCCAAGACACTTACCAGCTGTGTAACCCTGGGCAAATCACTTAATCCTCTTTGCCTTAGTTTTCTCTTCTGAAAAATGAGCTGGAGAAGGAAATGACAAACCACTGTAGTAGCTTTGCCAAAAAACACAAAGAAACAGACAAATAAGGACCCTTCAGATAGGGTCAAGGAAGAGTTGGGCATGACTGAAACAACTGCATAACAACAATGCATTTACTTCAAAAGGTATAATAACAGATATAAAAATACATTCCCTTGACAGGTGGGAGGTACAATCTTCCTTCTCCATTGTACCACCTCAGTCCCTGAGGATGGGAAGGGGAACAGATTGAGAGGTTAGTTTCATTTCTGTAGAACACAGTCCCAGTTCCAAATCCAAAGAAATCAACTCCCAAGCACCCTGGCTTCTCTGAGTTTTCCTGATGGGCTGATTGGCTGCAATATTTAACTGAATTCTTGGTTCCCAGGACATTATGGCTCCAACTACTAAGTCCAGTTTCACCAAGTGAAACTGAATACTAATGAAATAACAAACAGAAACACACCAGGTGATTTTCTCAGAATTAGAGTGAAAGAGAGAGTAGAGAAAGGGAGTCCTTCCCTTCTCATAGGTTCAGTTCATGATGACAGCACTATAAGTGAACTGGATACAGCAGAAAAGAGGATGACCCAGAAAGTGACTGTCAGTGTTTTATAGACACATCCTATTTCTATTAGGTGGTCAGTTGAAGGAGGCTACATCTACTCATGTTCTAGAGTACAGAGTGCTTCCATCTTAGGAGACCTGTATATTCCCCAAAGGCAAGTCCTGTTATAAGGTTCATCCTGTTTGAAATTTGTCATCCTAGCAAATAGGCAGGAAGAGATACATTTTTCTTGATACAGTGCTCCTTCCAACATCAATTCAATTCTCTACAATTTCTAGAGAAGTAGGGAAGCATAAACAAGGGCCTTTCATTTGCTTCTGTGGTGATTTCAGTGGTATTTGTAATTTAACATGGGTCTAGGAGTCAAAGTTAAACAAATAAATATCTTATAGCAAAATGCTAAATAGTTATGCATAGGTGGCAAAGTATTTTTTGGATAGAATTTCTTTCTAACACTCATGAAATCATACCATATGAATCTCTACCTTCTCTGCCTTACTCTTAACATGACCCTGAAGGTACATGGGACAGCAAAATGCTGCAATAGTAATACACCATATGATAGTTCAGTGTTATCCAAGAATTTATGGAACTTTCTAAGTAAGACTGAGGCTTTATAATAACTGTCATCATGAATCCACTCACACACATGCCCTAGTGTTCTGGCTCTTGGTCAGAATGTTGTCCTCCTTTTGTGAGCCTAAACATTGGGGTAAAAAGCTGGGCCTGGAGTTAGAGTACTTGGAACCAAATTCCACTTGTTAACCTATGAAACCTTGGACAAGTCACTTAACCTTTGGAATTTAATTTTCTCATGTGTAAAGTAAAGGGGTTGGACTAGAAGATCTCTAAGGTCACTTTTCATTCTATGTCTATCATTCTATGTTTCCATGACTCCAGGGGGCTTGGAACTACGTCATTCAGATGATATGTAACTTGGGATTTGTATGTCTTCTAGCCCCTTCACCCTCTAAAAGAGAAATCAGTCCAAACACATTCAAATACAATTACATATAACAACTGACAAAACTTTGTCATTACTGTGTCCAAAATTATGTAATTATTCCATGGTACGGGCATTAATGGATGACCACAGTCCCTTAAATCTGGTTGGTTGGACACAAATGTTGGGGGTACCTGCTTCCATGAACCACCTTAATACTTACTACCTCTATGTTCCATAAATCAGAAATTACTCTAGGGACAAATTCACTCCTCTGGTGGGTTGCTTCTGGAGATATACACAATGTTTTGAGGGATGCCTACTTATTTACTCAAGTGCTGACTAATTTTCTATACCTTAATATGTCTATAACGTATGTACTGATTCATAATCACATCATTTTATTACCTCTTACCCTTTGATTCAGGCTACTTTCTGCATCAAGTTAATGTCAAATTACAAATTAATTACAAATTAATGTTCTTTCTTTTAAATACACATGTGTATATGCATATACATTCCCACACAGACACACATCTATGTATATGTACATTGATGTTTGTCTTATATGACATTAATTTACCACCCTTTTTCACACTGAATCCTTTCTTGTGGCCAACAATAAACAAACAAACAAAGAAAAAGATATACAAATCAGAAACAACATCTGAAAATCTGCAATTTTCTTCCTTGGTTCTTCCCCATCTCTCTGCCATGAAGAAGATGACTGTTTTGTTATCTTTCCCCTTGGATTTTCACTATTTTTTTCTGTTACTTAGAATTTAGCTTCAAGTGTTACTTTTTTTAAATTTTAATTGTTTTGGTCATTGTGATTATTATTTTTTTTTATTTTATTTTATTTTATTTTTAAATAAATTTATTTAACTTTTTACATTCATTTTCACAAGATTTTGGGTTCCAAAATTTTCTCCCCATTTGTCCCCCCCCTCCCCAATACACTGGAAATTCTAATTACCCATATCACCAATCTGTCCTCTCTTCTATCATCCCTCCCTTCCCTTATCCCATCTTCTCTTTTATCCTGTAGGGTCAGATAACTTTCTATTCCCCATGACCTGTATTTCTTATTTCCTAGTAGCAAGAACAATACTCAACAGATGTTCCTAAAACTTTAAGTTCC
>CM053773.1:91734610-91761552 GCA_028658325.1 Potorous gilbertii | reverse complement strand
GATGATAGAAGAGAGGGCAGATTGGTGATAGGGGAAGTTAGAATGCTGGGTGTATTGGGATGGGGGGAGGAGACAAATGGGGAGAAAATTTGGAACCCAAAATTTTGTGAAAATGAATGTAAAAAGTTAAATAAATTTATTAAATAAAAAGAAATAAAGAAATTAATAATTAAAAAAAAGATTTGGGAGAGAGAAGAGTTAAAAGACTGAAGAGAAAGGATTGTTAGAACACCATATCCTAAAATTCTACAATAAAAGTCAGACCAAGAACAATGGGATTCTACCAGGAAGGATATTTTGGTGACACAAATTTGATTCTGATCAGAAAAAGAGAACTGTCTAAATGATTAATTGTTAGTACACATGGAACTCATGATCCAATCTATGGTAGAAATCCAATCATTTTGAGATGAATAAAATATAATTTTATAGTCATTTAAGATAGATGTCAAAAATGTAGTCTACAAATAATCTCAAGGCCTGATTGAATCAGATTAAAGGGTATTTGGGAAATATTTTTTAAATTTAAATTTATTTATTTAAGTTTACAACATTCATTTCCACAAAATTTTGGGTTCCAAATTTTCTTTCCATTTCTCCCCTCCCCCCACCCCAAAACACTGAGCATTCTAATTACCCCTGTCACCAATCTGCCCTCCCTTCTAACATCCCTCCCTTCCCTTATTCCCATCTTCTCTTTTGTCCTGTAGGGCAAGATAATTTTCTATACCCCATTACCCGTATTTCTTATTTCCTAGTTGCAAGAAAAATACTCAACAGTTGGTCCTGAAACTTTGAATTCCAACTTCTCTTCATCCCTCCAACCCCACCCATTCCTTTTGGGAAGGCAGGCAATTCAATATAGGTCATACCTGTATTGTAGTTTAGTTTTGCAAATGACTTCCATAATAGTCGTGTTGTGTAAGACTAACTATATTTCCCTCCATTCTATCCTGCCGCCCATTTCTTCTATTCTCTCTTTTTATCCCTCCCCAAGAATGTTGATGTCTAATTGCTCCCTCCTCCCACTTCTCTCCCTTCCATCATCCCCCCAACCCTGCTTATCCCCTTCTCCCCCACTTTCCTGAAATGTAAGATAGGTTTTCATACCAAAATGAGTGTGCATTTTAATCCTTCCTTTAGTTGAATGTGATGAGAGTAAGCTTCATGTTTTTTTCTCTCGCCTCCCCTTTTTTTCCCCTCCACTGAAAAGTCTTTTTCTTGCCTCTTTTGTGAGAGATAATTTGCCTCATTCCATTTCTCCTTTTCTTCTCTCAATATATTTCTTTCTCACTCCTTAATTTCATTGTTTTAAGATATGATCCCATCCTATTCCATTCACCGTGTGTGTGTGCGTGTGTGTGTGTGTGTGTGTGTGTGTGTGTGTGTGAAATCCCACCAACTACCCAGATACTGAAAAAAGTTTCAAGAGATACAAATATTATCTTTCCATGTAGGAATGTAAACGGTTCAACTTCTGTCAGTCCCTTATGACTTCTCTTTGCTGTTTACTTTTTCATGTTTCTTCTCATTCTTGTGCTTGAAATTCAAATTTTCTTTTCAGCTCTGGTCTTTTCATCAAGAATGCTTGAAAGTCCTCTATTTCATTGAAAGACCATTTTTTTCCCCTGAAGTATTATACTCAGTTTTGCAGGGTAGGTGATTTTTGTTTTTCGTCCTAGTTCCTTTTATTTCTGGAATATTCCACACCCTTCAATCCCTTAATGTAGAAGCTGCTAGATCTTGTGTTATCCTGATTGTATTTCCACAGTACTTGAATTGTTTCTTTCTAGCTGCTTGCAATATTTTCTCCTTGAGCCGGAAACCCTGAAATTTGGCCACCATGTTCCAAGCTAGTCCTGGGGGCTGATTTTCAGATAAGCTGTATGGGCAGGGTGGCCAGTCAGTGTGAGATAAAGGTCAGCTCCCTCAGGGCCTCCATACAGGGCTGAGGTAAGAATGGGTTGCTCAGGGTCCCCAGGGGATTTTACAATCCAACAATGGATGCGGGCTGCTGTAGGGGCTGCTGTGGAAACTGCTGCAGCCTGCCAATGTGGCCTCTGCAGCCGCTGCCTGAGGCCAGCCCTATGGGAAGGCCCTTCTCCCTTCTTGGCCCCTGAAAACACCCTCTCACCGACTTTTGGCACCTGTGAGTTGAGGGATCTTCAAACCACTGCTACTGGGACTGAGAATTCTTCCACTGGAGATTCCACACCAAGGGCTGTTTACAAGCCACACGGCCAAGGCTGGGCTGGGCTCTGCTCCATGTCTGGTGCAACAGACCTTTCCTGTCGCCTTTCAGGTCCCCCTGAGTTAGAAATCTCCTCCCATCTGTTGTTCTCCACTTCTGCTTCTCCAAAATTTGTTGAGAGTCCCTCTCCACGGGTATTTTATGGGTTGTATGGGGAGAGCCTTCATAGGTGTGTCTTTCTACTCTGCCATCTTGACTCCAACCGGGGAAATATTTTTTAAAAACATGTAAAATAAAATAAAACATAGATAATATTTTATTTTAACTCTAAATTAATGTAATATGTAGTTGGCAGGGATCCCTCTTTATGGAATGGTATCCCTAGATTCTATTTGAGGGCCACCAGTGCTCTATGAGAGTAATTCAACTAGTAGAAGGACTCCAACTTGATTGTAAACTATGACTGTGAATTACTAACCTGTGGATATATGAATCTCCTCTCAACTTTCTACCTCTTTCAATTCATACATATTAGACCAATGGCCTCAGAAATTAATTTGTAAATCTTTGATATTTACTAATATGTATTTATAATGTTTCCCTCCAATAGAATGATAGGTTCTGTTTGGGAAAGATTATTTTGTTTATCTTTGTTTTCCCAGCACCACTCTTTGTGCCTGACTGACCAATTAAGATTTTTATTAGGATCACTAAATTTAGAAGTATCTGAGGATGATGATCAAAACTAATGCGTCTCATTTCTTCACCTTGAATGCAGGCATGGGATTTATTGTCCAGAACTTATCCTAGATCATTAGTTCTAAACCTGGGGTCCAAGGACATTAAAGGGGTTTGTGGATATATTTCAGGGGAGTTACAAACTATATATCAATTTTTAAAAATAACTATATTTCAGTTGGTTTCCTTAATAATCCTATGTATATTATTTTATATATTAAAAAAAAACCAAAACATTGTGAGAAGGGGCCAATAGGGGTCAGCAGATTGCCAAAAGGAAATATGAAAATAATAAAAGATTAAGAACTCCTACTTTAGATTGCTGGTGTCAAACTCAAATAGAGGATTCCTATGGCATATCGACTTAGAAAACCACATATTAACATTATCTCTGCTCAATTATATTTTATTTTGTTAAATATTTCCCAATTACATTCTGAAAATTGAGACCTTTGCTTTATATTATCCTTACTGCTTAGCTGCCACCAAGGGCACAAACATCTAGAACATTATTTATAGTTCGTTTCCATGCCGGCCCTGAAGCTAATGAAGAATTAAATTAGGAACTGAATTGTTGGGGAAAGTAAGGACACAGAAAGCAAAAACAATAGCTCCCTTCTGGTAAGTCCCTTTTCTCCCAGGGTTCAGTATGATACCCACAAACTCATGTTTCACACTTAATTATAATCTAGAACATAGTGTATATGCTTTAGGATGCTACTAAAGGGATGACATTTCATTGGCACTTCCCTGCTTCCCTCTGTAATAACTATCATCCCCTCTTCAAAGCTGCAGCTGTTCCTGCTGCCTCTCTGGATACTTTGATTCTGTCTTGGACTGGGTTTTCTGTAGCTCCCAGATCTGGTCTCTATCTGAAGTCTCTTTCAACAGTTTGGCCACAGTCAGCAGCCAGACTCCAACAAGGCTTCTAGCTTCCCTGGTTCTGACAAAGAAAAGAAGGACTTTTTCAAGCTATTCAAGTCTGTGATACCATCTGCTATATTAAGGACAACAGAAAATGGATTTTAAGTCATTTTAGTAGGGTATAAGAGGAATATCAAAGAAGTTGTGAGGACTGCTGAGCAGGCTGGATGGTGCCAAAGTGAAAGTAGAACTCTTTTTTTCTCTCCTCTATCCAATGACAACTATTATCAAACTAGAAAAAACAGAAATATAATAGAAACAAGGAACTAACCCTCCCCTCCAAAAAATGAAGGTGACAAGAAATCATTGTGCCTGGATAAATTATATTCACTACTTATAAGAATGGGTTTTCTTTGTTTTCTTCTCCCCTACTCCCACATCTTTTCTCTTGCTCTCAGGCAACTTAGTTTGTTTACTGTATTTTTACCTTTATTAGCAGAATCCCATTATAGACATAATGTACCAGAAGCTGATTTAACCAACTGTGCCCAAGGTCTTATGTAGAAATTCAACTTCCACTATATTCTTGTTTTTGTCCAATCCGTGATCTCTTCTTCTCATTGCTGATCAGATTTTTTATATCTTCTTTTCTAAACAACTTTAATACCTTTTGTCTTCAGTGGTCCCTTTATAATCTCTCCCTCTCTGTCTCTGTCTGTCTGTCTGTCTATATCTCTCTGTCTCTCTCTCTGTCTCTCTTTCTCTGTCTCTCTGTCTGCCTCTGTCTCTCTCTCTGTCTCTCTTTCTCTGTCTCTCTGTCTGTCTCTGTCTCTCTCTCTCTTTTTCTCTCCTCTCCCCCTCCCCCCCATCCTTCTTCTTTGGCAGTCTGGTAAAGCCTATGATCCTTTTCTCAGAACAGTTTTATTAAATCCATGAAATAAAATGTATAGGATTGAAAAAGGAAACCAATTATATTGAAATTCAGTTATACAAATATTTCTTTTTCAAAAAAAGTTTATGGAGCACAGGTGAAAAACCTCTGAGTCACACTCTTTATGGGGCAGGGGGAGTTAACACCTTTTTTCTGAGGCTTTACCTTTTTTTTTCTCAATATGATGCTACTTGGCTTGTTCAACTGAGTTTGATCATAATTAGCAGATGCCTGCCAACACTTTAATGCAAACAGAAGCTGTTCTCAGCTGTTAACTGTGAGGTTTTTTTTTTGTAGAAATCTACAATGACATAAAGCATGGCATAAAGAAAATGTAAAATTGCTTCTAAATTGGAAAACTAAATCACAGGTTATCCTTGGAAAGGAAAATTAAAGAAGAAGCAGGTTCCGAGTGAAGAGAAGAAAGAAAAAGAGAAAGGAAGGAAGGAAGGATTTTTTTTAATGAAATTTGCTTCTCTTGCCTTGAAGTCCCAATGAATTTAAGGAAATAGACCACCCTGAAGGTAATTATGCCTCATTAATTACCTGCCATTGTCCAGGATAAAGAGGTAGAACAGGTGTTGTAAATGAAAAAATGTAAATGACAAAACTTGTAAATGAAATCAATACATACCTTCATCCTTGATAACTTTAATCAATGTGGGGGATGGAGTAATGAAATAATGGTTCAAGGATCCCTTAAAATGGATCAAGAAATGAAAGAGAGGAAAGCAGTCGAAAAGATTATAAAGTACTTAAAAACCTTATTTCTATCCCATGAATAACTTTTCCAAGAAGAGATTCAGAAAGTATGAAACATTGTGGCATTAAGTAAAACCATAAAATGTGTAGAAAAAGATGGAATTGACTATAGAAAATAACAAGTAACAGCTATCATTTCAGTCTTTCTTATCTAAATGCAATCAGATCATCAAATGGCTGGTGTGAAAGTAAAAATAAATGCTAAATAAGAACAAAGGATAAACATGAGAAAACAGTAGGTTGATTCTAACCTGACTAGTTTTAATATACTTTAGAGCTACAATATATGATGAGAGATATGGAAAAAAATAATAATAACTTGCATTCATATTTTTTAGGCTTGCAAATCACTTTATATACATTTGATTCACATAACAACTTTATTTGGTAGCTACTGCAGATTAAAATCATCTCTATTTTATAAAGTGGTAAATTGAGTCAAAGTAAATTTAAGTGACTTGTTAAGGACTATACACCTAATATGTATCTGAGGTGAAAGTTGAGCTCGGCCTTCCTAACTTGAAGCCACAATTTTTATCTACTCTATGCCATGTTGCCTATCTCAAATTTTTTAAACAATGTTTAATTTCTACAACATAAGAGAATAGAGAAAAATATGATTACATAATGGTATTGATTGTGATCATAAGTGTTTCTTAGAGAAATTTAGCTGAAGCAAAAGACTCACAGCAGAAAAAAAAAGGTAAAAAAAGCTCTCCAAGCTTTTCACCAACAAAACTATATAACATTAGCTCTTGCCACATGGAAAGACATGGAAGCCAAGGATAATACAAATTTAGGATTTAATCTCTTTTACAAAACACTTTATAAAAAAATGATCGAAGGCTTTGAATAGTTTTGCCTTATAAAAAAAAAGGAAAAAAAGCATATACAGAGGGAATAAAGCCTTTAGGAGGATAGATATGAGATATCACAAAGCCTAATAATTTCAAGATCAGATGACAGTGGAAACAATGTTGTAAAACAACCTGTATCTAGAATCAAAGGTAACCTTGAATGCTCTTTTGATACAGGGGATCTAACATAAATATATATAAATTATATGTTTATGAAAGTTATTGGTACAGAAATAATTTATTTATTTTTTGCTAATTATCAATATCAAGTGACACAAAAACACATATATAAGAATACATACTCATCTAAAATGTTTACTAGCATCCTCATAAATAATCTCACAGAGGAAAACAAGAAAAAATTAAGGATTAATTATTGTTGCTTGGACAGTACTTAATGCATATTGAGGATTTAAAGCATGTTTTTTCATTCATTCATTCATTTATGACAAGGTTCTCTAAATTTGTCTATTACACATGATTTTATACTAGTCACATTAAGCTCCCTTAATGAAATCATAACAATGTGAAAGGATGTCTAATAATTCACACTGGAATAATAAAGTAGATGACAAACACATATCACCTAGACTATGAAAAGTAGCTTAGCAATGACTTGAATTTATATTGTGCTTTTAAGGATTTCAAATAACTTTACAGATATTATCTATTATTCTCACAACAACCCTGGGCCATAGGTGTTATTCTCATCACCATTTTATAAGTGAAGACAATGAAGCATATAGAATGGTTAAGTGATTTTCCTGTGGTCACACAGCTAATGTATGAGGCAGGATTTGAACTCAGATATTCAGGTCAAGCTTTCTATCTACCACTTGGCTCCCTCATCATTGACATCAAAGTCAAATACAATGGCCCATTTCTTAATAGCACTTTATTTAAGGATCCTCAAAAGTGTGTGGGAGGTGTGGGGGGGGCAGTGTGTCAGCTCATGTAGTCTAGTGTTACCACATGCTTCAAATTGTCAATACCATGCCACCTAATCAGACTCTTAGGGCCCAAGATCTAGACTTAATGAATAATGCCTAAAACGGTAGACTATTTCATTAACCAGAAGAAGTGATGAAGCTTAAACTTGTGTGGTTGTGGTCTGAATTGGGACAGGAAGATGGAAAGTTTAATGAGCAACCAAATAAAATGTCCATGCATCTGGATATCTTTGTATGTGTATGGAAATATGCAGATGTCTGCACTATGGCTCAGTGGGAAGAAAACTGGACATCAATCTAGGAACACCTGAGTTAAAGATTGGCTTCTGAAACATACTGCTGTGTGACCCTGTTCAGGTCACTTAGCCTCTCATTGGTTTAGTCCACTTGGTAGCATTAAAAGCCATGGAAAAGTGGTTACTGACATTGGAAAAGGGAGTTTCCTTACTGGGAATTCCCTGTATTGATGAGAAGACATTCCTATGTATCATACAATTACTGTGTATCTGCATAGATAAATGTGGTGTGTATATGTGTGTGTATCTGTGTGTATTGGATCTAGATCCAAAAACATGTTAGATCTAGGAAAGGAGATTATGTTATATTGAGTTCTAGAAATTTTGCTATGCTTTCCTTCAATTTAATTAGCATACTACCACAAATAAAATATCTGTTTAACACTAATTTTCTCATTGTTATATGACCTGGCTATGAATCATCTAATACTATATTCTTAGAAGGATCAAAATTAAGAATTCATTAGGCAATCGAGATATGAAGGTACAAAAAAATTGCAATAAGTTATCGAAAATGACTTGTTCATGAGAAGTAGTATAGCAGATTCTAGTAAGGAAAGACACAACCAAAAAATAAAATATAATAAAGGGTCATAAAACGATAGAGTCAACCCAGTGGTACCTTGGTACTTGACTGGATTTAGAGGAAGGCTTCCAGAAAGCTGGGTGGATCCTCTAGGGAGAACTATTCAAAGAAAAGAGTATTTGCAAAGCTTAAGGAGGTATTTAGAGATTTCTAGCTCTATCAATGGAAATACTGCCCGAAATGATCAACTCAAAAGGTATCAAAATATCAAAATATTTATTTCTAGTTAGTCTGTATGACCACAGCAAATGGAAGTTTCTAGTCAAAACATCAAACTAATAGAGGAAATCAAATTACTCCACATGTGCCATGAATAGGTTTGATGTGACTGATGGCTGTCAACTGTCATTGAGCCATTAGGTCTAAATGAAGGATAAATTGAAAGAACAAAGCTCTTAGTTTCTAGAAGCTGGTCTTAATTAAGATCTGCTATGAAAGGTACAACAAATCTCCTGTCTACTCTTGTTGCTCAGTCATCTTCAGTTGTGTCCCACTGTGACCCCATTTGGAGTTTTCTTGGCAAAGATAAGAGAGTGTTTTGTCATTTCCTTCTCCAGCTCTTTTTACAAATGAGAAAACTGTAGCAAACAGGACTAAATGACTAGTGACTTGTCTAAGCTCACATACCTAATAAGTGTCTGAGAGGAGATTTGAATTTAGAAACATGAATCTTCCTGATTCCAGACCCAGGACTCTATCCACTGAACCCCCAAACTGTCCTCTGTTAACTCTACATAATCATAGTTGTCACAAAATGGTCCCTGCAATTTCAAAAGAGACCAATCCTTACATCAAATGATTATAAATTGAATATGTGAAATTAACATGACAACATTGTTACATTTGAATTTAAAGTGAATGTCAAGTTCCCATGTTGATAGAACATCAAATAATGTATGTAGGTGGAGTATACATACAATGAGAGCAAGATGGGACAATGGAAAGTCTCTCAAACAATAACGCGAAGCCTTTCAAACAGTAACTCAAGAAACTTGGTTTCTAGCCCAGGGTCTGACACAAATTAGTACAGATTTTGGTCACAATCTCTTTAGACATCATTTCACTTCACTTTAAACTGAGGTCACTGGGAAATGGGATCTTTATTATGCTTTCTAGTGGTAAGCTGCTATGAATAGGAACCAGCTTGAGCACTTATTTGGACAGTGGACTTAAGGTAAGTGGGCCAGAATGCAAGGCAAAAAAAAACGCCAAATCCAATGTGTGTTTGTAGAGAGATCCTTTCTGCCTGAGACTGGATCCTGTTTTGTAGCTACATATCTGGTTATCTATGGACAAGATTTTTGAACCATATTCAACTCAGGAAAGATACCACTTCATATGCCTTAAGTGGGCATTGGAGAGTGCTAAAAAAATATTAGTTCAAGTAGTGAGCAAATAAATGAAGGCAGATGAGATTAAAGATGAGAAAAGCAGAGGAAAGCATGCGTGCAGCAAAGTATCATTGGTGATTGAATCCAGTTGCCTTGCTCAAATTGTTCATTCTGTCTCTTCTCTCTGTACAGCATATGGACAAGCTCAAGAATATTGTGGTTTTCAATGTTCACCCTCTGTGGTCACTGCCTTAACAGAAATTTGATTGATACAGTAAACTGCTCTCCTGGCTGTCCCTTTTAAGACATGAGTTTTCAGCATATGGGCTAGGAATCCACACAAACATCTAACTGAACAAAGATCATCCATCTTGGCATAACCAGAAGAGAAGGGAAAATATTACTTCAAATATGTGTTGCAAACAACTTATTTTCTAAAGTTTCAAAAAAACTGTAAATACTTAAAAGTCCCTTTGGGGTTAAACAGAGTCACGAAGTTCCACAGTTCATCTCAGTCTAGTCTTTATATATACCTGGTTACAGAGAAATGAATTTATTCATGAATGGATTTCTGAAAATGGTGTGCAGTCTGTTCCTGGAGACTTTACTTTTCCTGCTTTCTGTGTTTATCTTACACCACCACTGGATTAAAAAAAAAATACAAAAGCTTGCATCAGCATGTTTGGAAGGGAAAATGTTACTTATATATATGTGTGTGTGTATACACACATATACACAAATACATATGTACATTTTAAATGCCTTTATTATAAAATTCTGTAAGAAATGTTATAAATCATAATTTTCATGCATCAGTCTACAAAAATCTTATAAACATTAGTTATGTATTGCTTCCCTTTTTTGAGGTTAAGGCAGTGCTATTATCTAAATTTCCTGCTGATGAAAGTCAACCACAGAAGCTAGTTGTTCAAAGGTATAGAAAGTCTAGTGAAAAGCTAGCCTTAGGCCATACTGGTGAAAGGAGCCATAATTAAATCCAAATGGGCCCAATTCTGGGTTCTGAGGTGTGGGTTGCTGTCTGGAAAAAATAGTTAGGGAAAAGGGGGGGTCTGTTTTTATGGGGTTTAGTACAGAGAAGAGAGGAAAACGTCTATATTACCAAAGATTCCCAGATTATAAGGTGATAGTTCTGTCAAACTATGAGTATGAATTTGAGATTGAGTCCTGGGGAAGGTTGGTGGCAGTTAGGGCACAGATCTGCTAATTATATTATGCTTCTCAGCTTCCCTGAATCACCTCACCACATCTTAACGCCCAATTTTATATTCACCTTCCCCAAACCTATGGGTCTGCATTTTTTTCCCTGAACATCAACACGTTTTTTTTTTCTCCTGTGTCACTGTAGTCAGGATTACAGGTAGCTGGGCAATCAACTTGGAGTAACCAGATTTGGACCTCACTGCCAACCAGTGGAAGAAGATTTTGCAAGTGTAAGCATTTTGGTGAGGTGGAGGGAAGTATCAATTTGGATGCATTGCTATATTCACTTTCATTTTAAAGCAAAATTAAAACAAACAAACAAGAACATAAATGTGCAATATTTCTAGCTTCTGGTATTTCCCTCTTGTAGCATTTCCTTTCCTCAGATCCATAAAAATCATTGTAATGTTGTTTCAAAGTTTATTCGATAATGAAATCCATAGTCATAGGCTATAAAATGTCACTGTAACTTTTGGGGGGGAAAATCATGTTGCAACTTCTCCTTTCATTTTTTAAAAAATAATCTTCTCTTCCTTGATTTTACACTTTATTTTCTTTTGTTTTGAAACATTGGGAAAAGAAGAGAGAACCTGGAAAGGATACACACACACACACACACACACACACACACACACACACACACATACATATCGTGTTTTGTCTGTCCTTTGCCATAAGTAAAGGATTTGCATTCTTTTATTGCTCAAAATAAAGCAAATAAGTTTTAGATCATCTACAGTCGGAAAGGTCTATTTTGAACAAATTGATGTCATCTCTACATCCCTCAAAAAAAAAATGCGGAAAGTCAGAGGAAAAGGAAAAGGTTGCTTGGATAATGCTGGGCCAACCCCAGGACGGATGCTTGAGAGCTAAGCAAAATAGTCAAGGAAAAAAATATACTGTAGAAAACTTGTGTCCATTTTTATTTTATTAGCTACAAGGGACATTACATGATGGTTAAATTGTGAAACTGAAGGAGCCTCTTCCCTGTGACAATGGCTAAGTGACACGTCAGACTAGACAGCCATCCTTAGAAATTTACAGTTTTAGAAGGAGAAGTTGAGTATGGAACTAGAAAAGAGTTCGTGGTAATAATATCAGACTCACATACGCTTTTGATCCCTGGATTGCGTATGAATTCGTCAGTATCCAATGTTACTAACCAATGCTTCTAATAATTGTATGTCAATTAACAAATCATAGACTTTTAAATGAGAACCAGTAAATGTAACATTGAGGACACATGAAGAATGACTCCAAAACAGAAATAACTTCTGAACTTAGTTATTTCCAGAACTGCTGAAGACATTCAATCATTCAGGATTCAGAGGAGAATGACCTGACTTAGAATTCATATCCACACTGTCCCCTTATCTCTCCATGTCCAGATGCATTCCTATTACATTTATCAACATAACATCTATGAGATGTCACTTTAGTACAAATAAAAGTCTAGCAATAGTGAAAGGAAAGCTTCCTCACTTTCCTTAAGAGCAGGATAGTCTAGTAGGATAGAGTACAGAGAAATGGGTGCCTCATGTCTTTTTTTTGCTCTTCTCCCCTCCCCCTTTCCTTTTCCTTTTTTCTTTTATTTTTACATGAAAGTGGGAGGTAGAGAGCCACATCTTCAGTTCTTTTAGAAAGAAGATACTTTAGGCCACATAGGGTCATTAATTATAAAACTTTCCAGGATCTGTCACAAGGATGCTGGAGCCTCTTTTTCCCTTAAATTTGGAGGAAAAGTGAAAAATTTATTCAACCAAGCACCAGAATGTTTGTTTTACATGATGCCAAACATCTGAATATTTGAAAACATCCAGATGATTGAATTTTTCACTCTTCATCTTGATGTTTGGCATGGGTGTAGACAGATATAGCTTTAATATGGGAACACTTCTAGCTGAAAGGTCTCCAGAACTATATGTAACATGGTACTATTAAAAAAAGAGTAAAAATTAAACTTCTGTTCATAAAACCATGACTTAGATCAGAGAGGTGTCAGATATGAAGTTTGACACTTCTGAATGTTGCCTGATTTTTCAGATTAAAATGTAATTGGGAAATAATAAAATAAAAATACAATAAAACACTAATCTGTGGCTTCCCAAGTCAATCTACAGCTCAAGGGGATTCTTGGGTATACCTTTATGGCCCTAGTTTCTATTTAAGTTTGACAGTACTGATTAGATCTTCTAACCATTAATAAGTTCAAATTTCTTTATTCTCTTATTAGGTATTGAACAGTATGGTGAATTGGGGGAAAAATCGTATTAAGAATCATGAAAGAAAACTCCTGGAAATGAACATAAGGCTGTTTGTTGTTGGGGTTATCGTTATCATCTCCATTTTCCCTTTTTCTCCCTTCCATTTTTGTCTTCCAGATATATTGTTATGAGACAACACAGAGCAGTGTCAAGAAGACCATTTTGTCCTCTAAATCTGTCAGCTGAATACTCCTTGAATGCTTTTGGAAAGAAAAGAAATAGGCTTATTCTAAACAAATCCCAAGATTTGTGGAGTCCCTTTTCACCTCATGGTATAGTTGTAGATATGAATGTGGGCCAAATGAGCTAATAGATTAAGAAAAGTCAATACTTAAAGTCCCGGGCGTTTTCTAACAAGAAACCTGGGAAGTTTAAAAGCATATCAAATGTCCCAGACACTATTAACTGTGGACTCCATTTAGAAGTATATCAAATGCCAGCTACCTTAGAGCAGACTAAGAAACTACTGACTCTCCTAGGCAAATATAAATGATCAGATTCTGCAATTTATCAGACTGGGAAACATTTATAAAGTCTCTACCTACCTTCATGGGATATACAAAGATGTAAATGTCATGGTCCATTCCCTCAAGGAGTTTACAGTCTAGATGAAGAGATGAGGCATAAACTAGTGAAAAGTTAACTATGAAAGCTAAATATGGGATCTCCAGAACAATTCAAGCCGGCAATGGAAAAGATGCTATGAGGTCGTTCATCATTAATGAAAACTAGAAACTGGGTCAAATTAGAAGTAATTTAAAGTGGTAGAAAACATACTGAAATTTAAGTTGGGAAATAATGGCTTTTAATTCTAATTCTTCCACTGATTATTTGTGACTTTGTCAAATCATTTAAATTCCCTGAGCTTCCTCATCACTGTTTGGCAGAGAGAGTTTTGGATGAGAAACTCTCTTATGTCCACGGCAGATACAAGCTCTTCACTGAATTTGTACCAACTAAGAATCATGCAGGCAACTTTGAAAGACTTGGAAGAGAGAAAGGGATGGGAAATGGAGAGGGAATTTAGAACTACATCAATTATTACAACAATATTAATAACAAACATTATTATTAACATTAATATAGTGATCTAAGATTTGCAAAGAACTTGAAAAATTCATCTCATTTGAGGATCAGGGAATCTGTATGAGGTAGATGCTATCATTGTCCCCATTTTACAGATGATGGAAACAAGGCAAAGACTTCCCCAATATCGTGCAGCGAAGCATCTGAGGCAGAATTTAAATCAAGAAGGCAAGAAATATGATACTCTTTATGCATATGAAGTCATGCAAAACATTTCTTCGTTAGTCATGTTACAAAACAAATAAACAAAAAATGAGAAAGTGAAAGAAAATATGCTTCAATCTGTACTCCAAGTTCATCAATTCTCTCTCTGGAGATTGGTAGCATTTTCCTTCTTAGTCCTCTGGAATCGTCATAGATCATTTTATGGATCACAGTAGTAAAGTCTTTCACAGTTGATTCTTGTTATAGTATTGTTATTACTGTGTACAATATTCTCCTGAGTATTACTTTATTTTGCATTAGCTCATGTAAGTTTCCCAGGTTTTTCTAAAACCATTTACTTGATCATTTCTTACAAAACAAGAGTATTCCATCACAATCATATACCACAACTTGTTCAGTGAAACCTCAGGTGATGGGCATTCTCTCATTTTCTGATTTATTTTGCTACCACAAAGAGAGCTTCTATAAATATTTTTGAACATATATATGTGCTTTTGGAATACAGACCTAGTAGTGGTATTACTGATTTTAAGGGTATGAAAAGGTATATAGTCCTTTAAGCAGAGTTCCAAATTGTTTTTCAAAACACTTGGCAAGGTCACAGTTCCACCAACAGTGAATTAGTATAACTATTTTTTTCTACTTTTCCTGTCCAGCACTTGTTATTTTCTTTTTCTATCACATTATCCAATCTGATAAGTATGATGCAGTACCTCAAAACTAATTTAATTTCTGTTTCTCTAAATATTAGTGATTTAGAACATTTTTTCCACATGGCTATTGATGTGTGATTTCTTCACAAAACTACCTGTTATATTCTTTGACAATTTTATTCGTTGTGGAACCACCAGCATAATATTGAACACCACTTCGACTCCTTTAATGTAGACCCTGATGTAGACAGACCAACATCTTGAGTCTAAGATCCCCAGGAATACCAAATCCATCTCTTGCTTTTAGCCCCACCTCTACATGATCAAAGAAAGCAATCTCAACATAGGATGTGACCTAGCAACTGCTTCTACAGGGATTGAAAACCCTGCCTTATTGATAGATATAATTACTGAAGACTGGAAAAGAAGGCTCTCTGCACCAAACTGTTTCAACGTCAGAAATGGTGACTATGATTTTATCAGTGAAAATGATACCAAAACTGAATTGACATCGGATTTGCCACTGTACACTATGCACTATGAGATTTTTCTCTCTAATTTGCAACTGAAACCTCTCATTTGTGTTTTATTTTATTTTTTTAATATTTTTTTTATTTTTATTTAACTTTTTACATTCATTTTCACAAGATTTTGAGTTCCAAAATTTTCTCCCCATTTGTCCCCTCCCCCCTCCCCAATACACTGGACATTCTAATTACCCATATCACCAATCTGCCCTCTCTTCTATCATCTTATTTAACATTAGAATGAGCTCCTTGAAGACAGAGATTTTTTCTATTTTGTAAGCAGGGAAGTGAGGTCTTAATACAACAAAATGGCCTCATGGTTATCAACATTTGGTTACAATTATACTTATTTTAAAACAAACTCACAGAATCATAGGGACAGAGGTGACTTTCAGTGACAACACAGAACAACCCAAATGTGTACAAGAATCCCTTCATAGATATTTAACCTTTGCCTGAAAATATACAATAAGGGAGAAATGTTTGTTTTCTGAGATAGCCCACTTTTGGATAGATCAAATTGTTAGAAAGATTTTCCTTACCTTGATCCTAAAAAGATAATATTTATAAACTCTTCAATATATTGCTTAACACATAATAGGTTTATTATTCATGCTTATTCCCCTCCCTTTTCCCTTGCCTAAATTAACTTCTTTGTAACATCTTCTATTGTTCCTAGTTCCCTTGTCTAGGGTCAAGTATCAGAATGTGTCTAGTCAACTTTCTGTCCTTCAAATACTTGAATACTGCCATCATATAGCCCTCAGACAAAACATTCCCACTTCCTTCAACCAAACTTCTTGTTCTAAAATCTCAGAGCCTCTCTTTTCCATATTCCTTGAAAACCGTGTCCTCCTCAATCAACTTAGACAAAGATAGGGTTAGTTTCTCTGGCTGTTGTCTCACCATTGATTCATGTTGTTTGCATTTTGCTCAAATAAATCACAATACCTTTCTTCAGAAAAAATGATATCTAACTATTTCTCCCCCCTATGATGTACTTATGAAGTTGATCCTTGGAGTACTGGTATAAGCCTTTAACATTCATTTGTTTAATTAGATTCAGTGGCAAATTCTAGCCTGCTAGGATATTTTTGGATTCTTAATCAATTCAATGTATTAGTTATCTCTACCTTTAGGACTTCTGAAAATTTGATAGGTATTTATCTATATCATTGTTTAAGTTATATACATTTATGGATATCTATGTCGGCATATATGTGTGTGTGTACACATATGAATATATGTACATGTGTATGGTTTTTTGTCTTTTATAGACATATGTATATCTTACATAGCAAAGGGCAAAGAACAGGTTTCTTGGGTATTCTACTACAGATATCTTTCAAAGCAGATTTTTTAGTTCCAATAATGGAACTAGTTTCAAATCTACCTAACTGTGTTATGTAGCTAGTATGTCATTGTTGCCCACAAAAATAGCATGAGAGACTTTGTCAAACACTTAGATAAAATCTGGGGAGGCTATGTATACATCACAGCCCTGGTCCATCAGTCTAGAAATGCTGTCAAAAAAGAAAATGAGGTCAGTCTGGCATGACCTGTTCTTGATGATGTTAGTCTGGCTCATTGTGATAACTGCTTCCTTTTATAGATGCTCACTCACTATCCCTTTAATAATACATTGTATGGTTTTGCCAGGAATCAAAGACAAGCTCATTAGCAATTACTTTGTGCACTACATTCTTTTCTCCTTAAAAAGAGGTGGGCTATATTTTCTTTTCTCTTTTTAAATAGTACACTAACTCTCCCCTACTGATGGTGGCTCAGCAAATAATCATATGTCAATTATTACAGGATCCAAAGATGTAATTCATCTGACTCATGTGATATGCATTCAGGTAGCTTCCTTCTTGTGTTCTAACTTACCTTGAACAAACTCTTTTTCAATCCATAGAATGTTTTCCTTTGAAGTGAAAAAAGAATAGGGGTTGAGCAATTCTACCTTCTTTCTGTCATTCCATCCACCAGCAGGAATCTCTTTAATCCTACTCTTTCCCTAAATAGAAGAAGGCAACAGTTACAACTATAGGAACCAAAAGGTATGGGAAAAGGAAAAAAAAGAAAAAATATAGAAACATTAATATTAAAAGTTATCTGAAAGAATAACAACAGGCCCCTAATATACCTACTTTGTGATCTATTGAAATTTTTAATCAGAATAATAAATCCTGAAATTAAAAATCCTGAAAATAAAATGAAAAAGTCAATCCTGAAAATTAAACTCAATCTTAAAATTATTAATTTATTATTAACAAGTAGGTCATGTATCCATTTTGTATTTATCTTGATAAATAGTGTAAGACATTGCTAGCAATACCACTACTAGATATATTTCTAAAGATGATTAGGGAGAAAGGAAAAGAACTTGTAGGTTCTAAAATATTTATAGCATTATAAAATGTTTCAATGTCACTTTATGGTGGCAAAGAACTGGAAACTGCAGAGATGACCATCAATTGGAGAATGGCTGAACAAGTTGTGGTTACATCATTATGCTGGAATACTATTGTACAGTAAGAAATGATGAGCTCAATGATCTTAGAAAAGCATGGAAATACTTGCTTAAAAAAATGAAGAGTGAAATGAGTAGAACCAAGAAAATATTGTATACAATAATAGCAATATTGTTTTCAGAACAACTTTGGGCAGTTAAGTCATTTTGACTATTATAAACACTCAAATTACATATAAAGGATAAAGGAGAAAGACGCTATTTGCATCCAGAGAAAGAACTGATATATGAAAGAATGTACAGAATAATTTTACATGGTAAATGCAGAAGCAATCTCTGGGACTTGGGGGAGGGGAAGAGAAAAGGAAAAAAGAAATTTACATGACAATTTTTGTTGTATATTTGAAATGAATAGAAAATTCTACATAGTAGAGTTATGGTTTCATGTGTAATCTTTTTTATTATGCTGTGGTATGAAAATGCTTGTTTTATTCCATAAATTAAAAATAAAATAAATTTTGAAAACTAAAATAAAGAAAATAGAAAACATTTCACAAATGATAGTATATAGTAGACTATATTTTTACCACCAAGCAACAGACTGAAATAGGTAAGGGACATAAAATATTATGTTCATTGGTTATTGGTTATACAAAAGAATCTGATTTGCTAAAGGAAAATGACAACTTTATTGGCTTTCTGCCTACAAGGTATATCCCAACCACACATAAAAATTATTTGAAATTCCTATAAATGTGTAATTAGAAATATTTGTTTAACATTTCTCTTTTCAGTAATATCTGGTAAGAGAGAAAACAGAGTCATACTTTCTTCAAAGGTATTCACCACTCTCATATAGGAGATTAAGTACAGAGTTTAGGTTGAACAACAAAACTCTTTGGATGATGATGTCTTTCATATTCTCCTGTTTGTAGATGACATCACAATTGTTGCATCAGACATTGCATAGTCTCCTGGAAAAAATCTATAGTCATTCAGAAGAATGGCTCTAACCTGCAGTTAGATGGTCAAGTAATATAACCCCTCAGTTAGTATCTGTATCTGAGATAGAACATGCAAAGAGAAAGTAAGTTAGATCCTAAATTTAAAAGCACATAGAAGTTCTGGCTGGGTTGCCTTTAGTAAAATATGTTTTAATGACCCCAAATTTCTTCCCAGAATAAAGGACATCTTATTAATGCCAATATTTTGTTGATATTATATGGTTGAGTCATGAAACATTACAGTCACAGAATTCAAAATGAGGGATGATTCAAAGTGCCAGGGAAAGGCATATGACAGTTCTGAATAGCGTGCAACCTATGAGAAATAAAAAAGTACAGAAAGGTGACTGTATAAAAAGATAATGAGGTGGTCACATGGTGAGCATGAAGGATAATATGTGGGCATTTTCTGTCCACTAATGTTATTCTCATCATGTCAGGGGAAATGAAATAAGCTCCTGTCAGGTTAACACTGAAACATCTTTGCTGAATATCTAGGATGACATTGTCAATAACACCCAGGATGGGCATGTGTGTGGAGACTACTATATGCATCCCTGGAAAAGTATGGGCAAACCATAGATCCATTTGTACTTGAAACTTTAGGAGCCTCCTCTGACAGGGAAGGAAGGAAGAAAGGAAGGAAGGAAGGAAGGGAAGGAGGGAGGGAGGGAGGGAGGGAGAGAGGAAAGAAAAAGAAAAATAAGGACAAAATAAAATGGTAAGAATCCTAAGTTGTTTGTTTTGATATTTTGGGTTATCTCAGCTTCTCAAGACCTTAGCACTCTGAATAGTATTCTTGAAGGATATTACACCAGTTTTGGTATATCTTCCCGTGTTATTAGCACTCTCTCTTTCTCTTGGAATTATGTTGTATTGTTTTGTATATATGTGAAAAATACTTGGGTGTATATCATATTTTTCCAGTAGAAGAAATGTTGGTCCTTTTGTGTTTTGCTTTGTTTTTGTCTTGGAATCCCTCTTTCCTTGCACATATAAGGAGCTCAATAAATTTTTACTAAATTGAATTCTCTCCCATATGTCCTTGCTTCCATGTTTCCAGCTTTCTTCATAGCCACCACTCTACTCTAGCATGTACCTTTCTTGTCCACTACAAGCACACTCCCTTAGCTCCCTGGTGAAAGAGGGTGGTGTTGAAATTCTCAGACTTTCTTTGTTTTCAGTCATCATCATCTGAAGCCCAGAGGTAACTAATGATTTGAAAAGAATAACACAGTATAGTGTTATTGCCACAGGTTACACATCATTGCTTCATATTTATCATTTTAACAGCACAATAATATCTCATTATATCCATAATTTATTCAGCCATTTTCAAATTGGACACACAAATTATTTTCATTTTCTTTTGCAATTACAAAAATAAAACAAAAAAACGGCCAACATATTTGTGCAGATAGAGCCACTTGTCCCACATTTTATGTTATTTTGAATAATGTCAGTCTCTGTCAGCCTCAATTTACTTATTTGCGAAATTACAGAGTTGGACTAAACAGCATCTCTGGTTCCTTCCAGCTCTAGTTCTATGGTAGTATTATCCTGTTATAATTTGCACTGTATGAGGTGGCCATACCCACTCTATGGGGGTCTCACATCATTCAATTAGGCATGTTTATGTCTATTTAGTTTATTTCTCTCTATTTCAACCTTCTTTCACACTGTCAAGACTGGATTATCGGTTTTTAGAGGGGAGGAGCCAAGATGATGGAGTAGAAAGATACACATATGCTAGCTCCTAACCCACAGCCCATAAAATACCTGTAAAGAAGAACTCCCAACAAATTCTGGAGCAGCAGAAGCCACAAAACAATGGAGTGGAGGAGATTTCTGATCCAGAGAGACTAGATTATTGGTGAAGAGTTGCTATGACATGGTTTCACTTAAACTCTCTTCGGGGTCTATGACTAAGCCTATTGAGACTCCTGAGCCCCCACTGATGCATTCCCATTTACTCAAGCCAGTCTTGCACAATAATGACAGTTTTATACTTTAAATATAGTCACTTAATTTACAAAGAACAAAAGAAATAATAATAACTATAGCTATTCATATATTAAAGGGAGTACATGAATAGTAAAATAAATATTATTCTATAGAAGATCCCAGGTCATCTCACGCTGATCCACACATTTACTGCAGAAGAAATGTAGGTACAAATTAACAGGAACCTGGCAAGGTAGCACATAGAGGAACACTCAGGTGCCCAGAATGGCTAGCAATACTAGACAGCAAGCTATTATAACATTGGTCTGTTCAGGAAATATCTGTACCACTAGGGAAAAAAAAACCCAACAATTTCTTTCCTAATTTTCTGTTGGTCTTCAACTTCAAAACTTGTCAATTCTTCTTCTTCACCCCAGGCCACCATCACCATAGCTCTGTAGAATTGCTTTTGATCCCAGCATTTCTCTGTCTTTTATTGGCCATATTCTTCCCTCTTCAGTCTCAGTCTCCTACCTCCTATCCCATTCATTTGCTTGAACCAGAGCCTTCTGGTTTCACAAAATTTCTCAAAAATTCACAAAATTTACCCTACAGATTCAAAAGATCTTATGTCATCATACTTAAATCTCAAAATAGCTATATTGTTTCTCACTTTTTCATTTGTCCCTCTCAAGTCTTAAAATAATTTTATGAAAATAAACTGAAACATCTTAATGCCCCAGAGCTCCATGTTCTGAACTTGACCTAATGGCCATGTCTGGACTAAGGACATGTTGTCCTTGAAGCTTTGCTTCTTTGAACTCACATTTTTTCTAGTTTTTTCATAAATAAAAGTTCTTTCTCTTCCTTTTTAAATCGCTTTTCATCCTTTATAAAGTAATGTAAATTTTTCTATTTACTGTATAGATCATTTTCTGTCTCAAACTTCAAATCCCATCTGAAAATTGTATTTCTTCTTACATAAACATTAGTAATCTTTATTAAATCAAAATTCTTTCCTAATCCTTTCAGACCTCAAAATGTTCCTGTGTGATAAAGCTGTACTTAATATCATTTGCTCACTGACAAATAATTTTCTTTCAAATAAAGTACTTTTTCTGTCCTTTTTAGTTCTTACCTTCTCCATATGAAGAAGGATTAACTTAAAGGGACAGTACCTTAAAAACTATCTCCTTAAATCTTCTCATATGTGAAATGGGGATAACTTATAGTAACTTTCTGTTAGCATTATTGTAAGTCTCAAATTTGATATAGCATATAAATAGTTTGCAGACTTTAAAAGTATTATGTAAATGCGAGGTAGCTAGGTGGTACAATAGATGGAGTTCTGGAATTGGATTCAGAAATAGCTGTTTGAATTGTGCCTCAGAAATACAGATACTAGCTGTGTGACCTTAGAGAAGTCACTGAAACCTGGGTGTGCCTCAGTTTCCTCATCTATAAAATGGGAAAACTAACACCACCCACTTCCCAGGGTAATTGTGAAGATAAAATAAGATAATATAATGATATTCTTTGCAAAATATGAAGTATGTTTTAATGTTAGCTATTTCCCTACATAGTATGCCTATTTAAGAATTCACAGCAATTAGATGTGTAACAATTACCCTGTTTCTTCCCTTACAAAATTTGAAACTCTTGACATGTCAGTCCCCTCCACTAAAGTCCAAAGCTGATATCTCACTGTGACAGGGTGGTAACCCTGTCAAATATCATACTCATAGACCACAAGATTTGACAGGTCCCACCAAATTGGAGAAGTTTTCACAGTCTGTCCCAGTGACAGGCTGTCTATCAGATCAGGCCCGCTAAGGTCAGAAAATCTCATCACCAAAAGTTTGGACATGACTTTTTTTCTTTTTTGGTCACAAAAACTCATGTAACTGTCTGCCCCTGCCACCGATCCTCTAACTAGTCAATATCAGACTTCAGACTTAAACCAAGACTTCTAACTCTAAGACCAATGCTCTTTCAGCTTCTCCTCTTTTAGAGAGGGAAATATTTTGATATTTGCAATTAAGTTGTATTTCTTTAAATGAATTATGATAGTAAGCCTGTTTTGATCTTTGCCAAACTTCCTAAGTAATCATGGGTTTCTGCTAGGAATACACACACACATGCACACACACCCACATACCTACACATACATACACACATGTGTGTATGTATATATTTGCTGTATACATGCAAATATATATGTATATACACACACATACATATACATGTGTGCGTGTTCCTGGCACAGAGTGGGTGCTTAATATATGTTTGAAGGATTTCATCTTTTCCTATGCTTTTTTTCTTTACTCTTTTCCCCCTCCCCATCATAACGTTGACTAAATAGGTATTTCCTGTGTCACAAATAATTTCGTTTTAATGTCCTATCTACAAATGGCTGACTAAATATTGTTTTCCCTTCCTTCCTCAGCTCTATCACTCACTTGGCTCTGATTTTAATCATCTTCATGTAGGTATTTGAAAGTGCAAAGAAGTAAAAAAAAAACCAATCTATTCCTCCGTGAAGCAAAGCCTAAGTCAGGCTGCTAGGCACTCTAAATGCTGGCAGTAATTTTTTGCCTTCAAAGAGAGAAAGCTGGAACACAAGAACTGGGGGCAGAGAATGGGACAAGAAAGGAAACAGAAATTGTTAAGGAAAGCATCAACACAATGATTCCAATTAACACTTTTTCTCCATAGTCCTGTTCAGTTTTAATCTTTTCATCTGCATCAGAGGGTTTGCCTGAGTCCTTGTATACTTTCACTCCCCCTCCATGACCCATCTTCCTTCACTGTTTTCCAAGAAGATTCTTTTCTGTTTAATTTAAAAACTATTTACCTACAGGTAGTGTATGCACAGACATCCCCTAAGAACCTACTCCAAATGGATCTGTTAGCTGTATAAGCCAACAATGTGGGGGTTTTTTTTCTCTCTCTCTCTCTCTTTCCATTTTCTTACAAAGCATGTCTGAGTGGAGTGAACAAATAACACAGTATGCATGGACACGCTTGCCTCCTGCAACCCCAGGCTCAATCTTCATAATAAAATGTCTCTAAGGTTACCAGGAGGCAGGTATTATACTTACCCTGACTCACAGGAACACAGGACACAGAAAATCAAAGTGATTTGTCTAAGGATGTAGAATGTGGCAAGCAAGAAACAGACTTCTGGTCTCTTGCCTCCTCTTTTAATGTCATGACACTAACATAAGATATTTTACCATTGTCTCCCCTTATAAACCTATATGATTTAGATGAATGTGAATCATTTTAGAGAGATAGAGTCCAACAGGGATGTTAAGCTTCTCAGCACTGGTGCTAGATACAGTCTTATGTTGGCAGTAGTTACTAGAATGGAATTGAAGGCGCCATCTTAAGAAAAAAAAAGTTTCTAAGGAAATTATATTATAGCAATAAACAATCCATCTTAGCACTGTGAAAGTAATCACCAGTATATATAACACTTCTTATGCTTTTAAAGCTCTTTTTATTTGAGCATTTTAAACCTGATTTACAGAAAAGCATTCTTCTTCCCCAAACTGGGGAAATGAAGAACAGATTTATTTAAAGCAGAAAGTCAATAATGAACATGAGCACAATCTCTCCTGATGGCAAGACATCACCCCTTCTCACATAAGCAGTCTAGGATACTTAGAGTGTCAGCCTTATGACTTTGCCAGTGGGAGTAGAAAAGAGGGATTGTGCTTGATTAATGCTAATTCCAAATGCAGTTGTTTGATGAAGGCAAAATCTATTCGTGCTGGCAAACTGAAATTGCTGAATGGTATTCTAAAAGTACATAAAAGGAGCCTTCTTCTTAAAATTTGAGCTTGTTTCTTCTTTGTAATGGCATCATCTAAGAAGTAGCTTTGAATCAAACAGCAATGTAAATAATTCAGAGAGCAACATGTGTGGAAAGGAACGGCATGATTGAATAGACACTGATCTCCTGCAAGGGTGTGGGTCCAGAGAGAGCTTATTAGTCAGAGACAATGATGAATATAAAATCCAAGGGCACGGTAATGGGTGTGAGTGCATCTGCCTCTTTGCTTTATAGAAGTCAAATGAAGGAAGCCAGTTAGCTTCCCCCAACAATACTCTAAATATTATTAAGCCAGAACAAAATGAAAAATAGGAGAAGGTACCTGATTCCTTAAATAACTAAGACTTGAACTTAGGCGGTCTTGAAAGTTTTTGCTCAGGAAAATCATGCATCAACTTAAATGAGATTTTCTGAATTCAATGAATCAGAACTTCTGTCAATAAGAATGTCATGATTCTTGGTAAAAGGCAAATGCTTGTTGTTTTAAGCTTCCCAAGGACCACCCCCTTATGATACAATCCATTTTTATAATATTTATAATCATTAGTCTTCAGTGGCCTTCACAGGCTCACTTTTAGACCAAGTCTGTGTGACCACGGATCTATGAGATTCAAGAGGTCTCATTTTCCAGAGGATATCTTCATGGGTTACACAAAAGGCATAACTGATACTTATGCATTCTGATTATTGAATCAGCCAGGGATAAATCTTGACAAATTACATGCCAGGATTTTCTTCTCTAGTGTTTCATTTGCCTGTAGTCTTACTCAATGAAAAGAACATATATAGTATGGAAGGGAAGAAGTAGAGTACTGTCTCTGAGAAAGAGAGTATGTTCAAGACCAAGGTCTGGTATTTTTTCTCATGTGTGACTTTGGTCAAATAGCATACCCTCTTTGAACCTAGGTTTCCTCATTTGTAGACTGAGGGGCTGGATCACTTAAATTACCTCTGATATGCTTCAAGCTCTAGATATATGAAATATATCTATTTTTTATAAACAAGAAGAAGCAATAATGTTTGTTGGGAAATAGATTGACTCTTTTTATCTTTTATTATGAATGAAATGATTTACTGAAATAACTTTCACAGGGAGGAGCCAAGATGGCAGAGTTGAGAGATTCATATATGCTAGCTCCGAACCCACAGCCCATGGATTTCCTGCAAAAAGAACTCCCAACAAATTCTGGAGCAGTGGAAGCCACGTAGCAACACAGTGAAGGAGATTTATGTTTCAGAGAGCCCTGAAAAACCGATCCCAAAGGTCCATCACTCACCAGACGGGAGCAGAGCCCAGTCCTTCCCTGGTCGCACTGCACAGGGAGGAGTAGCTCAGAGCAGGCTTCAGGGATGCAATCTCTGGCGGCCACAAAGGTCACTCCATCCACAGATGGACAGGGCAGTGAGAGAGACTTTTGGATTGGCTGAGAGGGGAGTGGGGTGTCTCCATAACTCAGGCCCCCTCAGGAGGCAGAGGCAGAGGCAGCAGGTGGCCAGAGGCTCCCAGAGCAGGCAGGAGCTCAGCAAGAGCTCCATTATTGAAGGTCTCCCTGTAAACCCCCTGAGGGTACTGAGCCTGGGAGGCAGCCCTGCCCCGACCCGAGAACTTGAACTTAATCCCACTGAATAGCAGCCAAGCCTGCAGCTGAAAGCCCTGAGGCTGGGGAACAGCATTTGACTCCCAGACCCCAAGCACTAGCTGGGCGGATCTGGCCAGGGGTGGAGATGAATCTGAGAAGTCAAGTAACTGGCTGGGAAAACGCCCAGAAAAGGGGAAAAAAAATAAGATCATAGAAGGTTACTTTCTTGGTGAACAGATATTTCCTCCCTTTCTGATGAGGAAGAACACTGCGTACCATCAGGGAAAGACATAGGAGTCAAGGCTTCTGCATCCCAAACATCTGAAATAGATATCCAATGGGCTCAAGCCATGCAAGAGCTCAAAAAGGATTTTGAAAATCAAGTTAGACAGGTGGAGCAAAAACTGGGAAGACAAATGAGAGAGATGCAAGAACAGCATGAAAAATGGATCAATACTTTGATAAAGGAGGCCCCAAAAAATGCTGAAGAAAATAGCACCTTGAAAAATAGGCTAACTCAATTGGCAAATGAGGTTCAAAAAGCCAATGAGGAGAAGAATGCTTTCAAAAGCAGAATTAGCCAAGTGGAAAAAGAGGTGCAAAAACTCACTGAAGAAAATAGTTCTTTCAAAATTAGAATGGAACAGATGGAGGCTAATGACTTTCTGAGAAACCAAGAAA
>CM053773.1:91710162-91734110 GCA_028658325.1 Potorous gilbertii | reverse complement strand
AAAATATTGCAAGCAGCTAGAAAGAAACAATTCCAGTATTGTGGAAATACAATCAGGATAACACAAGATCTAGGCCCTTCTACATTGAGAGATCGAAGGACTTGGAATAGGATATTCCAGAAGTCAAAGGAACTCGGTCTAAAATCAAGATTCACCTACCCAGCAAAACTGAGTATAATACTTCAGGGGAAAAACTGGTCTTTCAATGAAATAGAGGACTTTCAAGCATTCTTGATGAAAAGGCCATAGCTGAAAAGAGAATTTGACTTTCAAGCACAAGAATGAGAAGAAACATGAAAAAGTAAACAGCAAAGAGAAGTCATAAGGGACTTACCAAAGTTGAACTGTTTACATTCCTATATGGAAAGACAATATTTGCAACTCCTCAAATTTTTCAGTATCTGGGTAGATGGTGGGATTACACACACACACATACACACACGCGCGCGCACACACATGTACATGCATGCGTGCACACACACATACACACATAAATGCACACACAGAGACAGAGAGCACAGAGTGAATTGAATAGGATGGGATCATATCTTAAAAGAAATCAAGGTAAATGGTGAGAGAGAAATGTAGTGGGAGGAGAGGGGGTGAAATGGAATGGGGTAAATTATCTCTCATAGAAGAGGCAAGCAGGAGACATTTTAGTGGAGGGAAAAAGAGGAGAGCTGAGAAAAGAAAACATGAAGTTTACTCTCATCACATTTGATTAAAGGAAGGAATAAAATGCACACTCATTTTGGTATGAAAGCCTATCTTACAATACAGAAAAGTGGGGGAGAAGGGGATAAGCAGGGTGGGGGAGATGATGGGAAGGAGGGAAATGGGAGGAGGGAGCAATTTGAAGTCAACACTGTTAAGAAGGGACAGGATCAAAAGAGAGAATAGAAGCAATGGGGGGCAGGATAGGATGGAGGGAATTATAGTTAGTCTTACACAACACGACTATTATGGAAGTCATTCGCAAAACTACACAGATATGGCCTATATTGAATTGCCTGCCTTCCCAAGGGAATGGGTGGGGAGGGAGGAATGGGGAGAAGTTGGAACTCCGAGTTTTAGGAACAATCGTTGAGTATTGTTCTTGCTACTAGGAAATAAGAAATACAGGTAATGGGGAATAGAAAGTTATCTGACCCTACAGGACAAAAGAGAAGATGGGGACAAGGGAAGGGAGGGATGAGAGAAGAGAGGGCAGATTGGTGATAGGGGAAATTAGAATGCTCAGTGTACTGGGTTGACAGGAGGCGACAAATGGGGAGAAAATTTGGAACCCAAAATATTGTGAAAATGAATGCAAAAAGTTAAATAAAATAAATTTATATATTAAAAAAATGCCTGGGTGGTCTCATGATTAACAAGAGGCTAGGATAATTATTTTCTATATAACAACCTCAAGATTAGGAAATACTCACCAAGTCTATAGTAAATAGATTTGAAACCACAAGATAAGAATACAGAACCTAGATGAGTGGTAAAGTGTTTGTAAAAAAGGAAAATTTTTTTATATCCAAAGAACCAGTTCGCCTCACTTATCCATAAGCCATGTCATATTCCAGGTGTAGGCAATGTAGGCAACCTCCCAAGCTTGTGTTTTAAGGGTACTCTGAGTTCTCCCCTTTTGATTCCTTTATGGGAATAACTTACCCTTAACTTTGTGGTACTCCACAAGAGATAGAAAACAATGATTCTTCCAACTATAGAAGGAAAGGGGTACAACTATGGTTGGTAAGAGTTGGCAAAGACAGAATTGTATAGAGACCTCTGTGACCAAAGGGAACAGGCTAAAGACCTGGCTGATAATAGTTCTGTACTCTCAGATTTCACCATTGAGTGGGGGTCTATCAAGGGGGCTGAAACTCCCAACCTGAAGTTACGAATACTATACTTTTTGGGGGAGAGGGATCTGCATCAAAGAAAAGGTTTGTACCACAAAAGTTCAAGAGTCAGGGGAAAGAATGAGAAGGTAAACTAGGTAAGTATCACTAGGAATACAATAAAAATGTCAAAAGACAAAAATGTCTAATCAATTAATAAATATTCAATAAAGAGCTACTCAGGCACCGAGAAAGGCTGATTATCAGCCGAGAAGCTAAACTGATAATAAGTGATACTAATAAAGATAAAAGAAAACAAATGGCAAAAATAAAATCAGTAACACACTGAATAAGTGTTATCCAATAATGAAAAGGTCTAAAAAGAAAATAAACTTCAACATAAATAAGAATTATACAAACTGATTGGACATCGTGGAATAAGACATGAGTTCCAGAATGACTCAAAAGCAAAGATAAACTTTTACAAGATGAGGATTAACATTTAGGGCAAAATTTCTTTGGAAACAGCAGAATAGACAACTGATACCACTACCCAAAGTGGTAAAGACTCTGAAAAAGAAAATAACAAATAAAGAATTCAATGATATAGACCTGAGAGAAAACTTGGAAGAAGAGAAGTAAATATAACAATTTGTAATCACACATTAAGTATATTTAAGTTAAAGGACCTTAAAGACAAACTACTCTAATTTAAGAATTATAAAGTTCCTAGAAGATGATGATAAATCAAAATAGATTCTGAAACAGCAATGGAAACAAAAGATGGAAATAAGGAGGGAATGATATTATTAAAAACGTTCTCTTGGAAGTGGTGCATGTGTGTGTGTGTTTGAAAGACAATGAATCTCTCTGAGAAGCACAAGGGCAGACCATGTTCTCTGAGTAAGAGTTCCATGCAAAAGGATTTTATTCCTTTCCTCCCCCTTTTTCCAAGAGGGGACATAAGGGTCCTTGTGGGGGCCAACTTTTAAAACTGAGGAGAAGAAATACAGGCCTTAAGAGCAGTGAGTGATTGTGGTGAGAGCATAGTGTAGGAGTAGGCCTCATGATTCAAGAGGTAGATTATCTTTCATCTCTGATTCTTGCTTCCTTTGTGAATTGATATTTTTAGGTATGAGAAACAACAGAAGACCCCACAAAGCAAAATCAAACAAAGAAGACATAAATGGCAGAAAGAGATGAAAGACAGAGACAGAGGCAAAAGGACACAGAAAGAGACACAAAGGTAGATAGATGCATAAAAGGAAGAAAACAAGATCCAATATACAGTTGTACTAACAAAGCAATGGAATAAAGAAAGAGGCTCAAATATTGTAGTCCCAAGCCTGTGAGATATGAAAGAATATAGAAAAGTATAAAAACATGAATACTGCTTAAGCCTAGAGGATTGAGAGAGAGATAATTTTAATTTTTTTTTAAGATTTAAGTTTATTTATTTTTAATTTTCAATATTTCCACAAGATGTTGAGTTCCAAATTTCTCCCCATCTTTCTCCTGCCCATACCCCAAGATGGCATACATTCTGATTATCCTTTCCCCCAGTATGCCCTCCTTTTTATCATCCCCCCATCTTATCCCTTTCTCCTTTACTTTCTTGAAGGGCAAGATTGATTTCTATACCCCATTGCCTATATTTCTTATTTCCCAGTTGCATGTAAAAACTCTTTTTTTTCACATTTGTTTTTAAAGCTTTGAGTTTCAAATTCTTTCTCTTCTTCTCTCTCCACCCATCACCATTGAGTAGGCAAGCAATTCAATACAGCTTTTAAATGTGTAGTTATGCAAAACACTTCCATAATAGTCATATTGTGAAAGACTAATTATATTTTCCTCCCTCCTATCCCACTCCCCAATTATTTTATTTTCTCCTTTGACCTTGTCCCTTTTCTAAAGTGTTTGCCACTAACTACACCTTACCCCATTCTGACATGCCTTCTGTTATCCCTCCCTCTTGTCCACTTGCCCCTTACTTTCCTGTAGGGCAAGATACCCAACTGAGTATATATATTACATTTACTCATTCCTTCTCACCTCCCCCTTCTTTACCTCTATTATGAAGCCCTTTTCTTGTCTTTTTCATTTGAGATAATTTGCTTCATTACATTTCTCCCTTTCTCCTCCCAATATATTCCTCTCTCACCCCTTAATTTTATTTTTTAAATATCATCCCTTCACATTCAACTCACCCTGTGCCATCTATCTATCTATCTATCTATCTCTATCAATCTCTCTCTCTCTCTCTCTCTCTCTCTATCTATCTTTCTATCTCTGTAATTATCTGTAATTACCCTAATACTGAGAAAGGTCTCATGAGTTACAAATATCATCTTTCCATATAGGAATGTAAACAGTTTAATAAATCTCTTATGGTTTCTCTTTCCTGTTTACCTTTTTATACTTCTCTTGATTCTTGTATTTGAAAGTCAAATTTTCCATTCAGCTGTGGTTTTTTCATCAAGAATGCTTGAAAACATTTCATTGAATGGCCCTGCATTGAATTTTCCCCAGAAATGTTATACTTATTATATTATCTGTGGGGTATGTGATTCTTGGTTTTATTCTTAGTCTAGAAGACTAGCCTCTGAAATATCATATTCTAAGCCCTTCAGTCCCTTAATGCAGAAGTTGCTAGATCTTGTGCTATTCTGATTGTATTTCCTCATTACTCTAATTGTTTCTTTCTGGCTGTTTGCAATATTTTCTCTTTGATCTGAGAACTCTGGAATTTGGCTACTCTCTTACTAGGAGTTTTACTTTTAGAATCCCTTCCAGAGGTGATTGGTGGTTTCTTTCATTTTCTATTTTACACTTTGTTTCCTAGAATATCAGAGCAGTTTTTCTTGATATTTTCTTGAAAGACAATGTCTAGGGTTTTTTTTTTATTATGACTTTTGGGTAGTCTGATCATTTTAAAATTCTCTCTCCTGGATCTATTTTCCAGGTAAGTTGTTTTTCCAATGAGATGTTTTTACAGTATCTTCTACTTTTTCAGTCTTTGGATTCTGTTTTTATAATTTTTTGATTTCTCATGAAGCCATTAGCTTCTATTTGCTCCATTCTAATTTTAAAGGAATTATTTTCTTTGGTGAGCTTTTTGATCTCCTTTTCCTTTTGGTCAGTTCTGCTTTTTAAGGCATTCTTCTCCTCTTTGGCTTTTTGTACTTCTTTTGCCTTTTGGGTTAGTCTGTTTTTTAAGATGTTATTTTCTTCAGTATTATTTTGGGTCTCTTTCACCCAGGTCCCACAGAGTTTTCCCATTGACCTTTTAGCTGTTTGTGGGTGAATAATTGTGGAAACTGCCATGTTAATGATTCAATCCTCTGAGGCCTACTCTGGTTAGTCTGGGGGAGGAGGGATAGGGAGTTGCAACCCATTCCAGACAGTGCTCTCTTCCCTGCCTAGTGTGAAAGTTGACTTCCCAGGTTGTCTTGGGATGGGAATTTTTTTCATTCTGTCATTTTGTAGGCTCTGTGGCTCTAGAATTTATTTAGAGTCATTTTTACAAGTATTTGGAGGATTTTAGGGGAAGACTCAGGGAAATCCCTTCTTTTACTCTGCCATATTGGTTCTATCCTTGTGAAATAGCTTAAATTTTTTTCCCTTAGGGATGAAATGGGAAAGATCAAAATTCATGGGAAATGGACAAATAAAGAAAAATAACTTACAAGGAAGGGAGGGAAGGAGAAAGGAAGAATGGAAAGAAGGAAGAAATTGAGAAAGGAAAGGGAGAAAGGAGGGAGGTAGGAATGAAGGCAGAAAAAAGGAAGAGAGAAATAAAAGAAGGAAGAAATGAAGAAAGATAGGAAGAGGGAAAGGAAGTAAAGAAAGAAAAACAGAAGGACAGAATAAGGGTAAGAAAGAAGAGAAGGAAGGAAGAAAGGAAGGAAGGAAGGAAAGAAAAAAGAAGGAAAGAAGGAAGAAAAGGGGAAAGGAAAACATTGTATTTGGAATCTCATAGGGTTTTTGTTTTGTTTTGTCTTGTTTTCAGTGTGTTTTAGTTTCTGTTATATATCTTCCACACATCATAATTAAATGTAAGAAAAGGGAATATCCTCGGTGGACACCTTAAAGTTTCTTGAAGTCAGCTACTAAAGTATCAAGCTATTTGGCTTTCCTGATTGGACACCAGAAGTTGGGCTATAACATTTGTATGTACCATGAGATAGAGATTGGAAACTGCCACAAGAACCGTGTCTTGTTCAAAGTGATTCAGAGTTGCTATTACTTTTCCCCTTTGATTTTCTTTAAAAAATTTAATTTAGTCTGGGTAAATTTTAAATGAGTTAAGGGGAGTGGACATTTACACTGAGGAGGAAAGTGAGATAATTGAATTACATCTTTAGCTGATGAATACATTATGATTTTCAAAGAATTTATTTGTTTCCTTTCATTTCAATTTGTATCTGGAAGTTTTTTCCTTTCCTGAAAAAATCTTGTATGATTTTTTTTGAAGTTTTTTTTTCTTCATGAACTGTTCCTATCCCCTCAGTAGAATGTAAAATCCTTGAGGGAAAGTGTTATTTAAAAAAAATGTTTGTTTTTCTACCCTCTAACAGTTACCACAACTCTTTGCACATAGTAAGTATTTTATAAATGCTTAGGGAATTATGTTTAATTTAGTTTTAGAAACTGAGGAAAATAGTCTAGTTCTTGCTTGAGATATATTTTCATAAATTAAACTAAAGGCCCTAAGTCATTTTCCATATTCATTAAAATCCAACAAGTCAATCTAGTTGAGTTCATACATAATTGGAGAGGTACCGTCGTAGTAGATTCATGGGAGCAGACTCAAATGTCTTCTTCCTCAGAATAGGCAGATATTGTTGATTTTATGTTAACCTAGAGTTGCTATTAGAGTAAATGGTGAAATAATATTTTTTGTTTCTTCTTCCTGAATGTACCTACCCTTTTGGAAACAATTAAATTTGACCTGAATGCAATGTAAAATACCCTGACATTAATCCATTTCTTTCTAGGGGAGAAAATAATTAAGGTAAGTGTCCATTTTGGTGGAGATAACAAAATATGTAATGAAAATCAAATAGATACTATGAACAGTATAGAAGCACTTTTGAATTTCTTTTGTTCCTATGTTTATTTATTTGTATAATTATTTTGTTTTCCTCTCAGTAAGATGAATTCTCCTTAAGTGAGATCTGTTTTCTTTTAGTCTTTCCATCCCTAGCATCTAGCATAATGCTTATCATAAAATAAGCACTTAATATCTGCTTGTTGTATTCAGTTGAATTGTAGAGAGTTTTGTCTGAAGGTAGGATAAGTAACTGAGCATGCTCAGGAAGGTAATGTAGCTCAAGCATCAAGTGCCACCTGCTGGCATGGAGGATATAACAACCAGTATCAATTGCTCCAAGCCATTCTGTTAGGGGGAAAATATGCTAGCGTTGGGTGGTTCTTACATGTTATATGTGGCAACTTTTCATTATTACTAAAAATGAATGTGAAATTTATTTCTGCCAGCAATAAAAAGTCATATTTGTAGTACTTACCTTTACAAAGATTATATATATATAGATAGACCCCAGTGAGTGGCATGTGGGATGTGTGTTTAAAGATCAAAGAGTCAGTTTCCATTGTTCCTCAAGTAGGGAAGAACCTATAAATCTGGGTTTGTGTGTACAAAACTATGACATTTTAAACTTAATACTTGTTGACTTCTGTCTCCCTCACAAGAATGAAAACTCCTTGAGGGAAGGGACTATTTTGATTTTGTCTTCATATCTCCATTACCTAGTTCAGTTCATGGCACTTTGTGTCCATGAATAATTATTGAGTTAGGTAGAAATTCCAGGTTTGACACTTACTAGTTCTGCAATCAAAGGCAACTCAACTAATATCTACGAGTCTCAGTTTTCTCATTTGTAAAATAGAAAAAAGTAGTTGAACTATTTGCCTCACAGAATTGTTGAAAGAAAAATTAGAGTATTAATTGTATAAGGGTGAGTTTTATTACAGAATCTAATCAGTCTGTTCAGCTAAATCATATAGGCATAGACAAAGTCTAAGTCATATACTTATAGAATAATGGTAGCTTTTCTGAAACAAAGATGCATTTCACATGTACTTGGGATTTCTATACCAGAGGATACTTGCATTTCTACATATTTTTTCTGCACACACACTCACTATATGTAAAAATATATTTCCCTGCTGTCATGCACATATGAAGCAGCTGCCGTTGTTGATCTGAGATTTTCCATTAAGACATATTTGTTCTTTCCCAGAGGCATTGAGAATCTCTCACTGAGGTGGAAGTCACACATGATGGCCCATTTCTATCTAGAGACGAACCGAGTGGAATGTTTAACACTTAAAGCTGCTGGGGAAGCAAGAGAAACAGGCTGGATCTTTCCTTCTCCACCAAGATTCCCTCTCAGTAGAATGCATGCCAAAGAGAAATGGCTATTGCAATCTGGGGGTGAACAGGACCTCTTCAAAGACTCTAATTCTCTTGGAGACTCACAATGGAAAGCTCATCTTGAGCAAAATGACTGACATTAAATTATATTGCATGTGTGATTACTACCCTGGGATGATGGTGTGCACTTTCTTAAACCTGTGGGGGAGAGGGTTAAATTAACTTACTAAATTAAAAGATTATATCAAAGGAAGTTAAAAGAAAAGAGGAAAAATCCATTTTTATGATTGGAAGAAATATGAAATTATATAGGGTAGCTGAAATTTTTTATGCCATTCAATTTTGTGAGAGTGTAGCAAGCCAATTAGATAAAATTAAATTTCAAGCCTGATTGATTTTTTAAATATTCATTTTAAGCACTGCATTTGGTGTTTATTGCATTACACAGGAAATATCAAGGAATGGCTGCTGCATCCAGGAATTAAATGAAACCTATACTGTCAATAGCCTAGCTGGGGCTTTTGATAAAGTATTATGGCATTTCTATATTATGCAGCCCCATAAAATGCTAAACATACACAGAATACAGGACTATAAGTTTAAAAAAGCACACACTGCAAGCCAGAGTGTTTTGGCATTTATAGCTGGCTAGCACTGGAAGATAATGAGTAGTTTGATACCTTGGAAATCATAACTATGAAATATATAACAATAGTATCCCATCAAGATGGATCATATATCATGAAATATTGGGGGATAATTCAAGTCTGCAATGCAATGTGTTTTTCATCAAGTAGAGGGCCTGTGTAAGCTATAACTTACTCAGGTATTACTCATATGGGAAATAATGACAAATGTAGTACAACTCATGAGGAATAAAAGAATCCATACAGGAGGTACATGAAGATTGTTACAACTCCTTTGCCCCCTTTTCTAAACTCTTCCTACCGATAAAGAGAAAACCCTTTTTATTGGCCGTGTGTATGTGTGTGTGTGTGTGCAAAATGAGGGAGAGAGAGTTAACTTAGCATAGGAATATTATATTGACCTCACTGTGATGATGGTACAGGCTAGGAGAACATGCCCATTGGTCCTTGCCCTCAGAAGAAAAATAAATGACAGAATGGCAATGTTCCATTGGGTGCCAGCTGTTGCATATCAATTCAACTAATTTATCATGTGTAAATAAATTTTCAGAACTGTAACATTTTTTAGTCCAAAATATATTTCTTATCTCCACATTGCTTTCTAAATGGATCTAGAATGGTTGTTAGAGCAAGAGAAACATGGGATCCTGACCTATAGTAATTATATGATACTTTTGATCTCCCCCCACCCGCAGCTTTTTAGGTGAAACATTTTGTAGGGTAGAACCATTACTCATGCTGTGAAATCAATTCTTTTCTTTTAATGCACTAATTGTTTTTTCCCAGCAAAATATGTTTGATAGCATTGTGTGTCACTGACAATAGGATATATTTAGACATATCTACAAACATTTAATTGGTTGGTTTCATTTTTCTTCTGAATGTTTAACAGTGACTATTTGGGTGGCTCAGGTAGAAAGTATAATATCATATTATGTCCAAAGCTGTGAAAAGAACAAGAGGTAAGTCTATTACAGTTGGATAAATGGTCTGTGGATGACTTCTGAGGAAACATAATATCATGTAATTATATAATATCAGAAGACATGCCAAAGTTGTAGACAATATCGGTGGACAGAGTATCCAGAATAGCAAAATCATAGCTCTTCCAGAGTACTTAATAATATTTAATAAAATTTTAATGATGAAAGGTAGGGAAAGAGAGAGGGTAAGGTGGGAAAAGAAAGACAGAGAGACAGACAGAGACAGACAGACACATAGACACGGAGGGACAGAGACAGAGAGGCAGACAGGTAGAAAGAGACAGAGAGAGACAAGTCAAAAGTAGTCATAGATAAAGATATAGAGACAGAGAAAAAGATTAACTTATTGAAACATATTGTAGTTTTGTGCAATGAGACAAAATACACAACTTTTTGACCTTAATTGTATTATTGGCATTCTTTTTCCCTCCTCTGAACTAAAGAGATGCAACTAATGATGACAGCAAATAATCCGATCAGAGAATAAAGTATCATCCACTTCTGGGAATAGAAGAGAGTCCAAGAGACCAGCCAGTTTCTCTCCCTGGCTGTAAATAAATAAGACTTGTACTAATTCTATGACATGTTTAGGAAATATCACTCAACACATACAATGCATGCTTACAGAACTAGATAATCTAAAGGATGTGCCAGACTGAATATATCAATGGGTTTAAAAAATTAGAGGCAGTGGGGTGTGGTAGAAAGAGCCAACATCAGTTCTGGGCTTAGATGTACCATCATGTGTTTATGGGTAAGTCAATTTGACTTTCTGGGCCTTTGGTTTTTCAACTGTAGTTGTACCAGATGATGGCTAAAGACTTTTTCTAATTTAAAATTTCATGAAATATATTCATTGTGAACTATTCAAGGATAGAGATGGTTGAGTAATATGTAGATTTATGTAATATGTCTAACCTTTTTTAAGTTTATGGGTAGTAGCTGATACATTTCACACACAAATCATGCTTGGGTATCACTGGCAGAGTGATGCTACTGGCCTGCTTTTAATAAATAAATATCCAGACCCAGTTGTCCATTGAAAGAAAATAATTTTTTGTCATTTGTTCCATTTTAAACCAATGATTGTCTGTTTTATTTTAAAAGCCTTCCAGCAATGGAGATATCATATCTTATCTTTTTAATCTAATTCTAAATACAAGAAACTGTCAGTAAGCTCTTCTTTATGTCTAATACAGGCTTAAAAATAAAGACTTGCCAAGGTTTTTTTTTTCAATCACTTATCTTTGACCTAGAAGTTTAATATAGCATTGCTTCAAAAAAAACCCCTTAAGTTTGATTTAAAATTTTAACAAAAGACTTGACTTTGGTTATTTGGTAAAGGTGGAAAAATCCTTAAAAGTCACAGAAGTCAAGAGAATGCTTTTAAAATTCTGTTTATGATAACCTAATTCTAGATTGAAGAACAGAACTTTGCAATACTCTCTTTAATTCTTGGAGGTAGTGGGTGCTGAACTGCATAGAGTACTGGACAAGATTAAGGAAGATCTGAGTTCAACTCTTACCTCAGATATTTACTGTGTGATCTTGGGCCCTCACTTAACCTCTCTTGGCCTCAGTTTCCTCAGCTGCAAAATGGAGATAATAGCACTTACGGAGTTATATTAAGAAATCACATGAGATAATGTTTGTAAAATTAATTATCATAGTACTTGGCATATAGTTGCTATTATGTAAATGTGTATTCTTTTCTCCTTAATACTTAAGTTAATTGTTAAAAAAAACTGAATGAAAAGTCACTGTTTCTTTCTCTTCAACACTAGAAATTGGCAGTTGGTTGAAGGGAGATGAAAGTTGTGGGGGAGTGAGGGAGGAAGAAAATGAATGAAAGACAATCACATCGCTCATTATTTCACCCCCTGGGGGAAAAAACAGTTGGTATCTAACTCGACACAAACTGGTTCTTCATGAAATATCATCAAAACTGGGACTAGTTTATCTGAAGAACTGAAAGGGCTTCAACTGAAGTAAGAAATGCAAATATAATAAAGTCAACTTCTGACCTATAGTGAAAGGAGTGGCGGTGGGAGAGAGAAGAAAATATTTAAACTTATTAAACTAAGCATTCCCATATTAAAAATTAAATGAGATAACAACTGTAAAGAACTTAGCATAATGCCTGGCACATAATAACTGCTATATAAATGTTAGCTTTGATTATGGTTATTATATTAACCATGATCAGGGGCTAAAAATCAACTTGAAGCAGATTGGATTTGGTCTTGGTGTCCAAAAGACCTATGTAGGGTCAATAAGACTAAATGCTCAGTAGATTTAAAGAGATAGTGGACATGCATTTACAAAGCAACATTAGAAATAGTGTCTGCATCACATAGTGGACAGAGATGGCTTTAGAACAGGCCTGAACAACATATAGCCCACAGCTATCTGCTGTCTGCCCAAAGATTTCCTGCAGCCTGTGAAATATATAGGGTGGCCCCTGCACACTCTCCTGTTTTTCATGTGACCCCTGACTAACAACCATCATTAGTTTGTCTCTAGTCTAAACTGTCATGTGATCTGTGGCAGCCAACCATCATCAGTGTGTCCCCGGGCTAACCTGTCTGTGGCCCAAAGAAGTTTATAAGTTATATAGGTCTGCCTTAGAGTCATGAGACCTCTATGCATTGAAATCCTGTCTCTGATCCATTCTGTTTAAGTAAGTCATTTGAGTTTTCAATGCCCCAACAGCACTTTAAGACTAAAAGTTGCAGCAAAGATGCTGTTCTGAATTGGTAAAAGTCCTTCCCTTGGAGTTCCTGAGTATATGTGTGTGTGTGTCCAAGTTTGTACATGCACACATATGCATGAATGTAAATATCCACACATGTATATATGTGCATGCATAATATATGTATATGTAGGTATACATCTATTTAATGTATTTCTATAGCTTTATAGGTAGGCATAATGGAGAAAATAAAAGTTTCCAGTTTAAGCCTGCCATATTTTTTCCCCTCACTTTTGGGATTAAAAGTTCACTTCATCATATTTCTTTATGAAGTGATTCAAGGAGAAATAGGTGAATGGAAAAAATATTGGTTTAGAAATCAGGAGAGTTGAGTTCAAATTTGGGACTTGATAAGAACAAACAGGAATATGATCAATTAATCAACAAGCACATGCTATAGGTATGTTATATGGCAAGCATCTGTTAGGTCCTGGGAATAAAAAGACAGAAATGAAATAATGAAATAGTATCTTAACTCAAAGAATTTACATGGAGAACTACAAGGAGAAATCACCATACATAATATGAATAACACATACATATATCAGTGCATGTATATATATACATATACACATATGCACAGACAGATGTGTGTATATGTATGTATATAAAATAAATACCAAATAATTTAGTGGGGTGGCACTATTACTTAGCGTGTTCAGGAATGGGATCAAGAAGGAGACAGAACTTAAGCTTTGAAGAAAATTAGGAAGTCCCATGAGGGAGGGAGGAGAACAAAGGAGCAAATTCCATGAATGGTGGTTTGGGGGATTGCCTGGTCAAGTTCATAGAAATGGCAGATGGAGATCAGTGTGAGTGGAGAACATTAAGAAAACTGGTCTGACTCAATCAAAAATGAATGAAGGGAAATAAGGTACAATAATATTAAAAGTTTGACGAAATTTTATAAGTACTTTTTCTTTAATAGCAGCAGAGGAGTTTACATTTGATTTTAACATGTCCAGAAAAAGTCACAGTGAATCTTTTCTCAAGTTCAGGCATAGAGGGAGATATAGAGAAGTCTATGGACAAAGGGAATGAGCACTCCATTTTCCAGGGAGAGACAGTACAAGTACACCAGCCCGAAAAGAGATCATACACTCTATGTGAGCGTGAGTGTGTGTGTGTGTGTGTGTGTGTGTGTGTGTATAAACACTTTGTAGTTTTGAGATGTATGGCTTAGAGAGGGAGATCAATTTGAAGGCTATGATAATTCAAGTAAGATTTGATGAGAGCCTGAACTAAGATGGTAGTCTTGTGGGTGGAGAGTAGGAAGAATTGAATATGTATATATACACACACACATATACATATGTATGCATATGCATATATATGTGTGTATGTGTGTGTGCTGAGTAGGTAGAATTGTATATATATTTATATATACACTCATACATATGTATATATATGCATATATATGTATACTAATAAATGGTTATATTATATTGACCAAGTAAGAAGTTTTGGACAATTGTAAGGCTGGGAACTTGGAATGATAAAAGTGTCCTTAACTGAAATAGAGACGTTTAGAAGATGGTTATATTTCAGAGGATCAAGACTATAACACTTTTTTCAGTTTATTTATTTTTAGCTTTCAACATTCACTTCCACATATAACAATGTTTTTTACATGGTGAATTTGAGATGCCTGCGAGGTAGGCATACAGTTAAAAATGTCCAATAAATAATAGTGATACAAGACTGGAAAGAGACTGATGCTAAGATTTGTTAGTTGTCTGTATGGAGAAGATTGATTGGTGATTGAAACAAAAGCCTCTGATAATAAAACATATTTCAACTTTTTTTGGTTCATCTTGAGTTTTTCTCCCATATTGGTCAAAAGATGGGTACTGTACTCTTACACAAAGATGTGGTGAGGAAGATAGCCTGCAATTCTGTTATCTATGATAATGGAGCAGAGTTAGTAAAAATCTAGTAGAGGATACAGAAAAAAAAATTCTATGTGATTTTAGAAAGTATCATGGGGTTGTTTTTGAAGTAGCTTTTACAATGCTGGGAATTTTTAAAAATTACAGTTATGAAATGTCTATCATCATCATTTTGGGCAGAAAATATTTCTTTGGCATGGAGAACTCCCAGTGTGGAAACACCCTCTATAAATTCAGGTCAGCACCTCTTTTGCAGTTTAGTCTTTCTTAGTGAGTTACCTCAGACACTGAAAGATGAAGTAATTTCCTCAGACGCTCACAGCCAGTGTATGGCAGAGTTAGGGCCTGAACGCAGATCTTCCTGACTTTAAGGCTAGCTTTCTATCCACTATGATACTGCATCTCCTCCAATTACTTGTCTAACCTGAATTTTTATTATTTTTCTTGTAATCACTTTTATTTTTTTGTAATAGAAAAACAGCTGTTCATCTTCCTCTTTTCTAGTATTAGTTTATATTTTTGATGAGCATTATTTAGTTATGCTTTTATCTCCTCTTTTTAAGGCCAAGTAATTGCAATTTTTTTATCTTTTCTCATATCTTCATAATCTGTTTCACTGAAGCCAAAGTTAAAATGATTTTGCCTTCTCTGAACACATACCAAGTAGTATTAGAGTAAGTTAAGATGACTCAGACACATCCTGGGGAGCAGGAAAGACATTGATCTGGGATTAATAATTAGTTGCACATAACACACCAAAAAACTAAAACACACCTGGGGATAAATGAAAATGAACTGCATGCAAAAGTGCTTTGTTGACTCTTTGGAAAGAAAAATACTAGATAAAATTCCGGGAGGTATTATTATGCTACAATGTTCATTACCTGGCTTATAAAAATAGTGGCAATGCTGAATAGTTCTTTATGTGAAAAAGCTAGTAAGGATGTTTCCCATCTGTTATATACGATTCACGATGCTAGGTTCCAGAGGACTTCAGATCACCTAGTCCATCACCCTGCTTTGAGGCAAAACTGCACGTAAATCATCCTACTTCTTGGAGAGATCTACAATAATAGGGAATTTCTTTTTGTAAGAATCATTTGCAAAAACCAATATATTTTACTTTCCAACTATGAATTTAACCTAAATCTCTGCTATTTACTATTGTCCTTTGAGCATACTTCATCTTATTCTTTCCTTAAGGAAAAAGAGAAAACAGCCCTTCATCATCTCCCTTTTCATTGCAATTCATGTTTTTGATAATTATTTGGTTCAACTACTTTCATTTTTTCTTAAGACCAAATGTTTTCACGTCTTTTTTTTGTTTGTTTAAGACTTATGAGAGCATCAGTATATGGAAGTCCTGGCATGAAAACACACTCCACTAATGAAACTCACCAACTCATCTGTAAATCATCTTACAGAATTTCCTTGAAGGGTACTCAAGACCTTCCAAGTTAGCTTACCCTTTGACCAGTCACTTTCCCTTTGGATTCTGCTTGCAAAAAATAACTTGTAAAAACTTGATGAAAGAAATTGAACTTATAATACTTCCCTTTTCTCAGGCAGAGGTGTTTTCACCAAGGAAAGGGGGATGGATAACATAATATTCAATGCTTCTCCATGGGTTAGCATTCTTCACGTGACAGAGTTAAGTGGATGAACCTCACTAGGCAAACTAAGGTGAAATTTAGTTTGGCAGGGATCCTCTTTATCATTGGTGGAAAGGGAAAAGATACTAAGGAATTCATCAAGTTAATGATTTTTCAGGTGATGGACAAGAAAAGTAGAACTTTGTAGTCTGATGTAAAATGGACAATGTAAGAAGTTGAATTCCCCACATTGTATTTTGGGGTCAAAACTCCAACCAAATTTCACAACAATACTAAGAGAGCCCATGTTAAAAGGGTGATAGCCATAGATTGGCTATGGATAGATGTTTATGAAACTTAAAATAAATGTCTTTCCTGGGATCCCCAAGAGCCAGAAGACTTGGTCAAACCTGCTCTGGATAAAATTGGTAAATTTCTCAATGTTTTAAAAGTTTCACTGTGGAAGGTATGGGAGGATTCATTCTTTTCTCAAAATGAAGCTTTGGACAATAGAATTTTGCAATCTTACACTTCCAGGGAGCCTCTTTCCATGGACATCACCCTCCAATTTTCTTTCTTATTCCCTTCCCTCCCCCTTTCCTGTCATCCTTACAGCACTGGAAAAGTTTAAACAAAAATGACTTTGTTTGGTTCTGCAGAATTAACACAACACTCAAGTTTAATTTTAATTGAATGCAGACTTTTTTTGAGCAGAGAAAAGCCTCTGACTTGTGCACATAATTTCTGCACAGCAGGAGGAGAGGGAAGTTGGTCTGAAATTAGCAACTTTTCTTTAGGCTCCCTCTGGAGGGACGCCACCCAAACATTCCTCTTTTAACTTTCTTTTTCAGTTTTTCAGGAACCTGGGCAGAAAGGTGGCAGGATTCCATTTCTTCACCTGGGGCCACCAAATTTTTCAATATCTAAGAAACATTTAAAAAATGGCCCAATTGATGCTGTCCCTGCCTTTGGGAAAAACTAGTGCCCTCTGCCCCCATTTATAAATGAAATCAAAAGCAGCTCCCCAAAATACTGAACAGTTTACAATACAGTAACAGGCTTTTAAGGAAACAGTGAGGTCAGCTTGTGGTTAATGTTGTGTCTGCCTTGTGGCTCAGATGGGGACATGAACAAGCTTGCGAATGCCAGCTGAAGGAAGTGAATCCCTGTGATCTGCTCCTTGCTCAACCCTTTGCCAGTGAGAGACTACTAATAGCCTCATATTTTGGCAGATCCTAGGCACCCATTCAAGGATCTAGAATGGACACTTTCTTCTATGTTTTCACTTTTCTAAATAGCTCAGATGATTTAGGGCACCCCAAATAGATGCCTTTTTATATTTACTGTCTCCCAAAGAAACTAACAGCAAACAATGCACTAAATGGCAAGAGCTAAGACAGCATTTCAAAAGGAGTGAGACTATTTCATTGCTCCCCCCCACCCCCTTACTTCCTTTCCTAGGAGTGAAAGACATTAGGAGCAGAAAGTATGATCTACTATTTCTGTTTGGTACATGTAAACAGCTAAGAACTCTAAGTTACATGTGTCCATCTCCTGAAAAAAATCCCTCATGGGGTAAAGGAAAATAGCTAGTTCAGTCATTTATCATATTCTGCCTTATATCATACATATTTGTATACATTTCTTAGCTAACAATTGTTAGTAAGTTGCTTAGTGCTGTTTTCTATGCTGCTGAAGGGCAGTGAGTGTCAAGAGTGCTCTAAATGCAGCACCTTTGTTTAGCACCCTCTAAATTTACTATCCTGAGGCATAGCCTTAGCTTCCCTCCTTTGGTTATAGATCTTTTTCCTGGCTGAATCACTTCTTTCTCTCTACAGTCTGTCTTCTTGTTGTACTGCTGGTGGGAAATAGTCACTGAAAGAAGATAATATGGCATCATGATGTTTCTGAGAAATCTTTGGGCTAGAAATTGGAATACTTGGCATCTAGTCCTGACTCTGTCATTAACTTGCAGTAGATTTTGGACATTTTGTTTCAGTATTCTTGGTCACCATTTACTCATTTATAAAGTGAAGAGCTGAAATAGATTTCTCTTTCCAGCTTTAATATTTTATGATTATACAAGCTCCCAGTGACTCTCCCTAATCATGAACCTTGGATGACCATTCTGTCATCATGCTATGTTGATTACTTTGTCACCTGGTCTTCCAAAGATAGATATGACATCAATGCAAGTCCTGTCTATAGAGCACAAAGAACAGGGAAAGCTCTCAGGAAGAAATGCAATACTAATAAAAAAAATGAGATAGACACAGAGAGCAGTAACAACTAGCTTTCAAACAATGAAAGTATAACATCAGAAAGCATTTAAGAAAGAAAATTCAAGGCCATACAGAGCATGAGCATTCCCTCTTAACCCACAAAAGGCAATACAAGTTCTCATTTAACTTCCATGAATGACTTGAAAATCACTTGTACTCTGAAATGACACTAAATTGCAAACTAATTTTGCCTCTGGGATACAACATAAATAATGAGTTAGCAAGAAGAAGTCCAAATAAACTAACATACACGTGATATTTATAAACAAGTGTTTTGTTGTTTTTAAGTCTGACATTGCAATGTGAATGCAACTAGTTAAGACTTTCACTGTGTCAGCAGGTGAAGTGTCTGACAATAAGTCAAGTTTTAATAGAACATTCTTGCAGAGTCTATCATGCTACGACAGCTCAAAACCCTAACAAAGGTATTAGGAGGCTAGGATACACAAGTATGGTCTTCTTTAGTATCCTGGTTGGGGGAGAGGGAAAGCTAGGTGACTTTATTGGCCACTATTCTTTAATCCTACATTGTTGCAATGTAGAAATTTACAAGCCAACTACTCTCTCAAGTAGATCAGGAGTCCTGGGGGTAGGTAAGGTATAAGGTTATCTAAACTGCCTCAATTTTTTATATTACTTTTCATAAAAGCGCCTATTTTACTTTAATGAAGTCCTACTTAGATGCTTTCATTATTGGTCTGGGAGACTGTTCTTGGATCTGAAAGGTTATTCCTAAAAACTGCGAACTCTGAAGGATTCTCAGATTAGGGAAAATTTGAGCAGAGGTTCTCAAAAATGTTATCATCTAAATATAGAGAGGTTTATCCTCAGAAGGTTGAGTATCAAGTGATGAGTAACTCATTCATTCATTTATCCATATATTTATCCAGACATCAAGTAGGGGATGCAGCAGATGCAATGGAGTCAGGAAGACCTGAGTTCAAATCTGTTCTCAGAATTACTAGATATGTGTCACACACACACACACACACACACAGGCGTGCATGCGCGCGTGCGCGCGCACACACACACACCTCCCTGAGCTGGATATATATCTGAACAGAATTCTTTATCTTTCTTCCTAAATTCTGAACTTCTCATTCTTTCAAATATTCCTATTTCTCTCAAGTGTCCCACCTATTTTCTATTCATCCAGGATGACAATCTAATGGTAATCCATGATTTTTCCTGTTCCTCCTCCCCATCCTCTTCTTCTTTCCTGGTATTAGTTCTAGCACATAATAGTTGCTTAGCAAATGCTTGTTTAAATTAAACTGAAACTGAGAGTTCCCTTCTGCTTATTTGTTTTCTTATTATTCATTATTTTCCATTTCTTTCATTTTTAAAGATAAACATGATATTCTCTCAGATAATGCAGGACATAGAGAGGCCTTTTACCTTTTCCTCTAAGAAATCAACATTTTATTGACATGTAGGTATTACTTGTCATTTGTAGAAAAATACAGGTAGTGTATTCTCTGAATGTCATTTGTTTTCTAGAACTCAGTCCTTGAGTTCTTATCAGTTTCTATGCTATATCTTGCAGTAAACTTATGTGTCTAAATATGACATAACAGTCTATATGTATAGAATCTTCTAGGCCAACTTGACTCTATCAAGAGGAGGCTTCTTGTCTTTTCCTATGATTCTACTGAAGTCTTACAGACAGTAAGATGTACAGGACAAGGAGAAGCTTTCCTCTGTTTGCATCTTACAGAGTTCTTCAGCAGAAACCCAACCCCTAACCACTTCTATCTCACCCTTTCTCTCTCTATTTTTTTTTCAATTTCTGTTGAGAGCTTAGACACAGTCTTGTCTCTTAACGGTGTCGTTGTCTTTCTTAATGTCAGAAATCCTTATGAGGTTTGCAGCTGAAAACCAGAATTGAAAATAGATGGTGGTGGTTACCTTGAAGAGATATTCCAGAGCAAAAGTGTCACACAAGCAGTCACAAAAGTCCCATTCTGTATCTTTGTCAAGAAAACTCCAGATGGGGTCATGAAGAATCAAACATGACTGTAAATGAATCAACAATAATAACTATTTGAAAATAACGTGATGTTATTGATTAGTGGTATAAAACTCCAACGAAAACAGACCCACTAAACTGTACATAAGGATCCTCGAAAGGTGGATATTTATTTAGAAAATGATATGGTAGCATTATCTATGTTTTATTATATTTTTATTTGTTTTGTTAAATGTTTCCCAGTTACATTTTAATTGGGCTGAGCTCAGCATTATTGAAGTCCATTCTTCAAATGGACTTCAACTGAGCTTGATTGCCACTTCCATCATATACCATGTTGGACCTAGAGTAAGGAAGTCTTGGATTCAAATGTCACTTCTGATACTTACTAATGCAATGATCAGGTGGTATTGATGGCCACTCATTTGAGTCTATTCGGCAATGAGAATATGGCCTTCCATGCCTCTTCTGCTCCCACTGGTAAATATGAGCTTGCTGTACACAGAAATTCTGAGTAAGGACAAAGCTTTCCATGGTCTTTAAAGTATCAAGGATTGTCTCTTTCTAAATTCCACCTTTTATGAGGTAATGTTAGTTTGTTGTCAAGAGGCATATGAATTTGTAGAAGTACCTGACTAGAAGTCAGCTCTGGTACTCCATCTACTAAGTACCAGTACTCTTTTGATTTGCTTTAGTTCAGTCACATAATCTTGGGATGATAGTTAATTTGTTTTCCACAGAATCAGACAGATATCCCTAGTTACAAAAGTATTAGTCTCTTAGAATTAGTTGGTAGACAAATGGTACAGAAGGACAAGAAAAACATAATGAATGTCCACCTAGCATATGTGAACCCATTCATTGCCAAAACTATGGTGATGCTCCTGACTACATAGAAGCTGCAAGAGTTCTAGGAAATGTATAGTTTGTATTTAGTTTCTCACTGTGACCTTGTGTAAGAGCAGAAGAAGAAATGTAAACAACACAGTTTCCACAGGATGCTGAACTCCCGTCTGAGAGAGTCAATCATTAGACAATTCAATGGTACAATGGAAAGGCCACTGGCTGTGGAGCCAGGACGACCTGCATTAGAACCTAGTCTCAGACACTACTAGCTGTGTGATCTTGGGTAAGTCAGTTAACTTCTCTGCAGTTTCCTCAACTATAAAATGGGGTAATAGTAGCATATTTTTCACAGGGTTGTGGTGAGGATAAAAATATATTATTAATAAATAGTAGTAATAAATAGCATGTAGCAAGTGAGCTAAATACATAAATAAAAAAGCAAATAGTACATAGTAGGCACTTAAGAAATATTTATTTCTTCCCCTTTTTTATTGGATGAAGACACAGAAAATTCACATTCAGGATCTCTGGTCAGCCCAGCACAAGGCCTGCACCTCAGGGTGTCTGTACATAATTGTTGACAACGTTCCTTTACTAAGGGTAGCTATATATCATTTTCTCCCAAATATTTTTTAATATGGACATACATGGAAATAAAACAAATCCTTTGAAATTATAGCAGTTTTAAGAAGAAGACGGCATGATATTGAAAAGGAAACAGCTATCACATATTCCTTGTTATACTCTGGGCCTTGTTAGAATTGACACTTTTCTCAGTCATGGCTGTCTCTGACAAGTGCCTCTGACTGTTTCTGGCCAGGACTACCCCAAAGCAGAACAGGCTGAATGGATTCAGCAGTCAATCTTGCCACTGCTGGCAACCTGGTGTTCCTCTGAGACATTCACAGTAGCTCCTTTCTGTAATAGCTGCATCCTGTCATTTCATCTTAGGCCTTCAGCCCCCAAAAGTCTCAGGACTCAAAACTTGGGGACAGGCAGCTACAGATAGAGGGAGGTGACATTAGCTATGTGAATGAGGGGGTCGCCAGGGCAGCTGTACCTGTAAGGTCTATCTCACAGGGCAATCATGAGATTCTAAAGAGATTATGTGTGAAAGCTCTGCAAACTTTAAACCATTATCCAAATGGCAGTTATGATTATTTTCTTTGTGGTACCAGATGGGTCATCACCTTGCTCCATTCCTTTGTTTTCTCATCAGTAAAATGAGGGGTGTCAAACTAGACCACCCCTAAGGTCTCTTTCATCTATAAATCCCTTGGCCTCTGCAATCTTTGCATCTGTCCGCAGAATGGCCCTTAAAAAGAAAAAAAAATCACCAAACCCACAATCTGGCAAACTTCAAAAATTCTCTCCTAGCTCCAGAATAATTCCAAAATTTCCAATTGTTTTCAGTCCACTGAAGAAAGGGTATGTGATACACATTGCAAATAAACTCTTCTGTATAGCTACTAGCTCTGAAGAGCTTTATCAATTTTATCCAACTAATGATGACAGTGGGGCTAAATCTGTACATTTGTTTAGCTCTCTCATTTGAAAACAAAGTGAATCTCAGCCAACCAATTCAGTTGGGACTATTCTTAAATATCGTCCTCCCACATGAAGCAGGTTTGCCTAGACTCAGAAAATATTTATTCTGTATCTCAATCTGCATGCAGTCACACTGGTCCTTTGTCTCAGAATCCTAATTCACCAGAAATGGGTGGATTGCAAATGCCAAGGAAGGCAGATGATGTTTTTCGAGACATGGCAAGAATAAGATGGCTCTTGGAAAATACCACGCCAATCACTGGAAAAGCTGTATTTGCTTTAATCAATTTGAAATAGATTTCAGTGGGATCACTACATGGTCTGACATTTATTAATGATTGGCTGTGCAGACTGCAAGTCACAATTTGCCCATCGGTTAATACGAATTGGTCAGTGTGAATCAATGACAGTGGAGTCAGGCCATATTCTTCATTGTGGCATGAAGATATCAGGGCACATAGTTCAATGTCCTTCACATTTACTGAATACCAAGTTAAAAATATATGTGTCAAAAACACATTTCCTAGACTGAAATATGACCCTGTGGTTTGCGTGAAATTCAAAGTGAACATAGGATGCTATTCATGGTCTACATCAAAGCAACTTTTTTCCTCTCATTTCCTGTTTCTTTTTCTAAGACAGCAAGAACCATAGTACTGTGCAATGAGACTTTGTATTAAGGCAAAGATGATCTCTTAACTATAAACTGTAGCAGAAACTGTATCAATGATAACAAACTTTACATTTTATGTGTTACTTTGTATTTGGAGATGCTAACTAGTAGGCAGAAAAAGTTGCATTGAGTCTTTATGCCTTTGCATGTATTTGCTCCTATTTTAACCATACAGTGTTAGAGTAGTTTTTGTGTTTGTTTTGTGATTTTTTAAAAAATAACTTTTACTCTTTAAATAAAATTTCATGTTGTTTCTAAAAAACAAACAAAACAAAACAAAAAACAAACCTAACCTCTTCCCTAGCCAAAAAAGAATTAATGGCATTTTAATAAAAGAATAGTTATTTGGGCATCTCTGTTTCTTAGGCCAAAGCCAATCATGACAGTGGGCTCAAGGCTTATATGTTCTATTGGAAGAGAAATGTTCAAAAACATGGCAATCAACTCTGGTTAATAATTCATTTTTTAAAAAATAAATTTATTTAACTTTTTACATTCATTTTCACAAGATTTTGGGTTCCGAAATTTTCTCCCCATTTGT
>CM053773.1:91658197-91709662 GCA_028658325.1 Potorous gilbertii | reverse complement strand
CACTGTGTTGCTGCGCGGCTTCCACTGTTCCAGAATTTGTCAGGAGTTCTTTTTACAGGAAATCTATGGGCTGTGGGTTCGGACCTAGCATAGGTAAGTCTTTCTACTCCGCCATCTTGGCTCTGCCCCCCCTGGTTAATAATTCATAAAAGAATGAATATTAAAATGAGGGACTGGACCTGAACTTTGATTATGTCATTTAATTCTTAAGTTCTACCTCCACTCCCCAGCCATGGGCAATCTATTCAAAGAATTTATACCCTCCTTGGAGTCTACCATTGCATCCTGGGCCATCTCTAGTTGTCCTGATGAATATCAGGCCACTGCACCCAGATGGCTCAGGAGAAGAAAGTGAGACTGATGACCTTGCACAGCCCCTCCTCATTCAAATCAAAGTCAACTGCAAGTCAAGCTATCATCTTGATGTCATGATCCTCTTCAAGAAAAAAGGACAAACACAACAACAACCCCCCAAGCCTGAGCAACAGAAAACCCAATAGGTTACCCGACCTGGGTGGGTGTCTAAACAAGAAAGCTTGTCCACTTTCATTATCAGTAACATGCTTCAAAGAGACTAAACTTTTAAAATCAAGACTTTAGAGTAGGGGGTAGAGGGATTCTGGATCTCCCCCAAATTGTTGGCCATTAATAATCTTTCTCTCAACAAACTTAACTAAGTTCCTGCTTTTTGAAAGAATGGTAGAATAGGAAGACTAAAGTTTGGTGAAGTTAGAAGACCCGAATTCAAATCTTATTTCTCCAAGCCCCTTCCACAGCTCTCAAATTCCTCAGCTATAAAATGAGGCACTTAGATGAAATACTTTCTAAGGTCTTTTCTAGGTCTAAAATTCTATGATTTTATGACTATCTAAAGAACTAAAGCCAGTTCCAGTATATGCCATCTATGCAGTGAAAAGTCTATTGAATTTGAAGTTAGAAAAGTGGGGTTCAGCCCTAGATTCTGATGGCTGGACAGTTGTGTAATCCTGCATAATCAGTTAGGCTCCCTTCAGCCTCAGTTCCCTCATCTATAAAATGTGTGTGTAATTTTAGCCATCTATAGTCCTGCCCTGCCAAACTAAAGAGTTCTATAACTGTAAGGTATTAATTCTAGCCTATGTAATAATGATGGAAAGCATGGTATAGTACATGAAGAACTGGCCTCACAGAAGAAAGACATGTGTTCAAGTCCTGTCTGTGACACATATTAACCCCATGACCCTGGGAAAGTCCTCTGTAATGGATGAAAACAGAGAGAGACAGAGTTTCTAAGTAATTAATGATCAATTTATTAATTAGATCAGCCAGCAATCAACACATTGGTATTCAGTGGTTTATCTTGGTAACCAAAGACCCCAAGTAAGACCATGAAATGCCTTAAATCCCTTTGGAAAGGAGGCTACCCTGACAAGTGAAAATCAACCCTGATTGGTAGATATTTAATGAGCAGGTGGGCTAAAAGTCTTCTGCTCCTTCTGCTGAGAACATGGCTTGATCATAGGACTCTGCAGCCTCCAGGAATCTGGATGGGGAAAGGTATCATCCTGACCTCCCAGGTTAATTTTCTCCTAATGAGTTGGGTTGCCCTAAATTCTAATGGAAGGGATCAAGGACATGGGGTAATTTCTCCAGGCAAAGGCTTATCCAAACTGTATTCTATTTGTACTGTAAACAGAAATGAGTTGTCCCAGTTGGCTGGGGTCCTAAGGAGCAATCTCGTCAGTCAGCCACATCCTTCAGAGGTTGAGTGACCATTTCAAGTGTTGGGCCTTAACCGAATTAAGATGAAAAGGATGGATCACAGCTTAATAACTGGTTATTAATATAAATAGCATGATGTTGATTTCTTCCACCCCTAACCTTTCAGTGCTCTAGGACAACACCATAACACTCTAATTATAGAGAACATCCTGACCAAAATTCGTAGAGATAGTTTTATCATTGAGGGATTTCATATATAAATTAAATAATGGATCTGGTTCATTTTCCTATTAATGATAATAAAACAGAGCTTGCTTTTAACATGCTTTCTGGATCATCAAATAAGCACATAATTGCATTCTGTATCATTTGTATTTTTTGTTATTTTTAGTATTCCAATTTTTCTACCTCCGAAGAGACTGGCATAGTACATAAATCTATTCTATTAATTAGACTAATCAATTCAACTCAATGAGATTCAGTGTGAAACAGTGGATTCACTATAGTTGGAAAAAGGAAAATAGGTTTAATAGTCAATAGTCATTAAATGTTTATTAAATGCCGACTATGTGACAGGCATGGTGCTAAGCTCTGTGGATACAAATACTGAAAACAAAAAAAAAAAAGACACAAAAAGGAATCTGAAAAAAAAGTAGGATATGAAGAATGAAATCAGAGAAGTCACAGAGCAGTGCACCCAGGTGAGCAATGAGAAATCTGAGTTGGATTCCCTCCTTAAATGGATGTTCTGGAGTATATGGCTCTACTTTCCAATCCAAAAGGCAAAAGATAGTGATGTGGCAGAGTAGCAAGATGGAATCTTGCAGGATGATGCAGTTTTCCTAGCAATGAGCTTCCTGAGGCAAGGTGAAGAAGTCAGAAAAGTCACAGGTAGCACAACCAGGTTGAAATCTCAGTCTGGATATTTTATTACTTGTGAGACCCACTCTGAGTCTCAGTTTTCCCACCTACAAAATGAGAGAGACCAGACAGTCTCTACGATCCTTTCCAGATTGAAATCTAATATCCTATTATTTTTTTTCTAAAAAGAAATCTAAATTGTTTTATTTTCTTTGTAATTTATGGAATAAAACAAGCTTTTACATAACATAGTATAATAATAAAAAATGAATGTGCTATCCAATGGTTTTGGATAAATGGAACTTCACCACTTTGCTTACAATGCCAATGTTTATAATTTTGCATCTCATGATAGTGTCTAACAGTAAATTCAGAGAAGATTCTGATATCTCATATTCCAAGTGTTTTGCTCTTTACTGTAATATCCTATATATTTCCTTTCTTTACAAATCCTTACTTTTCATGGAGACAGGAAAAAATATCTCTGGGATAGGAGGAATCAGGGTTAGAATTAACTATCTTTTCACCTGGGGCAAAAGATTAGGGAGTTTAAAAAAAAACCCTTACAAGTGGCCAGTGTTTTGGTTACTGAGGAAATGAAGCACATACTTTAGAACTTCTTGGAAAGAAAGTCATCCATAGTAGTGTCAGTTATGCTCTGGCTACTTTATCAAGATAGAAAGAGCCATTCACCATGAGGTAGGTTGCTGTTGCCAGTGATTGCCACCATCACAAGAGGCAGGCCAGTGAGAGGAGGAAGCCCTCTCCCACTGCCGCTCACCAGGAAGTGGCTGCCAATGACTCTAAACTTTCCACCCTGAGGCAAGGCTCCAGTTGTCTGACCTACCCTACTTATATCTCTGGGAAGAGGCAAAAGCAGCTACAAAATGCAATCATCAAAGCATTTCAGTTCTTCCATCAATCAATCAATCAAACCATCAGCAAGCAGTAAGGTGCCAGCCATTGACTTAGGGAACTATAGTAGTTCAAGATTCACTGGCAAGAGTAATGGTAAGGAAGCTTCAGGATTCAGGGTGCCTGGAATCACAAATAGCTCATTACTCAATTTAATTGTACATTTCTCCCTTAATACCTTCTGTTAACATTTTGCAATTGTAATGTTTTCCATCTGTGTCTTTGCTTGAATTGTGAGTACAGCTGAAGTAAACTAGTATCAATCTGACTTTCAATCTCCTATTTGCTTAGTGTTGACACACTCACACCAGAAGAAATACTATCTAAGCCATGCACTTTGTGTTATGACATGCTTTATGCCCAATATTCAAAGCCTCCCTTCTGTTCTCCAGAATGCTTTTCCATTCCTCCTCCTCCTCCTCTTTGCTGTAGCAGCAAAGAACAAATGCATCTCTGTCTATTTAGGAATCAATACAGACATCAGCACTCTGAATACAGGCAATAAATGTGAAATGTTAGTTCAGAGACTGTTGAGCACCCAGATAGGCTTGCATTTGATGCCATAAAAATGTATGAGAACAATATCATGTATTCTTTTTGATAATGTTGCTTGAGAAAAAATGCTTCGGTGCTTTGGTCACTCTAAAATAGGCTATCAAATTTGGGTGTTATTCACTCCTTACATTTTGCTCAATGGTAGGAGATAATCTCTTCCGGTAGCTATTTTTGAGTTTATGCTGATAAGTGGGATGGAATTAGGATATAAACCAAGGGAAGAAACAAAAAAGAAATTTGTTATGAATTATAGGAATAAAACCAAAGGAAATAGCAGTATGTTTTTAAAACATTGTAGCATGGCCACAGTTCCATTTTTTTCTCCAGTATAGTAAAAGCTAATATTTGTAGTGTATTTTTAAGTTTTGTAAGAGATAGCTAGGTTCTCTCATTTAATTCTAAAAAACAACCCTGCAAATTATGTGTTTTTATTTACTCCATTACAGATGAAGAAACTGAGACTGAAGAGGTTAAATGACTTGTTCAGGGTCAAATAAATATCAGAGACACAGTTTGAACTCAGCTCCTCCTAACTCCAAGATTTGAATTTTATCTACAGTACAGTTTCACTTAGCTGCTTCTTAGCCACCTGAGATTACATTGAATCTAATGTTGTTTGTCCTTCACTCTTGAAGATGACCATGACCTCAGTGAGGTGATACCATGACATGTAAGTGAATTGAATTTAAGTGAGGGAGGGCTGTGTAAAATCATCAGCCTCACTTTCTTCTCCAGAGCCATCTGAGTCCTGTGGCAAGATATAGATCAGGACAACTGGAGATGACCACGAATTCAGTGATGGACCTTTGGCTTCTTCAAGAGAAGAATTTAATAGATCTCAGTTTGACTGAGGTGATGTCCATTCAATGATTAAGGCTAGGTAAGAAATGAGGCAGAAAATGGAATCTAATGTAAGATAGTGTGCAAGGAAGTCTAGGATCAGCATCAAAACTTGCTTCTGTTGTTAGTATTAAAATTCGCTATTCCCCTACACAGTACTTGATCACCTAAACTGCTGATGGAAGAACTCAATACCAATAACACACAATGGTGGCTAGTTTGTCCATAACTTTACTTTATGACATGATAGTGTTTGAGTTTAAGATTTAGATTAAATAGTAAAAAGAGTAGCTTCCTGGAAACAAGTCTTATAGAGACTAAAGATAATAACAGAGAGGTGGGGGAGGGGGGGTAATAGATTTCCAGTATCTTTCTCTACACTATTTTGATTTGTTGTTCTGTCTAATCCAGAGCTTCATGACCTTGCATGGGGTTTTCTTGCCAAAGATACGGGAATACTTTGCTATTTCCTTCTCCTGTGGATTAGGCCAATAGAATCACACATATAGTGAGTATCAGAATTATCGGAATCCAGATTTGAAGGAAGGTCTTCCTGACTCCAAGCACAGCCCTCTATCCACTGTGCTACTTAGCTATCTCCAAAGTAAATAAAGGTTAAGGGACTTGCCTAGGGTCACACAGCTAGTATGTGTGTGAAGCTGGATGTGATCATAGATATTCCTGACTCCGGGCTCAGCATTCTATCCACTGAGCAATCTAATGGCCCCATTACGATACTTGCCTATTAAAATAAACAATTTTAAATTCTTTACGTTGCATTTGTGGGTAATGAGATTGCTGAAAATCTAAAATCATTCTTATCGACTGGGTTGTGGGGTCATTAGGCAAAAGTACAACCTTTTATTTTGTTTTGTTTGCAAATGGAGAAAAGAGGGAGATAAATTTAGAATGTATCATGCCGGGACTTGTAATGCAATAGGCCATGGGCAGTCTAAGTGGACAAGATAGAGAGTTATGTATTTAAGAAATGAGATAATCAACTCATGGACCTCAAGAGAAAAAAATGGAAATATTATCTTACCATCTCTACCCACCATCTCTGCTACCTAGGTGGAAAGATAATTTTAAGACAAGAGATACATATTTAAGACCAGAACTAGCATGGCATATAATAGGAGTTAATTCCAATATAGTGCTTTGTAGTTACAATGTATTTCAAATAACGTTTATTATTTGATCTCTCTGGGAAATGTTTTGATTTTCCTTGTCCTTATTTTATAGAAAAGGGAACTAAATCTTGGAGAAGCCCCTGAAAATTATTTTTGCAAGTTTTACACTGTAACAGAAATATTAATAGTCATGATGATGATGAGGAGTAGGAGAAGGATACTATAATGTGTTGGAACCACCTTAAGAAAGCTGATAGCTGAATTTTTAGTGTGAATACTTACATCTCAAAAATCTTGCAAATGTTTCAAGTCAAATCAGGACTTGATTTTTTTTGTGTGGTTGATTGTTTATACTTTACAAAGTGATGGAGAAAATGTGAATAATGCAGGTTAAATTTAAAAGATGTCATGCTGTGATAACTATAAATTTTATATTATCTGATGTTGTAATGATAGGACTCCAATATGGTGTTACTTAGGCTAAATGGTCCTAAGACCCATAAAAAACCTCAAAAATATATAGCCTAAGACAGACAAGTTTGTATTTTTCCACTTCTCTGATCTACGTTAACTCTGTCATAGTCAGATAATGATCTTTCCCAATTTGATTGGGTAAAATTCTCGACCTATTACAGGGGTCCCAAGTCATTCTCTTAAGCTACTTCAGATAGCTAACCTACATTGTGATCTTGATAACAAAACTCCTCCTATCTGAGGTTCACCCAAACCTAATATTGATCAGTGCCTGACTCTTACCCCCCAACTTTTCTATCTTACCTGGGTTTTATTAGAAATGTCCCCTTCTGCATGTGGTATCAAGTACCTGTTCTCAACTAAGCCTATCTGTAGAGTTTATATTTTCTCTACCTGAACCCTATTTTTGAGTGAGTTTTCTCCCCTACACATCTCCCTCACCCTCTCAGTAGGTGAGTTTTTTGCATCTGTGGGGACAAGCCCCTGTCTGTTTATTTTGCCATATGGTGTGTATGCTTTCTTTGAGGGTATTCTCTTTGGTATTCTACATAATAATAAAACCCATGTATATTAGCTCCTTGAGTACAAAATTCCTAAATGTTTTAGACCCAAGTCTTTGTTTTACTCCATGCTGTAAGGCCAAATAAAGCATATATATAAAGATTTTTTTTTCAGAAATCATGTTGTTAAACATTTACCAGTCCACTCCTATAAGATAATATATTGATGATGAGAGGATAACCTCATGATAATGATGCAACTTCCTCAAGATAATCATGGATATGACACTAGTCTTGGAATCAGGAAAATATGAGTTCAGCTCCTACTGCCTGTACTTACTATGTGAGCTAGTCACTTTATTCTCTATGCCTCAGTTTCCTCATATGTACAATAAAGGAGTTGCATTCAATGGCTTCTAAATTCTACTCTCTCTATAAATCTATTATCTTTTGATCCATTAGCATAAGTGGTGGGACCATGATTCAAGGTCGAGTCTCCTTACTATGAGTCATTTGTGGTTTATACAATATTTTGCTGCTTTTATGCCATATATCATTTACCTAAACCAGAACTAAGTTTCAGTCACTTTATTTCTAATCTGGCATTAGGGTAACTATCCTTGTCCTGCAAATAATAGGATTAGAAGGATTCTTTGCCCAGAAGAAGTCAATAAATCTTGTTTTATATTCCCATCTTACACCACAGATTTGTGATACTTAGAACTGATCAATTTCAATCTCAACTGATATCCCCTAAATAGGGTTGTTACATTTGTTATATTTTCCATTTACAGTTGGAAAAAGATAGTCTAAGCTAGGAATGCTTGACATCTCTGAGGTGCAGTTCCCTGTCTATAAAATGTAGATCACACAAACATACCTCAATGGTTCCCTGGGAGAAACAAGGAAAATTATTCTAAAGAAATAGACATTTCCTCTAAACCCTAGGAAGATCTCCAAGTAACTTTGCTAGAATCCTGCTCTAAGGAGCAGGGAGGCTTGAAGTGAGCTTACTCCTGAAAAAAAAAAAAACTATGGGGTTGAAATCAGCAGTTTATCTTTCCTCTGAGGAAAAATAAGATGTGGAAGGTGTATCCTTAGAGTAAAACCATTTTCTAATGTATGTCATACTTTCTTTGAGGGTGGTTTGCAGATATTGAAGTCTGAATCTTTTCTATCCTATAGTTATCTAATCTACAAGATTCATATGTGATCTTAGACAAAAGCTTGCTTCAGTAGTCTTAAGCAACATCACATTCACGGGAAAACTAGATCACCTAATCAAATGTCCTCAAGTGTTATATATTCCAAAGAGTTTTGAGGACTGGGACATCCAGATCTCTATAACAATCTGTTCATTTGGTATATTTCTGTTGTTTATCTGAAGATGCTGAAAGTTAATAGAGTTAATAGTTAATAGAGATCCAACCGTGGAATCCTGAGAAATCTGGTTTCAAGACCTGCCAATATTAGCTGGGTGAACATGGCTAAATCATTTAGTCTCTGTGTCCCATGAAATATGCTATTAGAGACTAAAATTTACAAGCAATAAATCCATGTTGGTGAAAGAAGTTTATATAGAGGCCAGCACTCAAACCTGATTGCCTAGATCACAAGGGAATGTGTTCTTTTAAAATTCAAAAGTAGCATTTTTAAGAAAAGGCAACCTAAATTCAAGTTGGACTACAAAAGCCCACTTTACTCAAAATTTTGTCACTTTATCTGGTTTCCTAGGGGGATTGGTTGCTACTCATTGAAAGCAAGAAAACCTCCACTGACCCATCTGATTTTATTTAGAGTACTCTTGCTCCATTTTTAGAAACTATATTATTGTTAAGTTAAAATACTAAAACATACCACACACATACACACACAGAGACACACACCCACAACACACATATACACCCAAGCACAGATTCACCCACGAGTCCTTTAGGATTATTTAAGAGAGCATTTTGGGAGAGCTTGATTCTGAATATATGCAATTTTCAAGGTGAAAATGATTCCTTGTGGATTGGTTTCTAACAACAAGTTCAGTACTGCAAAGTGAGCAGAATTACGGCAGGCAATGTGGCCGCACAAACTAATTTCCTTTCTTACACACCATTTATATCACTTATCAAAATTTTAATTTCATCCACCAAGTAGTGTGTGTCCCAGGTGCATAGGTTGTACAGGCAGTTATAGGTTACAGCTGCTTTTGCATTATGTTAGAGAATACAATTCATTTCCATCAGCTTCTGTGGGAATGGGAGGGGGTAGATAGTATTTCTGCTGAAAGGAAGAATTGCTTCGTAGTTAAAATGGAGGGCAAAACTGTAAAATACTCCCTACTTGTTATCCTGTAACAGAATACTTATTCTACTCAGACCAAACTTCATCTGTGGGATGCTTCACAAATCAGACTTCCATTAAAAAAAATCCTCCACGTAAGAAGCCCTCCATATGAAGCTTCTTTCAACATACATTAAAAATAGAATCAATGAATTTACAATAGTGTCTATCTATTGGTCTACAATGGAATTCCTTTTCTAATAAGATCAAATACCATCTGAATCAACTATTAGTATTCTGACAGATGAAGAGGGGTAAAGGAAGAGCATAATATATGTTGACCATTGCTATTCATGATGGACCAGAGAAAGGGCCAATGATGTTGCATAAACTACTCCATATATTCTCAAATTTGGTCGAAAAGTTTTTTAGTTTGGTAGAACAACTTGTTTTCCTCTTTCTTTTACTTTTTCTATTAAAAAAGAATGGGCCTCTGGGTTCAAAAGGGGAACAGAATATTTGGAAATGAAAGTCATATTGCGACAAAAGTATCAACACAAATTAAAACAAACAAACAAAAAAAAAACCCAACAAACCAACAAATGAAGGGAAACTGGATGTTAAGTTGTCCTAACAGGTAGACCTGGAAGTGGCAGTGGAGAACAAAAAGTAAGCCAAGTCTTCCTCCACTCAAAATGTGTCAGGGAACATGAAAGAGCTGTGTCAAGTATGGAGAAGTTGCGAAGAGATGTGGTACCTTCAAGAGAATCCAAGGGTTGGTGAGTAATGGAAGATGCTTGGAACAGGAGATGAAGATATATAGGCTTAACCAATCCAACAATCACAAGTATTTATGAAGTGCCTAGTATCTGCCAGGTATTGTGCTAGGGGTTGAGGATATAGCAGACAAAGAATGAAACAATTACTACTAATAAGGACTTTATATTCTGATGAGGTAGACAAGCACAAAGAAAAATGTACACAGCATAAATATAAAGGTAACAAACACAAATATATATATATATGTGTGTGTATATATATACATATATATATATGTTAGGAGTTAAATGAAAGTTTGAGAGGTAAGGCACTAGCAATTTCAAGGATCAGGAAAGGTATCATAAAGAAGATAAAGACTAAGCTGCATCTAAAAGAAAGAGAGGGATTTGGGAGGGTGGAGGTAAAGGAGGGAGCACATTCCAGGCACAAAGAAAGATACTGTAAAGTCATGGAAATTGGAAATAGAGTGTCATTGATATTGGAATTAGCAGAAGGCCAATCTGGATAGAATGCAGGGTAGGAAAGGGGGAGTAACATATACAATAAGGCTGAAAGATAGGTTGGGGCCAGGTGATACAGGGTTTTGAAGCTAAGCATGAGTTTATATTATCCTAGAGGCAATAGGAAGCCTCCAAAGTTAACTGAGTAGGGGACTCTTTGCTTTGGCAGTACTGAGTAGGATGGGCTAGAGCAAAAAGAAACATGAGGCAAGGACAGCAATTACAAGACTGTTCAAATAATCTAAGAAAGAGGTGATTGAGGGCCTCAATGAAGGTGATAGCTGGGGTTGGAAACAAGATGTCGCATACAAGAACGATTGGTAACCCAGAATTGTTGATTTATAGGGAGAAGGAGCTTTTGAAGACATCTGACTCAGTCTCTCCATTTTCCAAATGAGGAGGTCAGAGGAAGAAGATTCAGAGGTTTAAAGACCTGTCAAGCGTTACATAAGCAGTAAGTGGAGAGGCCAGGGTTTAAACTCCGGTTCTCAGACTCAGGGCGTAATCAAATCCAATAAGCTTTCCCCTGAACCCTACTCAGATATGTTCCAGGGGGCAGAGGAGAATAGTGTCTTATGGGACTAGTTAAGGCTGAACTTATTATAAAGGATAAGGAGGCAAGGCAGTCATCTTTAATGCTGAACTCACTGACTGATCCTAAATTGTGCTTTGAACTCATAGTCCTTTGAACTCATAGAATTCTTGTTACTACAATATTTCAGTGTGATTTTAGTCAAAGCCTTTAAATGTAATTCTTGGGAGGCAGGCAGGATCTTTCCTTAGGAAAACTGGAAACCTCATTGGCAGGCAGCAGAGACAGGCTGTGTTAATGTCAATTTCCTTATTTTTTATAAATGCCACCTGTGTTACCAGCATTGATTTGAAGGTGATGTAATTTTCTTGCAAATCCATTAGTTTTATAGGTTTTTGGCAGACCATACTGCTGTGTTGATTAGATATAGTAACTTGTCTATTTCAAAGGAGCTCAGCTCTCATGTTGGCTGGATAACAAGACATACAGTAGGTACTTTAACTTAACGTTGTGCTAAGTAGGGATTTGACACTTAGCTCAGTATTTAGTTGCTTGTGATAATCAGTACTTTAATCATGGAATTAACTGTAGACTTAGGTAAGACATGTCATAGATGATCTTGACAATTAAGATATATATATGTATATGTATATATATGTATGTACATATATATATATATATATATATATATATATATATATATATATATATATATATATATGTCATACATAAGCCATCCTTTTTAGGGAGCTTAATTCTAACACATTCCCTAACCTCAGAGTTTAGGACCTTTGAGTTGATCTTACTATATTCATGTACTTTCATACACAAGTGATACTTGAAAGTGACATAATCAAATATATTACATTTCCATAGTTTGTCTCAGTCTGTATATTCTAATAGTATAATAGTGCTAGACTATTGATAGATCAATATAGATATATACACACGCATATATGTGTGTTTATATGTATATACATATATATGTTATATATGTAAGGCATTGGTATGCATATATGTATGTATGTGTGTGTTCATATCTTTATGTATGTATTAGGCCTTGAGGACTAGCTGATCCTTTATCTGGTCTTCTTATTCATTTTGGTTCTTTAGTTTTTTCATTATCTAAAGAGGTTAAGATCTCATGCTCTATTAAACAAGATGCATCTTTTATGATCTTTTATCTACTCCATGAACCTCTTTATATGGATGCTACTTGGTTGCTTTTAAATGTTGCCATAGATATTCAGAATAACTAACACATCAAGAAACCAGAGAAGCAGTCAGCCTAGCATAGCCCAGTGCCTCTGCTTATACGTGGATTCATTGGAAGGAGGAATGAATCGCATATGAGAAAATCTGTATAACTAGGAAGGCATAGTGTGATTGGAGAAATGTAAAAGAAGTAAGCTTTATGGTGGGTGAGCTGAGACACTTGGAACTCTTACTTTTCCTATGTCTCTAAGGACCTAAGGCTCTATCTCAGATTAGGAAGGCGTAGTAGTGGGTCTCTGATTTTTTGGGGGGCATAGGTTCTGACTTTTGATTTCACTGGTATAATGAATGAGCTCCCAGCCAGGAACTATACTGAAATAGATCAACAAGTGCTCTGCATACTGTATTCTTATAAATTTTCCTGGAGAATTAAGAAGTTAAGTAAATTGTCCTGGGTCATATGTCCAAGAATGTGTCTGAAACAGGGCTTTAATCCAAGTCATCTGGACTCTGAAAGAAGCTTACTACACACCAGCTAGCTCATGCTGCCTCTCAAGGTCACTAAGTAAAAATATAGCACTGATAAACTGGATATTTGATAGGTAGAAGGAAATTTGAGCTTACTGTAATTTTACATATTTTATTCATTTATCCAAATATATATTTAGAGAGTGTATATGGTATATGTTTCCCAACACCCTTTACATGATAAGCTGCCTCCAATGAATGGGCAATGTAGTAAGCATGAAGAATAATACTTGATAACACCCATGGAAATAGCATGGGGAATAGCAAAAAAATCTCCATATGAAGAGCCAATGGGTCAGCTATTTGGATTAAGATAGAGAAAGTAAGCATAAATTCTAGTGTTAATGGATTTAAACTGCATTTTCATGGATGGTGATCAAATGAAAATATCAATCTATTAATCATCTGCCTATTTACTATGTGCCTATGCCTATGGCATTGAACTGTATTCTGGTATATGGGAATGTTCAAGTAATACCAGCTCTTCTGATGTGAAGGCTTACCAATCCCTTTCCAGGACTGCTCATTTGACTTCCATGCCTGTCCTACACTCAACTCTCACCTGTGACTCCAAGAGGAGTTAGAACTTACAGTGACCATAGCTTAGTAATACCATCTTTGAAGATGAGCTAAACCAAGTTAAGGGTAACTGACAGGCCCAAATAAAAAAAAAAGATACATTTTTGAAGAAATTGATCTTATTTTCTTGATAATATTTTAACATGTATGAGGCTTAAAATTTTTAGAAGGGTTTAACTCTTAGAAGTAGCCAGGGGTAAGATGAATGAAAACATTTGACTTAGAGAGTTGTTGTTGTGCTTGTCCTTCGTTCTCAAAGAGAATGATGGCATCAAGCTGATGATGTGACTTGCAGTCAACTTTGATTTGAGTGAGGGAGAGCTGTGCAAGTTCGGCAACCTCACTTTCTTCTCCTGAGCCATCTGGGGCCAGTGGCCTGGTATTTATCAGGACAGCTGGAGATGGTCTAGGACCACAGGTTAAGAACTGGAAGGAACCTTAACAATTGAGGCCCATTTCTCATATATAAGTGGAATGGAGGCAAAATTATAAAAATAAGAGTTATAACCCAATTTATAAATGGTCAAAGGCTATGAACAGGCAGTTTTCAGGAGAATGAAGTCTATAAAAAAATGCTCTAAAAGAATTGATTAGAGAAAAGCAAATTAAAGCAACTCTGAAGTATTATCTCATACCTATCAAATTGGCTAACATTTCAGAAAAGGAAAATGTAAATACTAGAGGGGATGTGGCAAAATAGGGACAATAATACACTGCTGGTGGAACTTGGAACTGGTCCAACCATTCTGTAGAATAATTTGTAACTATGCCAAAGGACTATAAAGATGTGCATACCCTTTCACTCAAAGAGAGCAAAGAAAAAAGGTAAAAGTCTGATATTCATAAAAACACTTATAGCACCTCTTTTTCATGGTGACAAGGAATTGGAAATTGATGGGGTGCCCATCAATCAAAGAATGGCTGAAAAATTGTGGTATATGATTGGAATGGAATACTACTGTGCTTTAGGAAATGATCAGGAAGATAATTTCAGAAAAGTCGAGGAAGATATATATGAACTGATGCAAAATGAAGTGAATGAAGTTAGGAGAATATTTTACACAGTAACAGCAATTTTTTAAGGATGCTAAAGTGTTAACGACTTGGCTACCCTAATCAATGCAATGACCCAAGATAATTCCAAATTACAAAGGAAAATACAATCTGTATTCAGAGAGACAGCTGATAAACTCTGAGTGAAGTTTGAAACATGCTTTTTCTATTTATTTTCTTATTTTTTTGAACATGGTTGACATTGACATGAAAATATGTTTTGCATGACATTACATGTATAACTTTACTTGCCTTCTTAATAGGTGAGGGAGGGCCAGGAGGGAGAGAATTAGGAACTCAAAATGTTTTAAAATGAATGTTAAAATAAAGTATAATTATATTTCCTAAAAATTAAATTAATGAGTTCCACTTTTTTCATTTTGGGGTAAAGAAAATAATATCCTGAGATTAAAATACTTGCTGAGGGTCACAAAGTTAATAGCAGTCTAAGGTAGAAACTGATCTCTCTAGGACTAGCATACTGCTTATAATTTAGGAAACTAGAAACATCTGATATTACTGGAAATTTTGCTAACTAAATATTCTGCAAACAACAGGTTGAAGCAACTTTACTCAGAATAAGAGAGACTGCATAACTAGGGCAAAGGACAAGTACTTTCCCATCAAAGTAAGATAGGGGAAGGTTATCTGAAAAGTGAGGATACTTACTGTAATTAATTGGAATTTTTGTTGTTCAGTTGTTTTTCAGTTGCCTGTGACTCTGTGACGCATTTGGAGTTTTCTTGGCAAAGATATTGGAGTGGTATTCTATTTCCTTCTCCAGTTCACTTTACAGATAAGTAAACAAAGGCAAGCAGGAGTGATTTTCCCATGGTCACAGAGCTAGAAGTCTCTGAGGCCCGATATGAATTCAGGAGGATGTTACTTCCTAACTCTAGTCCTCCAGATCCCACACTCTATTCACTATGCAACCTAGTTGCCTGAATTAGGGCTGGTTATCACAATGTTGTCATATTTGGGTGGGAGCTTGATGGTTTAGTATTTTTCTCTCTACAGGGCATACTGCAGCAGTAGAAAAAAATATCTCTGATAATTCAAACAGGGAACAGAAAGGCATAATATCTTCAATGAATCTTCCTACCAGTTTACCTTTATCTGGAAAATGAAGGGACCTTATTATACTTTTGAACCTCCCTAAGGGATGGATTGGAGATTTCCCTTCCTATCTTCACATTGGGTCTGGGATAACTTAGTGACAAACAGAAAGAAGGGTGAGAATCCAGGAAGCCCATCTCTCCCCCGACCATTTGTGATGGCTCACCATAATCTAAGGCATGCATATCCTTCTTTCTTCTCAACACTAGAAAATCATGTGGTACACCAGATGTGTTTCTAGCTACTTACCTAGTAATTGATACCAAAAAACCCATAATATTTTTGCTTGCTTCATGAAAAAAAAATGTAAAAAATATATGTAAAAATATATATAGAATTAAAAGTAGAATGGAAACTATTTTAAAAAGACAATAATTAGCATTTGCTGTTGATTTGTCATTCATTTTCAAAGAGAACCAGTGACATCATGAAATGATGTTTAAATTGTATTTAAGTGAGTCAGAGTTGTGCAAAGTTATCAGTCTCACTCTTTCGTCCAGTCACCAATGTCCAGTGGCAAGACAAAAGTCAAGACAACCAGTCATTGCAAAAGATTCAGTGGATGACCATGGCATCTTCCATGCTTGACCAAGATCTAAGTACTCCACTATTCTACAACTCCACATCCTCCAGTTCCACTGGAGGAAATCTTCATATGCTTGCAGCAGACATCCTTCTAACACACCAACAGGTTTGTCATTACCCTCAACCGAGTTAGTACATCTGCCAAGTTCATTTTATTGGAGTTTGAATACTGTGTATGCTACAGATTCATGGAGTCACAAGGGAGAACTGATTGCCAGATAGACATTAAAGATGGAAGAGCAGCCCTGAGAAGAGCTCAGCAAGCCCTCACATCAGAGGTCCTAGTGCTTTGTGAATACCTCATATGCTCTAAATAACATTTACATAGTACATGGAGGCTTATACAATGATTTCCATGTTATTTCATCTGATTCTGAAGACAAACTTGTAAAAGTAGGAGCTATTATTATATCCTTTTTTAATAGATGAGGAAACTGAATCTGACACAAGGTAGATGACTTGCCGGGGTCACACAGCTAATAAGTATCTCAGGTCTGATATAAACTCATATTCTTTGAACACTTATCCATTGCACCACCCAAGTGCTGCTAAGGAAAGCTCTGAATAAATCACTATTATAAATACCAACATCTTCTTTCTCCTTTTTTTATGTTCTAACGCATTGAAATTAGACTTCTATTTTCTGTTTGGAGTGAGGAGATTTAATCTAAATCAGTAGTGTCAAACTGACTAAACCCAGAAGCAACGAAACCCTCTATAAAGTTGCCTATGGATTGTACATTATTTTGCAAAACCATATATTAGCATTATATACATTCTGTTGTGAGGCAACTAGGTGGTTGAGTGGATAGAGTGCTGGGAATGGAGTCAGAAAGACCTGAGTTCAAATCCAACCTCAGACACCAGATGGTTCACTCTGGTCATTTAACTTCTGTTTGTCTCAATTCACTGAGGAAGGAAATGGCAGACCACTCTAGAATCTTTGCCAAGAAAACTCTGTGGACAGTATGGGCCACAGAGCATTGAGTCCAACATGACTAAACAACAACAGTGCTCTGTTACATTTTTATTTGTTAAATATTCCCCAATTACATTTTAATATGATTCCAACTGTTCTCTGAAGTGTGTGGCCCATAAGAGGCCTGTAGGATGTTTCTGACATCTTTGATCTATGTTATAGATAATAGAAGGACAAGTTTCCCATTAAATCCAATGTATACAAATTCAACCTCACTAAATAGAAGTGAGGGGTCTAAGATTCTTAAACATGTTGTCATAAGATGTGATCAAGATGAGTATTCCCTTTAACAGTACATGTTGTAATCCACCCATGGCTTTCTGCCCTTTATGACTCTTTCCTGTGTCCATCCATAAATTTTCCACAGGAAGCCCACTCAGTGTGCTGCAGTCCTTCCTCTATTTCTCTTGACTTTATTTGGATTTCAGTGGAAAACATAAGCTTTATAAGGATCATCTCCGCTGGTAATTCTTGGCATGGTCTTTCACCCACATTCTTGGGAGTCTGTGGTATTTCATGACTCATAGAATTTCATCATTAGTAGAAGGAAAATCATTATCAAAAAGATAGTGTTAGAGTGAAATTTGGGGTCATTAAATGTGCTATTTACAAATACAAGTCATCCTTCTTATTGCATCTGTTCAACTCTAAGTTAGGTGACTAGGACTGAGAATGAAAATGATGACTTTCAGTTCAGATAGTATCTAGTAACATGAAAAAGAGCTAGGTAGCTTAGAAAAGCATTGTGATTGGAAACATTGGACAGAATCACCTTTTTAATATCTCATTTCTGTTTTCTGTAGAATGTGTTCTCCAGTGGAATTTTACAGAGACAGTGGACCCTACCTATTTATACTCATCTCAATCAATGAAGTAAAAAGTTTAATTTGAATTATGGTTTACCCATTGGGATGGGTTTGATACAAATTCTGTCAGAACACTAGTAACTTCTAGAAGAACACAGGAGGAGGAAAAAAAGGCAAAAAGAAACAATTAGAATATCCTTAGTCTTGTGTTTGATAATGTGCCACACACAGTAATTTATTTAGCTTGAAGCATCTCTTGTGAAAATATTTATCTGAGGGCTTGCGATTTCCTCAACATTGAAACTCCTTTCCAAGAGGCAGAATTAACTCTAACATTATCTTCACAATCACAAATGTTTTCCTGATGTTCATATTGCTTTAAGTGACCTACACAAGGTCACACATTTAGTGCTAGAAATTGTTTTGAACACAGTTCTTTCTGACTCCAAGTACTTATTCACTATGCCACATTGCTTATAATTTATATAATGCCTTTTAGGTGCCAAGCACTGAGTTAAATATTTTACAAATGTCACATTTGGTGCTCACAACCATCCTGGAAAACAGGTGCCATTATCCCCATTTTACAGTTGAGGAAACTGAGGCAAATGACTTGGTCAGTGACATATAGTTTGTAAGTATCTGAGGATGGATTTGAACTCACATCTTCTTGGTTCACTACAAAATAAATAAACATAAATAGAAAATAAGTAATTTAATTAATTAGTAAAAGATTAAATAAAACATCAACTTCCAACTGCAACTACCCCATTAAATAATTCTTGGACAGACATTTTATATTTAAGCACTTTCCGCAGAACAGCAGTTAAATAGCTATTCACTTTGTACCTTATCTCTTTAAATTCTACTGAGTTGTCTATATCCTTATTAAGGAGTTCCTTGTTTGTTTGTTTGTTTTTTAGAGAAAAGGAAAGAACAGATTTAGGCTTATTAAACTCCATAGCAAGTTCTGGGAGCTTCTGTTAAGGCACCCTACTGCTTCAACTCCTTAGCTTCATCACATTTATTGTGACTCTTACTGCCACTGGATCAACTTGCATATATTTGCAATGTGAAACCTTGGCTTTCACTATTCACATGTAAATGAAGATTTAAAAAATTCCTTTTTCATGATCAGTCATTAGTCATCACTCAAGTCAAGGGTGAGAGGGTTGGTAGTGTGGTAATTGTCCAGCTTTCATATTATGCCATAACTTCCAAAGAAAATATATGATTAGAAGGGGAAGTACAAAGGCCAAGGAATGGCTTACCTCTTGTTGATAGTTCTTGCCATCTCTCAGGGAGAAAAATTGCATCTTAAAGGACTGAAACAGTTACTGATTTCCAACTCGTCTTTTTTATGTTCATTCAAGGATGGAGTGAAGTTCTTTTAGTATACTCCTCATAGCCTTTCCTAAACTTGAGCTGCCCTGATGTGCCTCTGGGGTAAGTAAAACTTTGCTCAATTCAGCCATAAGTTATAGAGGATTTAGTAATAGTAAAAACTGGTTTGGAGTTGAGGAGTAGTGGTATAAAGGAGAGTTCATTTTGTTTAACCTCAGAAGTTTCCAGAATTCTTTCAATTTCCCCTACCTTGTCATTCATAAATATAGAAATAGGTATATGTCATAAATTTATCTACCTGTCCTTTCAGACACATGACAATTAAAAATATAATTCTTCATTTCCATAAATAGCTTTCTAGACTATTCTATAAGGATGCTGCATGAATACAAAACTTTTACCTCTTTCACTGGCTGTAGTTGAATACCTTTGGCCCTGACTGAATTTTATTGGTTACACTTCGGAGAAAAGGTGTAAAAAGCTGCATTATGAGTGGAGAGAAATCCTCTTGACTCATCATTCCTATTCTTTTCTTACATATAGTAGGGGTTAATAAAAATTTATTGAATTGAATGGGACATTCCTTCTATAATGAGAAAACTCTAGAGCAACCTATTCATTTAGTGCAGGGCTCCTTCACCTTTTAGAGCAGCTATGTAGTGCAATGGATAGAGAGCTTGCCCTGGAGTCTGGAGGACCTGAGTTCACTTCTAGTCTCACTTGTTAGCTGTGTGATCCTGGGAAAGTCACTTCCCCTTCGTTCCTCATCTGTAAAATGATCTGGAGAAGGAAATGGCAAACCACTCTAGTACCTTTGGCAAGAAAATCTTCATCAGGGTCAAAAAGAGTCTAAAATGACTCAACAACAATTTTCATCTTTGGATTGCTTCTTGGGACAATGCTTTTAAATAGCTGAAGGAATGATAAATTTAAGTAAGAGGCAAATGAAAATAAAGATATAATTGTTTTCCTTTCCAAATTCAGGGAATCCCGTGAAATCTATCTTATTGCTTCATTGGATCCCAGGACCTCTGACCTAATGCTTAATGTAAGTGCAAAAATTACTATGGTTTCAAATCATTGTGTAAAGAAATGGTTTAGTTTTGTATTATCAAGCAGAAACCGAAAGGGGGAATTCTATATGTAACCAATTTCCAGCCATTCTAATATCCTTTCTATACTTTTTTTTTAAAGACTATCAGTGACAGGAAAGAGAAAGAGGTGTAACACCAAGGCTCTCTCTTATTGTGAGCGACTTAGGGTATAAAAATCTTGCTCTTCCAGTGAGTTTTATTACCCTTTGCTTTATATTATCTCAGTTAATATAGATGCCCAACAAAGATGCCCATTAAAAGACAGTAATCTTAATATATAGGCACATTCCAAAAAAGCTCTGTAAGACTCACCTCATTAAATAAATGGATTTGACATGTTTATGTATGTTCTAATTAAAAACCATTGTTAATGGGGCTATGGCATGTTTTATAAATGTTGACAGTAGGAATCTTCGGAAGTTTTTTTTAAAACTAACAAAATATTTTCCATATTGCAGCATATTTAATGAAAATAAATATGTTTCTTCCTTTATTGGCCTCCAAATAGTCTTGTCTCCTGGATTCCTGAGAGCTTTTCCTTTTGTGGCACTGAAAATGTCCCTCACATCAAAGCTGGCAAAAGTTCCATAGCTTGCCTATCCTTTACTTCTATTTCAGTGAAATTGAATGTAACCTACAAAACTTTAAAACGTGCCTTGGTGTAACATTTTCATAAAAACATATGGTCATTCATATGTATGTATCAATATAAATATATTGTAGTCAATTGGTGGTATAATGGATAGAGTACAGAGCTGGAGTCTAAAAAGCCTGATTTCAAATCCATCTCCAGAGAGTTACCAGCTATGTGATCCTGAGCCTCTGTTTGGCTCAGTTTTCTTAATGGTAAACTAGGGATAACAGTATTTTCCTAACAGAGTTGTTGTGGGGATCAAATGAGATAATACTTGTAAAAATAAAAAATACCTAACAGTGCTTTTCACAGAGCAGGTATTATGTACTTTTTCCTTCTCTCTTCCTCCTTCCCTTCCCTCTTCATATTTTTTCCCTTTTTTCTTCCTCCTTTTTTCTTCCTCTTTTCTCTTCCTTCTTTTCCCATCTTTCTCTCTCTCTCCCTGTCTCTCTTTCTATCCCTGTCTCTTTTTTGCTAACATAACTTCTCCAAGTCTCAATTTCCGCATTGTTAAAGAAGAACAGTATTTTGTATCCTGTAACTTATGGGCATATTTTGAGAAATGTTTTTCAGAATAAAAAAATGTTATAGTCATGTTATAGTCATGTGATCTCTACTGAGTATGGGATATATACTCAAATGCATGAGACATCTATATATAATAAATGTAGACACATACACATACACACATATATATAAACATATATCTGTATGTATTGTATAAATATATTTGTGCATTACATGTGTTCTTATATATGTATACACACATGTAAATATATATACATATACAATGCAATTTCTAATCATTAACCCCTGTGAAGAAACAGCATCATGGAAATAATAAACTTGGAGTCAAATTAGTACTTTTATTATTAATTTTTTTATTTATAGAATGGAGTCATTTAATATAGCCTTCCTCACAGGACTTTCTTTTCTGAAGAAGATACCTTCTAGTATATGAAACATTATATAAAAGTTATTAATTACATTTTATTATATAAAAGCACTATAAAAATTATAAATAAGGAAACATGGATTGTATACTATATACATAAAAACATATACACACATATACAAACATACACATATATATATATGCATACACATGCATATACATATACATAAATACATGCACATATTATACACACATGTACATATATATGTTGGTGTATAATATGTGCATGTATTTATATATATATATATGTGTGTATTTTTGTGTATGTGTGTGTGTATGCATGCAAATGAATGAATAGGAAGTGGATATGTGCCTTCATTAATATAGAGAAATTTCCAGATAAAGAAACTCAGTCAATACAGACAGGCATTATCTCAGCAACTTAATAATCTCAGGGAGTTTCCTAGATCACTGAGCAGTTAAATGCCTTGCCCAAGATCAAGCTATACATGTCAGAGGTGGGAATTTAACACAAGCCTTCCTGGTTCCCAGGCTGGCTCTCTCTCCATTAAGCCATGCATAAAATAAGACCACTGTAGAACATCAATTGTTGAAAATGATGGCTTATAAAAAGGGTGATTATGGAAGCTCCTAGTGTCAACGGTATCATTCTGGCAGGTAATGACAACAATAACCATTAGTAACATGTAACATTTTAAGGCTGTGAAACACACCTAACATCTATTATCTCATTTTATCCTCACAACTGCTCTCCAAGGTGAGTGCTATCAGTAGTTCCATTTTATAGATGAAGAAATGAAGTTTCAGAGATGTTAAAGTGACTTGCCCAAGGTCACACAGCCAATATGTAGCAGTTAGGATTTAAACCCACATCTTCCAAACCATCCTTAAAGCCACAGACTCAAAGTTAAATGCAAATACTCTATTAACTATGTAACCCAGCTGCCTCCATGATGGTGAGATCCCAATGAAAACTGAACAGCACTAAGAATAAGCCATCAGGCATGGTCCCCAAATATTAGTGGTTATTCCTCCAATCAGCATCTCACTGTGCTCATTGGGTAGTTTCTTACCTATATAATACACTGAATCTCAACCTCATTCAGTTGACTTCTATCAGTTGGTTTCTACTTCCTAGCATTAGAGTATCAAACCCTCCTTCACTTCCATCTATTTGCTTGTCTTAGAGGTGGTATAGACCACTGACTTCAGAAAGTCTTGCTATATCAGAATTCTCCGATAGATCAAACCTTCTTCTGGGGTAACTTAATAACCTGATCATCCTGACTGAAGACGATAAATTACCTTAGTTGTAGAGTCACCAAAAATGGATGATCCAGGATGAATCTGGAACAATGGCTTCTAATTAGTTTACTTTCACTGAAATAGGGTTGTAACACCTTTGTAGACACTGCAGCACTGAACATGAGTCAAAAATTCATCTATCTCTTTAGATTCTTGCTGTGACAGTGACTAATATTTCCACAAACACTTAAATATCATTTGCTTTTCCAATGGTAGATTTGAATTGAATCACTTGGTGTGACTCTAAAGCTTTCTACTATCCCAAACTGACTCCATAATAATTATGAATCTTACTCTGGTGCTTATCATTCATGTGACCTTGGGGAAGTTCATCCTTTCACTCGGTCTCAGGTTCCTTATCTTTAAAATGAAGTGGTAGGCTAAATGATAACTAAGTTTCCTTCCAGATCTGAATTCTATTATCCTAAATGTGGTCATAATCAGCTACAGTGAAGCACATAAGGGACTTGTGTTATAGTCATGAGCTAAAATGGTTACTGTTTTGATACATTCACTTAGGAATTACTGAGGTCATTAGAGACTTTTATGCAAATAAACAAATTCATGAAATAGCTCCATACTGAGTAGCGTCTGCCATGGGATTAATAGTCATTCATTCTCAGAATTCTTTTTTTGTGGAAGCTAAAGTGTGACACAGAGGGACAGGCTCCATAATCATTGTATCCATCAGTCTTCACAGACTGACTTGAAATATGAGGATTGATTATAAGAATGGCATAGGAAAACCTATGCAAAGTGCTTCATAAATCTTAAAATGCTATCTAAATGCTATCTCTGTCTATCTATCACACTTACATACTGATATTTAAAATGTCCAGGATACTGTGGGTTTTTCTGTACTTCTCTTGAGCCATCTGTATAATATTTCTAGCACAAGACCCCTGATCTCTTTAGTTTCATTGGCAGCAAAATATCTATGATGTAATATACATCTCCCAACAGATTGTTTGGATTCTGTATAGTGGTTCGTGTGGTCAGAGCATGTGTACATTGGATCTAGCAAGTTGATATCTTTTCTACAAAAAATTTATTTAGTATTTTATTTTCCCACAGTTACATGTCAAAATAATTTTTAACATTCATTTTAAAAACTTTGAGTTCCAAATTCTCTACCTTCCTCTCCACCTCATAATTGAGAAGGAATGCAATTTGATATAGGTTATATATTAGACAGCCATGCAAAACTTTTCCATATTAGTCAGTGAAAGAAAACAGACCAAAAATTTTTAAAAAGCAAGAAAAGCAAAGAAAGTAAAAAGAGTACACTTCAATCTATATTCAGACACCATCACATCTTTCTCTGGGGGGTGGATAGTATTTTTCATCCTAAGTCCTTCAGAGTTGTCTCGAATCATTGCATTGCCGAGAATAGCTAAATCATTCAAAACTGATCCTCTTAAAATATTGCTGTTATTTTGTACATAGCACATTTCATTTTGCATCAGCGCATTTAAGTCCAGGTTTTTCTGAGAGCATTCTGCTCATCATTTCTTATAGCACAATAGTATTTCATCATAATCACATGCCACAATTTGTTCAGCCATTCCACAATTGATGGGCATCACCTCAATTTCTAATTCTGTCACCAGAAAAGAGCTGCTGTAAATATTTTTGTATATATATATATATATATATATATATATATATATATATATTTCTTTTTTGTTTGTTTTTTATCTCTTTTGGAATTTAGGTCTAGTATATTACTAGATCAAAGGGTATATATGGTCAAAGGTTATGCCCTTTGGGCATAATTGCAAATTGCTCTACAGAATTGTTGAATCAGTTCACAACTTCACCAATAGTTCATTACTTTATCATTTCTCCCTACCCCCTCCAACATTTGCCAGTTTCCTTTTCTGTCCTATTAGTCAATCTAATAGTTATGAGGCAGTGCCTCAGAATTATTTTAATTTGCATTTCTTCAGTCAATAGTGAGAGAATTTTACCATGTGACTATAGATCCCCGTGATTATTTCATCTGAAAACTATTCATATCTTTTGATTTTTTTTATCAATTGTCAAGTGGTAGTAGCAGCAGGAGCAGCAGCACTGATAATAAAAAGCATTAGGAAATAAGATATTATGAATAAGGCCTAGATTCAAAGTCGGGAGGAACTGGGTTCAAGACCTGCGTCTGACACATACGAACAATTTGAACCTTGGGTGAATGCACCCAGGGAAGTAAGACTATAAATTATATGTTGCAGATCAGTACTTAGAGATGGAGCATATTGATGGGGAGCTCACTGTAACAGTGAAATCATAATTTCTGACAGAAGCCCAGTGGTGGTAGAGATAACAACAGTAGTAACTTACACTTCCTCTCATAGTTTTTTAATTCTTTAATTTAATTTAATTCTTTAACTCAAGATCCAAATTCTTTTTCTCCCTTCCACTGTTCCCCATTGTACTCACAAAGTCATATTAGCCTTGTTGTGAAAAACAACAAGAAAAATCAAGAACCATAAAGTGAAAAAATACACTCCAAGGTGCGCTCAGGGTTGATGAGTTCTCTCTCTGAAGGCTGAGAGCATGGGTTCTATGGAACTGGCTTGGATCTTTGTAATGATTAAAGTAGATCAGTCTTTCACTATTGATCATTGTTACAATATTGCCCTTGCTATGTACAATGTTCTGCTTCTGCTTACTTCACTTCACATCAGTTCATATACATTTTTGAGGGTTTTTTTTCTGAAACCATCCTGTTCATCATTACTCAGAAAGAGCCCCTCTTCTGCTTCATCCATAAGCACCAGTGCATTTCTTTGCCTTGGAACTGAGGATAGGGCACCAGCTCCCTTTTGAGGAGCTGCAGATATTCATCTCCAATCTAGAACTACAACCTGGAAAAATGTGGGCAATAGAGTTGTCAATCAGGGACAACTGCATCCAGTGCCAGCAAATGGTCTCCTGTAATATTTCTTAGATCAGTTGTTTTACTCTCTCAACCTTCTCTAGGCTAAGAGCTCCTGAAGCTGCTGCTGCTGTTGTCACAGCTGCCTTTAAGGCTCACCGTGGGTACTCTTACAGTAAATGCTCCAGGCCACTCCCACCTTGGTGTTACAGACCACTCCTGCCAACCTAAGTTGTTTTAGGCTGGAAAAAAATGTCTCAATCTAACCTGTTATTGGTTTTGCTACTTCAAAATTTGATTTGAGAGGTTATTTCAAAGTTGTTTGGAGAGGAATATTGGGAGAGTTCAGCTGATTTCTTTCCTCTAACTTGCCATTTTCTGTTTCTGTATATTGTTTACATAGTGTTTTTACTGATCAGACTTTTTATTTTTTAACAAGTATAAAATTGTTTTGATGATTAAATATTCGTAATATAGTTTGAGACCTACTATTGTCAGGACTGCTTCCTTATCACTTAAAAAAATGATTCCCTTGATAGTCTTGACCTTGTATTCATTCAGATGAATTTTTTTTATTATTTTTTCATTTCTGTAAAGGAATACTTTGGTGATTTGATTGCTATGGCACTTAATCAACTTAAATAAATTAATGAAGGTAGTATTGTCATTTTTATTAAATCATTTCAGTGTTTTTTTTTTAATGTTTCCCTGTAGTTCCAGTGTGTTTTGACAGGTAAATTTCCAAGTATTTAATACTTTCTGTAATTGTTTAAAATAGAATTCCACTTACTAGCTTTCGTTGGTGATATACAGAAATGCTGGTAATTTAGGTAGGCTTACTTTACATCTTACCACTTAGTTTGAACTATCTTTTATTTGACTCTAAGGTTCTCTAAGCAAATTATCATATAAGGTTCAAAAACAGGGTAGTTTTGTTTCTGCTTTGACTGTTTCATTGATGTATTTTCTTGTCGTTGCTATGGTTAGCATTCCTAACACTAAATTATATAGTAATAGTTATTATAACTATTCTTTCTTTACTCTTGATCTTGGAAAGTCACGAAGTTCGTGCCCATTACAACTAATGCTGATTTCTTTTTTTTTTTAATTTTAGATAGATATTAATTATCATTTTAAGCAAAGTTCTATTCCTGTGCTTTCATTTTTTAAAAAATAAAATTACACAATTTAATTTTTAAATAAAAAAGGAACGGGTAGTGTATCTAAAAGCTCTTTATGCATTTATTGATATAGTGATTTTTTTAACTTATATTATCAAATATATTTATAATTTCAATAATATTGAACAAGCCCTGCATCACCAGTATAAACTCAGCCCCGTCATTGTGTATAACCGTTATGCTGAATTGCTGTGCTCTTCAGAGAACTTGAGGTGGTGGAAAGGGGACAAAACATCACAGGTATGTGGGACAAACAGTGCAAAGACACAGACTTTAAAGATGGAGCATTACACGTGGAACACCAAGTGAGTCACTATGGCTAGACAGATGATAGAGTGAATGGCAAGGAGCAAAGCAGAAGCAGAGTGAATGGGGCCAGCTTTAATGCTTAACAGGAATTTTTATTTGACACTAGACATAATATAAATCCATTTGAGTTTAATAAGCATATCTGTGTATATGTATGTGGTGGGGTGACATGGACAGTTTTAAGACTTAAGAAGTCATTGTTGCAACTGAATGGAGTGGGGAGAGACTTCAGGGAGGGAGACCAATTAGAAGGCTATGGCAAAAACAACCAAGGGTTCTACTAGGGTAGTGGTGGTAAGTGAAGAGGAAAGGACATATACAATAGACTTTTGGAAGGGACAATTGAGAGGGAGAAAACAGATTCATTAAATTGTTTAAATAATAGTAAGAAATCAAGGGCATCAAAATTGCCAGTCTTGGTGATTAAAAGAATGATGATTTCTATGAAAATAATACAAAAGTTGGGAAGAAGGGAGGTTTTGGGAGTGGAAACAGATAATCAATTCTGTTTTGCACAGGTTGAATTTGAGATTCCTACACATGGAATTGGCATGTCTAAAAGGCAGCTGGCAATGATGGAATGACATTTAGTCAGAGAGAAAGATGGCTAGATATATATAGATCTGTGAATAATTTGCATAGAGGTTTGAGGAGGGGTACAAATGTTAAGAACATTGTGATGAGTGGGATATCAAATCAATTAGGATAGTGTAAAAGAATTGATTTAATGCTTTAAGGGTACAGTTGAGATTATGTAACAAATTTATAGTGGATCCAATTAGTGCAGTTTTGTAATTTTCTCCAGCTCTGTGAAGCAACATGAGTAAGAGCCAAAGAAGTGGATGGTGGGAGTTTAACAAGTCTTGATTGGAATAAGGCAAAGGAGCAAGAGATTTTACAATAGAATATTATGTAGTGTTGAATTAGGTCACCAAAGGGTCAAGATAGGGAAGAGGAGAGAGTGTGGTCAATGTAAAGGCAATGACCTAGAAAAAACTGAGGAGGGAAAGTAGATCAAGATGAGGACAAAGAAAGAGTTAAAGATTGTAAAGCATAGGAAAAGAAATTGAGAAACTGTAAAGGTTTATTAGCAGAAAATGAAACCTCCTACTTTATGAATATGCAAGGAGAATAGATATGGTTGCTGGAATATCAACAACATGACCAACCTGTGTATATTTATGAATATTAAATGTTTTTATTTGGAGGAAAGGTTATTTTTTTTAATACATTGATTTCTTAATTCTGAATTTTTATTCTGATTTAACTAGCTAGCACTTAGAATTATGTGTTATTTATTTTCTTTCATTAAATGTATTTATAGATATCTCTTTTAAGCCAGTAGTTAATTTTGGCGGTTTGTTCATAGTAATTCGATAAAAATTTATTCCTCAACTTTCCCTTACTTCCATTTACATGCCCTGTCACAAGGGCTTTGAGTTACTTTGTTTTTATACATATATTCTCTGTATCTATTTGTCTTTCTGTCTCTGTATATCTCTGTCTTTGTCTCTCCATTTCTCTGCCTCTCTGACTTTCTCTCCCACTCCTTTTACTTCCTTTAGGTTTGCTTTTATTTTCCTTTTCCTAGCTCAGATAAACACATGGTAGTGGATCCTCTATGACCCAAATAAATTATCTTCATTCATGTGACACTAATTTAATTCGTAATGCCACTTTCTAAAAAAAAGTTTCTTTCATTCTGCTTCCTTTTCATTGCTTTTCCTTTCCAGGATTCTCTAAAATACCTTCCTGAAAATTTTAAATTTTAAATTAGACCATGTGGTACAGTTGAACATGCTCTATAAACTTCCTCAGTTGTGGTCCTAACCTGATTTCTAACCACTCTCTTATATCTATCAAGAAGGACAAACAAACATCTATCAAGAAGGCTTAGCAAAGGTTTTCTCCACTGGTGACCACTTACTTGTAACAGTTGTTCATTTTTAAAAAGTCTTTTACTCTTTAGATCCTTTAGACGAATGATGGTCCTTTTTACTTTATCAATATCTTTCAGAGAGTCTCTATAATTTTTAAAAGTAAGAAAAGGAAAATATTTTCTAATACCAAATTCTTGGACTTGACTAATTCTATCAATAAAGACAGTATTTCATTTATTTGTTTCAATCTTATTTGAAAGTGTTACACTTTCTTTTGTTTAGTCAATTTGTCTATACTGTAAGAAAACTATGGATGAGGTAGTAAGAAGGAACACAAGCACTCAAAGATCACATGTTAGGCAGTTTATTACTCATGAAATGTAAGCACATGGCTTCCAGGCCTTCCAATGCATCAGCAAGCACAAGCAGTGGTGGTATTGTATGATAGGATGTGTACTTTGGTTGCACAGAGCTCTGGCTCTCTATCCTTACATCTGATTGATATTAATGAAATAAATTCAGAGGAACTCAGTGGAAGGGAGATCACAGGGTCAGTTAACCAGCAGATGGTCCAGAGTAAGAACTCTATACACCCATTATCAATCATAAGAGCATTGTGATTAGGAACGTTTTCTAACCATGCATATATTGAATAAATGAAATTTGGTAAACTATGATCTTGAAAGCAAGCTTTGCATTAATTGCCTAAATGTGGCTAAGTAAACAATTTATTAGTTTATGGAAAATTTTTGGTACATTGATGGATTAATAAGTAATCAAATATGGAGTCGCTACTGTCAGATTGTTGTTATGGGTATGTCACTTTTTGTCCATGTCCAACTTTCCACGACCCATTTGGGGTATTCTTGGCAGAGCTGTTGGAGCAGTTTGCCGTTTTCTTTTCCTGCTCATTTTATAGATAATGAAACTGAGGAAACAGAGTTAAGTGACTTGCCCGGGTTCACATAGCTACTAAGTGCCTAAGGTCAGATCTGAACTCACAAAGACTAGTCTTCCTGACTCCAAGCATGGATCTCTATCCATTATGCCACCTAGTTGTCCCTACTGTCACCTAGGGTCAAACAGTAGGCAATCCTCTCAAAGTTACTGCAAAGTAACAAAGTTACTTTTTATTTATGTTGTTGTAAGTTTATGTTATTTGGAGGAATAACTAAATTCTATGCTTGTTTTAAAAACCCAATTATTCTTTCAGATTCTTAAACTTCATAGAATGCTATTTGGGGTACCAATTAATTTTTGTTCCTCTAAATATCACACTTTAATTTTTTCATTTTTGTGTTTAAAAAATGAAGTAATTCTGTCCTATTCTAATTTGGCTTTCTTGATTTATTTTTGCTTTCCTCCTGAAAATGTTGTTTTTATGTAGAAAGGTAGATAGATGGACAGATATGTTTTTAACTATAAAAAGCTTTACATATAATAAATGTATACATAATTTTAAATATATTTTTCTTTATATATAGATTGCTATATATGAATATATTGTCTGTGTGTATATTTCTCTCTCTCGTTCTCTCTCTGCAGGTCTTTGTTTCTGAATAAATTTTTTTCCAGCAGAAAGGAAATGAAAATTAGAATAAATGCATATGTAGATAGATTCATTTTGTATACACACACACACACATATACACACACACACACACACACATATATATATATATATATATATATTATATATGTTTCCCTTGGAAATGTATAGGATAAGTATAGATATATGTATGTGTGTGTATAGAATAAGTATAGCTATATGTATGTGTGTGTATGTATTCCTGACTTTTGATTGGAAGTTTTGAACCCAATTGTTCAAGACTATTCCTTTAAATCCTGAGGGACAAACCAGGTAGCAGCCATATTTTGGGTATCTGACGTATCTGTATGAGTCTAAGTTCAGATAGTCACCCACTATACCTATTAAGATGCAATTTCTTATAGGTTTCACAAAGTATGAATTTGAATGAGATATATTGTTATGGAAGGGTATATTATTCCAAGAGTTTGGTACAGAATTACAGTATCATTCATGTTAAGATAAATGATATTTTAAGGTAACTAAAAGTGTTTAGTTTAGTTTTAGTGAAAGCAATGATCAGATACTTCTCCTTTCAGGTTAAAATCTAATATACATGAAACTAGAGATAATTATAACGTGAACAACCTGAAGCTGAAGGTTAGGAAAGCTGAGGGCTACTTATTAACCCATCGATGTACCAAGAACTAGAGTTTTTTCTTCTAGTAACCAGCTGGCAACTCACCAAATTTCTTTTTTCCCAATCTGTAAAATGTAGAGGATAGTAATTAAAATTACATTAATGCTTTTTGTTCTCAACTATCACAGGTTTTCTGAAAACTAAATGAATTAACACTTGTGAAAATGCACTTTCCTTCGTGATGGAAATTAGTTTTAAGAAAAAAAATTAAAATGAAATATTTCTTTAAATTTTCTTCAAAGGTCTATTTCCCCCCATAAATATGGTTGTACCATTTTTCACACATTGATGTTTGTGATATACCACTGATTTGGATGTAGAAGTTTGTTCCTTCAGTGTGCCTGTTTTCATACGGACCAACTATCTACTGTTCCTGTCTAATTTTTCTAGACTATTATGTTTATGACTTTTTTAATTAAAATTTTGATTGTGAATAGCGTTTTTAATTATAAAATTTGTCTTTAGTTTTTTGTGGTTAAGATTATAGGGAACTGCAAAGAAAATATTTTAGTAATAACATTTCTCCATTAAATACTTTATTGGAATTCCTAATTATATTAAGGAGGTGACTATTCTCATAATCTAAGATAATAAACTGCAAGATCTGGAAGAGTCCATCATGGTGGAAAGTAATTTTTTTTGAGTATCTGCTTAGCTAAGTACAAAAATGTTCTGTCATTAATTAATCAGTCACTAGGAGTTTAAATTTCTGTCTATGACAACTCACAAAACCTCCTAGGTCACTTAAAACTTCCTTTTTAAGCCCTCTACTCTTCCCTCTAGCCCTTCCCTCTACTCTATATGTATCTTTATGTAACTGTTCATTTACTTATCTACTTAATATAGCTAAAATATCACCTTCATAAGTAACTTTTCCCAAATACTTTTAATTCTAGTGCCTTCTCTCTTTTATTTCCTATTTATTTGTTTGCTTGTTGTCTCTCCTATTATATTTTGAGTTCCTTGAGAGCAAGGACCATTTTCTGTAATCCCCAGAACTTTGTATCCCCCAGAACCAGTGACCGATACATAGCAGACACTGAATAAATGCTTATTGACTGGCTCAATGCTACATCTGGAAGGCCTATAATCCTTTTCTTATATTTTTGTAGTCTGCCATCACTGTTTTATGTGTTCTTTCATCTTTTGAAACATTTCAATGAACTGTCCTTTTATCTTTGGAGTTTTTTGTGATTTAATTTCCCTTGTTCTCTTTTTGAGTACCTATTGTTTTAGAGACTGTGTTTTAATTTTCTTTTTTATTTTCAAGAAGGCCATTGTAATTGTTTCCTCTATTGATTTTTCTTAACTCTTGGTAGTCTATTTCTGACCTCATTCTCTCAAAATTGTTTTCTCTCCAAATTTCTCCCCCAATGATTTCTTAATTGCCAAATATAATGGCCTCTTCTCATTTCTCATCATTCTCAATCTCTTTGCAATTTTTCAGTCAATTACTTTCTCCTTAAAAGCCCCTGATCTCTAGCTTTCCATGACTCTACTCTGTTTCTCCTCCTATCTGACAATTTTTTTCTCAGCCTCTTTTACTGGATCTTTATCTAGGTCATGTTTGGTATCAATAAGTGTCCCACAGCCCTTTGTTTTGAGCTTTCTTCTCTTTTTTCTATTACACAGTTTTACTTGTCGATCTTAGTGCACATAGGTTCAATTATGACCTCTGAATTGACGATTATCTTTTTAAAACTTATTTTAATTTTCTTTTTTTTTAAACTTGAACTAAACAGCAAACACAAAATTTTCAACAAAAAAAGAAAAACAAAAAAGAAGTTTGTATAGACCACATTTAACTCAGGTTACAATGTGTTTTATAACATAAACATATAGTGAATGTGTGATATCAATACTTAATCAAATAAATATGTTTTAATGTGAATATTTAAATATACACATATATACTCACATTTAGCAAGGGAGGAACAAATCTATTTATGTCCCATTCTGCACTTTTTGTTTTCTTTTTAATATTTTAATAATTTGTATTAATGTTCTTTTTAAAAGATCTGTTACTTCCTACTAACCTATTACTAACCCTCAACACCAAATGGAAGCACTCCCTTGTAATAAACATATGTATAGGCTGATGATTCTCAAATTTACTTGTCCAGCCTTCATCTCTCACCTGACCTCCAGTCCATCATCTCAAAAGCTGCCTATTAGACATCTTGAACTGGATGTCCCATAGATATCTTAGAGTCAACATGTCCAAAACCGAACTTATTTTCTTTCCCCAAAAATTCTACCTTCTGTCTAACTTCTCTTTTACTACCAAAAAGTACCAGCATCCAACTAGTCATTCTGGTTCACAACTTAGGTATTATCCTAGATCTCTTGAAGTTTGATTCTCCATATTCAATACATTTTCAAACGGTGTTATTTCTATCTTTGTATCATCTCTCATGTACTCTCCCTCCTCTCCTTTACTGCCTCTACTCTAGTTACTGGACTATTGCAGGACCTTGATGATTGATCTCCCCAGTTGAAGTCTGTCCTCACTGTAGACTTTTCTCCAATTAGTTAACAAAATGATTTTCTTAAAGCACAGATCTGACCATGTCACCACTACCACATCACCCAATAAATTGTACTGATCCCTTATGCCACCAGGACCAAATATGAATTCTTCTCTTTGGAATTCAAAGGGCTTCATTTCCTGGACCCCTCCTACCTATTTATTTTTCATATATCTTACACACACCTATATCTTCAGAGATCCACTGACATGAATCTCCTTGCATCTCTTCACCGAAGACCCTCCATCTCCTGATTCATTTCATTATCATTGTCTATCTCCATGACTGGGATCCTGTCCCTTCACATCTCTGCTTTCTAATTTCCCTGTCCCTTTTGGTTTCCTTCCAATCTTTGCTAAAATCTCACCTTCTTCAAGAAGTCTTTTCCAACTCTCTTAATACTTGTATCTTCTCTCTATTGATTTTCTTTAGTTTATACACATACACACATATGAGAGAGAGAGAGCTTGTTTGTACTTGGTTGTTTGCATTTTGTCCTCCTTAATCTATTAATTATTATGAACTACTTGAGAAATGAGACTTTTTTTCCAATTCCTTTTCTCTCCTTAGCTTTTTCATACTGCTTAGTATATAGTAGATATTTAATAAATTCTTACCAACTGATTTTGTCTTAAACTCTCCATTCTGTTGTTAGACTTTGGGATTTTCCCCTCTATTTTCTTTCCATATTTCTTTAATAAGTACAAGCACCATTGTATAATGGATAGAGTTGGCTTCAGCATCACTTAGACCTGAATTTAGAATTCCTTTATCTAACACATAGTGGATATGTGGTTCTGGGAAAGTAAGAATCTCTAAGTGAAAAATTCTCTAAGCTCAAAAATTGTAGAGAGGATGTTCACCTCTTTTTCCCCTAAAAAGTGTTTCTTCATTTGGAGTTGAATGGTAACATTTGATGACATTTCATCATCCTTTTAATATTTTAATGTTTTAACTTTTCCTTTTTGGTTACTTTCTCAATCATTCTGGAGCATCTTGGAAGTCCTCCAGCATCATTCCAGGATGGTTTGCAGAAAAAGGTGAAACTTCCACATTCCACCAGGGATTTTAGTGCAGTTTTCTTTATTATAACTGAATGTTTGTTCACTTTTCATCATTTGAATTATATCTATCTTCAAGAGACTTACTGACATTTTCTTTAAATATCCTGGTCATAAATATTTTTGTTATTACTAAATTTTCCCTTCTCTAAATGTAATGTCATTATGTTGCTCACTCTGTTTCTAGGGCACAACCTTTCTCCTTTCAGACCATCTGACTGGATGGAATCTACATCTTTCAAGGGATGAGAAACTTGCTCCATATATTGATTAACTATATTTCCCTCTATCCTATCCTGCCCTGCATTTCTTCTGTTCTCTCTTTTGACTTTGTCCCTCCCCAAGCGTGTTGACTTCTAATTGCTCCCTCCTCCCATTGGCTCAATTAAATTAAATTAAATTAACACTTATTTAAATCCTACTACGTGAAAGTTACTGTTCTAGGGCACTGATTATAGAAATAATAGTCACAATTATAATAATCGCTCCTATTTATAGAAAACGTTCAGGTGAGCAAGGTACATTTATCACCTCATTTTATGTTCGCAACAACCCTAGAAGGAAGATGCCTTATTACCATCATTTTACAGATGAGAACACTGAGGCAGATGCTAAATAACTTTTCTGGGCTAACATGGTAAGTGACAGAGATGAGACTTGAACTCCCTACTCAAACTAATTTATACCTGTTTTCTGTATACCTGTTATATCTTTCCAAGAGAATATGAGATCCTTACAGTCAGGAATTCTTTAGTTTTTAACCAAGTATTTCTATGCCTAGCATAGCATATTGTATACAGTAGACATCTAATGAATGTTTCTTGAATTGAATTCTCTGTCACAACCTATAATGGAGTGGTTATTTTCTGCCAACATTTCTGTAACTACTTTTTCTGCAACTAGTTCATTTTCAGGACTCATTCAGAACTGGTCCAAGATAGTTATTTCCCTTCCCTGTATCCTCTACTTTTTGGAAGCAAGTCATAATTATGTCGCCTATTCCATTTTGGATTGAGAGAGACCTTCAGCAAATGCTCTGCTATAATGGATAGACAGAGACAGAGACCTTCAGAGTGAGGACGAACAAGATATAATAACAAAATATTAACTCTTACATAGTGCTTTACAATGATCATCTCATTTGATTCTCTCAACAGTTCTAGGAAGCAGGTGCTACTATTCTCAGCCTCGTTTTAGAGGTGAGAAGTTGAGGCACACAGAGGTTAAGTGACTTACTTAAGGTCACACAACTAGTAAGTGTCTAAGATTGGATTTGAGTCCAGGACTTCCTGACTCTAGGCCCAGTACACTATCCCCTGTGCCATGTTTAGCCCATGACACAAACTGACTCCATTCCCTTTTACTCCCGACTATCACCCATCATTCATAGTAAAGGGAGTTCTTTATCCTTATTCTCATTAAAGCACAGATCTGGTCTAGAAACACTCAAATGCTAGCAGTTTGAGTGATTGTGTCATGTGGATTACATCTTTCATTCATACTTTCTTTTGAATTGCCATTTCTCCCTTTTATTTTCTTTTCCCTGTATTGTACCTCCAGTTCTCTATTACCAAAATTTCACTTAACAGTAAGTGGAAGAAGGGAAGAAAAGGAATAATCATTTCTGTGGCACCTAATGTGTGAGGTACTGTGCTGAGTTCTTTTTGTAAATATTATTTGATCTGACAAAAATCGATATGGGTAGATACTGTCATTATTGCCATTTCACAGTTAAAGAAACTGGAGTAGACAGATGTTAATTGACTTGCCCAAGGTCACATAGTTAATAGGGTCTGAAGCTGAATTTGAAATCATCCTCTTGACACCAGACTGCCTCCAATAAGAACAGCTACTGAACCCTGGGAGTGGGGGGAGTGGAGGTGGAATAATCTTTCTTTCTCTCTCTCTCTCTCTTTCTTTCTTCCTTCCTTCCTTCCTTCCTTCCTCTCTCTCTCTCTCTCTCTCTCTCTCTCTCTCTCTCTCTCTCTCTCTCTCTCTCTCTCTCTCCCCCCCCTTGAGGACTTTGTCAATGGATACACACACTTGGTGACTAGACCAGATTTGGTCCATTGAGTGCTTTGCTTCTAATTAGAAGGGGATAGTTTTCCTTTTCTTACATTCTTAGGCCTATTCCACTCTAGCTCTAGAGGAATTTTTTAATGAAAACTTAGATTTTTGTTCATATCTAAATATCTCAAAAGGGGAGATGGAGAAGTTAAGAACTCAATTTGGAATATGCATCAGGTATAGGGTAAAGATAAGATAAATGCTAAACACACACACGTAAAGAAAATATTTGTAGCAGATATTAATAGAAAAAGCCTCAGATGGGATTCAGTAACCTTACTAAAAGTAATCGTATACTCTTTTGAGAGACTAAGACTTGAACATAAAGAAGGCTTTCAGAAAGATTTTTGTTTGTCTCAGTTTCCTCATCTGTAAAATGGAGATAGTAACACTCACCTCCCAGAATTGTTGCGATGTCATTTGAAACAATGACTGCAAAGCACTTAACACAATACTTGGCACATAGTAAGCACTGTATAAATGTTAGCTATTATTATTTCTATTACTATCTACTGATTCACTGACCCTTCCTGCTTAACGGGCCCATAACATGATGGCATTCTCATCTTCAAAGAGATATCTTAATAGCTATGTGGCTCCATTGATAGAATGTTGGACCTAGGGTCAGGAAGACCAGAGTTCAAATCCAACCGTAGCCACTTCTTAGCTATGAGATCCAGGGTAAGCCAAGTGACCTCTGTCTGCCTCACTTTTATCATCTGTAAAAATGGGGGTAATAGCAGCCACCTCCAAGGATTGCTATAGAGACAAAATGGTATAATATTTAGTGCTTTATAAACCTAATAAACTTTGACATATTATTATAAACTTTAAAATACTGTTATTAACATTATTATTGTCAGCTGGAATGAGAAATAGAGTTTTGTGTGTGCTCTGTTCAAACTCCACTTATTTTACTTGTAGGGAAATAGGAAGGTATATGGTAGTTGCAAATCTTCTATAATATAACAGGCAAAGAACTATGGAGGAGATCTGAAGTAAAAGATATCAGATTAATGTACGATCAAAATGGAAGATGGGCTGATCATGTGGCAAGATCAAGAAATAAATTGAATTATCCATGTGTTATGCTGGTATCAAGAAAAAGTGAAGGACATTGCTACGATTTGGGGTGAACCATACTTGGAGAACTTCTAGAAGGTCATTGACTGGAGTCATACAGGATGGGCAGGCATTAGTGGGTTGTGATTTGCATTACTGATGTGGACATCCACATTGATGAAATTACTCACCAATTAAAACATTTAAGTATACCAATGATATCTTGTACTCCTTTCCTTGCCCATACATTCTAAATGAATTTTCACATCAATATCCTTTAGTCTTCATAGTACCTTTGAGGTCTAATTTATCTCCCTGTATCTCTAGTTCACCCATTTATTTATATTTTGTAGATTTGCATAAAATTTATTGCATTGACTATGTCATTTTTGCTTTTTCTGTTCTTGGATATTTTTTCCTGGGAATTCCTTTTACTGTCCTTTATTGCTTTTCCTTCTCTTCTCTGTTCTATCTGGTTTGGCAGATTAACTGGTTGTTACAAATTCTGCTTAATCAGATTCTCAAGACTACAGGCATCAAAGTACACATTATAGAGGAGACATAAACAAAGGTAGAAACCTAAAATTGCAAAAATCTTTAAACATGAATCAAAGTTCACAATTTGATTTGGATATATTTGTTTTTCCCTTTTCATAAATAAACTCATTTCAGAAAGTCATGCTGCCTGAAGTGTTATTCAGGCTTGATGATAGGTGTGAGAAAAAGTACAGATCTCACTTTTGTTTTGGAAATCTTAAAATTTGAAAATGCATAAATGTTCAGTTGCCATGTCTTGCTAAAGACCAGACTCAGTTCCTAATCAGGAGCATCTGTGCTTAGCTCGAGTTAAGGTCTAGGCTGTGGTCTCCTAATTTATTTAGAGACCAGAACATCCAGAATTTGTATTTGTTCCATAAAACATCTTGCCCTTTTTGTGTAACTTTTTCCACATAACTGATAATTAGGATTGCTATGTGTCCTTTCTTTCCCCTTCCCATCACTAAATCACATTACCATGTTGCTCAATGCCCTCAGGTCTCAGGTCATGAACTCTGAAAATTTCAGAACTGGTTTTCTGATTTCCCTTAAGAAAAAGACACTTGGAATGGGTGTGCAAAATGGTAGGGTAGCAGGCTTGGGATAGAGTGTGTGTGTGTGTGTGTGTGTGTGTGTGTGTGTGTGTGTGTGTGTGTGTGTGTGTGTGTAAAACACACAAAGAGAGAGAGAGAGAGAAATTTTGTGTATGCATGTGTTAAATTCAACAGGAAGAGGAAATCAGCTTTAAATGCTAACAATATATATGATTGGTAGATCATTCCAATTTATCAAAACCTTCTTCAGGTCCTGGTGGCACATTCAGTGCCAAGCTCACAATCTCTTTCTGATATTATATTATGGACCTTCATTAGTCATGTTAATATTGTCTCAAATACTCTGGGTTCCATGTTCACCAACCTTCTCAACTCATTAGGTTATTAGTTCCATGGGGGCAGGAAATGTCTTTTACCTCTTTTTGTATCCCCAGTACTTAGTACGGTATCTCAAATATAGTAGGTGCTTAACAAATGCTTATTGATTGATTGAACTCCCACAAATTTACTTTTATAATCTAACTCAACCATCAACAAGAACAGTTATAGCTATCATTTTATCAGCTGTCGTAACTGTTGCACTTTCAAGTCAGGAATGCCAAAATTTTCCTGACAATATCCACCTATCCCGTCATGTCTCCCTTTGTGTCACATTTCTTAAGCTTGTTCTTAGCTGATAACTTCTGTATACCTCAGTGTTTAAGTGTTCTCACCCCTATTGTGGCTTCATCTCTCTCCCTTCCCAGACTTGTCCCTATAGTTAACCATACCTTCTCTCTCTTCTCTCTTCTTCTCTCTCTTCTCTCTCTCTCTCTCTCTCTCTCTCTCTCTCTCTCTCTCTCTCTCTCTCTCTCTCTCCCCTCCATTTTCTTTTCTCTGTCTCTGTTTCTCTAATAAGTATACAAACATACATATGTGTGTATGCATATATAGATACACACATGCATGTTTATTGGAATAAATAGATATGTAATAGATTTTGAAGACTAGATCTCTCTATCTCACCCAGGCTGGAATTCCTAAGAACTAGTCCCTTTACTGGTCATCATGAGAGCTTTGACCCATACCATTTTCATCTTGCATCAGTTTGCCACATCATAAGCCACTTGGTGGGCCCCTATTTCCTGAGATTCACCATCTCAGTTTGGATTTCCATGTCCTACAGTAGCTCAGAACTCCCTAGCTCAAGAGATTCCATAAGTTTCAGGCTGTTCAGCATCTAGGATGACAGGTATGCTACTTCAGCCAGCCTGTCTTCTCTTCTGGAATAGGGAATCTTCTCATCTGCTTGCTGTTCATGTCTTGTCAACCACTAACTCTTGATTACTCCCAACATCTGCCTCTCTCCCACTCCTACACCCATACTACTGAATAGTTTTAGAAGAAGTCATGCAAATATATTAATTATGTCCTTTAGTATTTAGATAATGTAATTGCCTATAGAACTTCTTTGATATGAGGTTATCTGGAAAGGATCCCAGATGACATCTAGTCCAACCTGTTTTTATCTTTCTCTAAGTGAATCTTTGAATTCTCCATAACTATTTCAAAACTTCCTTTTCCTCCTTAGACCTCCACATTTTCTGTTTCTCTCTTGGTAGAGGGGCTTGCTCATACTTTACTAAGAAGATAGAGGGCATATGCTATGAACTTACTCATCTCCCTTACTATGTACCTCAAAACCCTTTGTTATCAACTTCCATTCTCTCTTCCTTTATTCAATTCTATTCATCCTTTTTCTCTTGCCAAGGTCAGTGCTTCTGTTTGTACCTTTGAGCTCATCTATTTCTATCTTCTCTGTCAAATTGCCTTAGAAATCCTCCCCCGCTCCTCTAAAAGTCAACCTTTCTTTATCTATTTTATCCCTCCTCAATGCTTAAATATATATCCAAATTTCCCTCAACCTTAAGGAAACATACCTTCCCTGCTGCTTTGTCAAGCTTATAATTATATGTTTCATCTCCTGTTTGTATCCAAACTCTCAAGAAAAAGAAAATAATCATGTACATTCCTTTATCCTATAATTCATTTCTTCATTCATCCTTGAAGTTTTCCTTCTGATCACATTAATTAATTGAAATTGTTCTCTCCAAAGTTATTATTGACATATCACAGGGGCCACCTTCTCCTCTTACATTTCCTGAATTGCATCCTTCCTCCAAACACCCTTGGGCAGCTGGTAAAAAAAGAGTTATATGACTGCTTACATTTCTTAAATGAAGTGGGAGTCACCAACTTCATCCTTCCAGCAAGATGGAAGGCCACCATGCTTTACCATCTGCCCTGACACTGTATCCTAAAGGGATCTATGCTTTACCATTTGGTTTTATCCCAGAGTTCCTTAGTATTGTCATCTAAAACTCTCTACAAACTGGCTCCTTCACTCTTCATACACATTATTCTCCTTATATTTCTCTTTAGACACATTATTGACATTAATGAACTTAAGTCTTCTTATTGTTCTTCACAGCTGAACCATCTCCAGTTGTCCTGATGTATATCTATAGATCCAGATGGTTCCAGAGGTGAAAGTGAGACTGGTTACATAGCACAGCCCTCCCTCACTCAAATCCAATTCAATGCAAGTCATGAGAGTACCTCCTTGATATCACTGTCCTCTTTGATAACTAAGGACAAATCAATGCAACCACGTTCCTCACACATCACGTTCCACATCCCAACTTCATGCGTTTTGTGCTAGCTCTTCCCCATGTAGTGAGTGTCCTTCCTTCTACTATACAGCAACATAACTCTCACGAACAACCTAAGTAACCCAGTCTATTCTTGCTGGGGTATGAAAAACATTGTGTCTCTAACATCTTTCTCCCTCATTTAAGCTTCTTTTAAATAAAAGTCATCAAATCTCTGCTAATTTTCAATGCTTCAAAGGAAATAGAACCTTACTTTTGAGGGTAATACCCATCTGGCTCTGCTCCTAAGACATATAGGGCCACTTTGAGCCATGCAGAAAGTTAATTCTTGTCCTGGATTCAGATTAGAAAGACATCAAAAATTCATGAGTGTTCTGTCTAACTTGCTTAGCTCCTTCAACCACTTTTTTTACCTTTATGAAGTCTTCTCATTTCAATGTTAGCCAGGATTGTTGACCTTGATGTTTCCTTCTTGATTCTGCCATTCTACTATTTTCTGTCTCACACAAAAGAGACCTTCATTTTGTCCCATTCTCCAATCCTGGTTTCTCGTGCCCAGAGTTCCAAGTATCTCATTAGTTGTACCATTCCAGGCCCCAACTCTCTACTACCTCTTAATGGTACTCCTTAACCTAGACATAAGGTTAACGCCTGGTGTACTGAGAAGTAGTTGCTGAGCAGACAGTGAATTTCTCTGAAGAGAAAAAGTTTATTGATTCTCTTTTCTGAAAGATAAGAAAAAAATTTAGTCATTTCCTTGAATGATTCCTAGTTGTTTTTCAAATTGATTGAACCAATTCAAAGGTCTACTAGAAATGAATTAATATTTATCTCTTTCTATGATCCCTTCATCAATTAATTTTAATATAATGAAAAAACTTTGACAGTGTAATGACTGTATGGGTATGAGATGATGTCATGGTAATTTACATGGAGAGATCTTTCATATTCATTAATAGGCCCATGTGATCTGCCTGGGTCACATGGAGCTTGTGGTGGGAGGACTTTGCTGAATGGGTGGAGTAGGAAGGGTAGAACAGAAAAAGGTAGAGCTGGAGCAGAGTTGAGAGTAAGTTAGTCATGACAGCAGTCAGTGCTAGGAAGAATGTAAGCTGCTGGCTAGCATGAGTGAAAGGGTTTGTTTTCAATTTTGTTTAATGAGGCCTGCTTGGGATTTGTTTAATGGGCCTGGTTTTGTGGGAAGCCTAGTAGGAAGAAGCCTTGGGATGGTGTTGTTCTCTGCATTGTTACTGTGTATAGATTTTTGTTACAGTGATGGATTTGACTTTCTGTTGGCTGAATAAATGTTTTGGTTCTGCCTTCCATGTGGAGAGTCTGTGGTATTTTGCAGTTCAGAACTTCACTGCAATATTCATAGCCACCACGGGTGCTGTGAATATCATATTGGCCATACAGATGATACCTCAGATTGTTTTAATTTGTACTTCCTTGATTAGTACTGATTATGGATTTTTTCAGATGATTTGTATTCTTGGTGAAAAAGCTGTCATTTTACTAACCTCTATCATTTGAGGTTTGACTCTTAATCACATATATTTTTATAGTTTCTTTTTAACTCTAAAACACTGTCAAACATATTCAATGCAAAGATTTCACTCTGATTTAGTTGCATTGATTTTGGTTGTGCAAAAGTCTATATTTTGTCAATCACAAATTGAAAAAATATACAGTCTCTTTGATTTAAAATGTAAATGCTTTGGCATGAATAAAATCAAATCTGCACAGTTGAGTAGAGGGAAGGAAGCCTTTGAAGTAGGCATAATTATGCAAGGTATAATCTTTCATTCTCTTCCACTTTTAGTAGAATGACTTTTTATATTGAAATACTTTATCAAAACTAAACTTATTGTGATGTCACTTTTTTTTTTACATTCTACTTCCTAATTTTCCCAAGAACTACTGTGAAATATGGTGTCTTTATTCCTGGGTTTAACTAGTACTAGGTTTCATTCTATATTTATTTATTTGTCTTGTCTAGCTTGATTTTGCTATAGATCAGCTTTTCTATTTTTCATCTGGCACCTGCTAGTTGCGATAGTTACTCTTTAACAGCATACTTTGAGGTTGGATAGCAACAAGTTCCCCTTCTTCATAATTTTAAAAAATAACATCTTAATAATTTTTATTGTGTAATCTTCCAAATTAATGTTATCTCCTTTAATTCTACAAAGTATATCTTTATAAAATTAGATGTGATTGAAGTATCACTAAATTTGTAAGTTGGGCAGCATAATTTTTACTATGTTGACATAGCTCTTTCCAATATCAAAGAGTTTTCAAATTACTGAGACTATATTTTACAACTTAACAATGTATTTAGAACACTGTATGTATAAGTAATTTATCAGACATTTATGTGATCACTATTTTACCTAGAATTTCTTTTTACTATCTCTGTCTGCTGTCTTAAATAGCACCTACTTCCAAGGATTGTTATAAGAATCAAATAAGATAATATTTCCACAACATATAATATAGTTCCTGGTATAGATTAAGCACTTACTAAGTGCTTATTTTCTTCCTTGATTCTCCCTCTCTGGATTTCTTTTAAGTAACATACAGAAGACTGGTAAGAAACTCTGCCCAATGTCTTCCTTTATAGACAGCAGAAAGTAGACTCTTTGCACTTGATTCTCTTCCTGGTTTCAATTTCATGGAACAAGATGCCCTCCCAGGATAAGATCATCACATCTAAACTCATCACCATGATGCTAACTCAAGCTTTGATTGACATTACCTCCTTTAGACTCCTTTCCCCTCTGATTGGGGGACTGGAGGATGAACTATAAACTCTTCCGAGTGCCTTTCTTATAAAGGGCAGAAAATGGAGACCCGAAGTTTCAATTCCATACAATAAGATATCTCTGTGCTCTGTACGGCCTTATTTCTCCCCCTTATCCTCATTTCCTGCTTCCTTTTGTATGTTGTCTCCCCTTATTTGATTGTAAGTTCCTTGAGGGGAATTTTTTTATTTATTATATCCCCAGTGCTTAGTAAAATGCTTGAAATACTTAATAAATATTTATTGGATTGATTGATTTATTAAATGTTTAATCAGTTCTTTAAATAAACTTATATAGTCTGAAATAGCAATAATTTTGTCTTTTCTTTTTATTTATGACCTTGATTTATTTTTCTGGTCATTATGCCACCTCTTACAGAAAGTGTAAAATCCTTATCAAAATATCCCTATTAACTAGTTCCTTTTTCCTTCAAATTTCTTCATATGTGTTTTGTATATGTGTACTTCAGTATCACTGTCATCCTATAGAATGCAAATTTTAATCATCATATCTGCAGCATCATGTAAAATGTCTGACATATAGCAGGCACTTAATAAATATTTATTCAAAAAATGAGAACCAAGCATTTCTAGCACTATGTCCTAAAATAATGTAGTCGATGTGCATTCTTTCTAAATTGATCTGATTTGGAAATTTTCAGGGCTTCCTTAATTTAAAAAAAATGCTAGCTCTTGAATTTACATAGGCACTGATTATCATTTTAAGGAAAGATGTGTTTATTCCTGTGCCTTGGAGTATGCTTTTGTTATTGAGTTTTTTGGTTGTTGTTGTTGTTTTTTTTTTTATAAACGAAGGTTGTATTTTATTAAAGGATTTTTTTTCTTTGCTTCTATGGGTATACTAATATTTTTGTGACTTTTGTGATTGATATAATTTTACGAGTATATTTGTATTAAATTTGAACCCTTGTAAATCCAAACTATATTTGTTTTTTTGTGGGGCGGGGGGAGGAAAGCAAGCAATTAAGTGTGAGCTCATAGTATCGTAGATTTAGAACTGAAAAGAACCTTAGAAGGACAGAAACTCCATCATTTTATGCATAAAGAAAATAAGAAATTAAATTACTTTTCCACAGTTACATGACTAGTCATTGTGTGGGTCAGGATTCAAACTTAAGTCTTTATGACTTTGGTTCTAGTGTGTTATCCAATATACCATCTATATTTATATCATGTAAAACCTTCCCTTCTCAGCCGTACTCAAATCACTGCTTCTGTTTTCACACATCCTATCACACCTATATAAAAAAAGGTATAATGCATTAATATGAAGCAATCCTCTTCCCAAATCTACCCTCTTCTTCAAACATCACTCCTATCCATCTCTACCTCACCTTACTGTATTTTTTCTATTAAATTTTTAAATTTTCCTTGCTTGAATCACATAAAACTATAGTCAATAAATCAATTAATAAGCATGTATTAATCACCTACTATGTGCCAGGCTCCATGCTGTGGCAAAAGACAATGTTCTCCTCAAGGAGCTCATCATCTTTGAGAAGCTACTTTACTTCCATATCTGAATATGACCTAATTTCTAAGAAATGCTAAATTCTTTTTAATTCTTGTTTTTCTCTTCTTTCATGTACTTTCCTCCGAGCCTTTTTAACAAGACCAAGAATTTCCCTCTCATTTTTAATGAAGTTTTATAAGGAAACTAGTATTTTTTTCTCCTTTCTCTATGTGAAATATTTCCTTCTATCTATTCAGACTGTAAATTTTCTAAAGTTTCTTTATTGTATATTATTCTATATATGAACTGTGTTTGCACACCAAAGGCTACAAAAAAAATGCTTCCCCTGAGAAAGAATGTGTTTAAGTCATCAGTTTTATTAAAAGTTTATTCCCTTGATCCATGTAAGATTATGTTCAACTTTGTGGAGTAATTTCTCAGGTGCAAATAATTTTATTTGCATTTCTGTACCTTAGTCATGTCTTTTCCTTCATCTGAGTTCTGGAAAATTCTCAACAGATTAATTTATGGCTAGTGCTTTCTTGTACAAGGCAATAATTTCTCTTTTATCTGTCATCTCTAGAAAATATCAAACATATCTAGCTGAATGAAATCTATGTGGATTTCTACTAGGGGGCTCTGGATTTTATTGAATTTTTCCTCTGGTTTTAATTTTCCAGACAATTCTTTTCATAATTTCTGGAAATAATATATCTAGTCTTTTATTTCAATGTGCTTCTCTTGGAGGCCAGGTTCTTAGATTATTTGTTTAAATTATGTTTTCTAAGTCAATTTTTAAAATTACATATGTAGAAATTACAGGTTAATTATAGAGTTTGCATGTCTTTTAAAAATGTTAATTCCCAATTATGTCATAACTATCATTTTGTTGAGAGTTTGAATTCTGATATTTCTATTTTTCTAGATGTCCATAATTTCTAGTTTTTTTCATAAGCCATTATTTGTACTTTTGAGTTTTTCAATAAGATATCAATCTTAATTTCTTAGCTTTGCCTTTGTTTCATTTTTTATTAAGGTTTCAAAACATTTCTGGAATTCTTGCTAGTTTTAGTTTTAGTTTTAGTATTTAGTATTATGGGATTATTCTATTCTTCTATAATTCTTTCCTTGGATTCTTTTAATCCACATTTTATTGAAAACATTTTTGCCAACTTTTCTTCAGTATTTTCTTCAGAGATTTTCTTGTTGGGTTTCCTTTCCTTTCCTCTCTTTTGCTTGTTATTACTTTAGATTGTACTGTATGTTTTGAGATGTTTGGACGTCTATAAATGTCCAAATGTCCATCAGGAAGACCTGATTTCATTTAAAGCCACTCACATAGACCGATTTCCCAAAGTTTCAATGGGTAGAATTCTCAGTAAAAATGTGAAGAACTGGCAGAATTGGGACATAATTTTACTTTAATAATAAAGGACTTAGCTTAAGAATATGTCAAGAAAAACAGATAACAATTGCCATGATCTTTTCAACATGGTTCTTGTTTTTTAATTTTCTCTGGCTACAAATTATGGAATAATGATAGAGTTAGCCAATTCGAAATTCTTATTTCATCATTTATCCTGAGGACATAACAGAATTCCTTTTATACAGTAGACAACAAATGATTGAATGAAATAAATTCACTCTTGAGGGAACATGATCACAATTTTGGCTTCTTGGCCCTTTTGAGGGCCAGTTGATTGTATTTGTACATGCTTTTCTCAATAGTCAGATGGGAATGTAAGATTTGGAATGAGGTTGCTACCTTTATCAAATTATAGAATCCTAGATTTGGAAGGCCTCTCAGAGGTCTCATCATAAAATGAGCTTATGCAATAATTCATATAAGATTTCTGGCATTTAAAGTTACATAGACTTATTTTAGAAAATTTTAACTCTTATTCCCTTTCTTAACTGATTCATGAAATATAGTGCTGTGTAATGGGAAAAATATTTATTTGTAGTTAAAATATTTGGGTTCCTATTCTGGCTCTGCATGTACTCCAGTTTGACTTTAGGGAAATCATTTAGCTTATATTCCTCATTTGAAAAATGGTAATAACAGTGCTTGCACTTTATACCACATGGTATTATCATGAAGATCTAATGACATATGTGTATATGTGTGTATATGTGTATGCATATATACATATATGCATATGTATAATATTATACAAACCATATGTATATGTACACCTTGTGCATATACATGTATAGTCTTATGTAAATATGAGCTGATATTACTAACATTATAAATATGAGTTGGTTGTTGTCCTTCATAATTCAAAAAGACCAAAATGAAATCGCTATGTTGGAGTTAATGTAAAGTGTGTCTGTCTGTAGTTGATCAGATCAATACAAAGCCAGGAAGCATCCACCACAGGCCAGGCACAAGTAGTTTGAAACTGAGATGTCTCTAAATTTGTTTATCTTCCATTTCTTTTGAGCTATTGAAATTCTGTTATGGTCATATAGCACAGTGTCTTCCTTGATGCAGTCGTGCCATGCTCAGTGGTCCTGTGCCAGTATCTTTCACATCTCACAATCAATTCCAAAGTTCTTCTGAGTAATTTTGAGAGTGCTCTTCCTGAGGATCAGTTGACTCTATTGAGTGCCATGTGAGCTCTTGCCTTGGGAGAGTTCTCCTTTAAAAAAAAATCTTTTACACAAAGATACTTTTGACATTCAAAAAATATGGCCAGCCCACCAGGGCTGTGCTCCTTGCAGTGGGGTTTGAATGCTTAGCCATTCAGCTTATGAAGGAACCTCAGTGTTTGGTAGTCTTATTTTAAATAAAAGCAATTCAGTTTTCAGACATGGCCCTGGTATATTGTCCAGGTTTCACAGGCATGCAACAATGATGTCAGCACTAATAGTTCTATAGACCTTTAGTTTGGTAGGCAGTTGTAATGCCAGTCAAAGAGTTAAAGATCTTCCCCAACCATTAATAGGTCTGCCCATTAAGATAAGCTTGATTGGGGAGCCCCACACCTTTTGTTAATTTCTAACGCACTGGTTCTCAAGGGTTATGATGCTCTCTGGCTCTGAAAAATGTATTAATATTCTGAGGTGAGGTTTTAGGATTAGTTTTTGGAAGAATGTTTGTTTGTCATATGAGTCTCTGGGAAGCTGCTAAGGAGCTCCCCAGTTTTGAAAACTTTTTTTTTTTGCTTCTCTCTCTGGTAACTATGTATGTATGCAATGGTCAGACAATTGAGTCTGTATGTTGTTCTGTGTAGTATATATTGCTTGCAGTCAGATAGTTGGAAGCCCTGTCTGTTGGTTGATCTTTGTTTCTCTGGTTGTATTTTCTCTGAAGTTCAGGGTGGTGGCTATTCCCCTTGAAATAAGTGAATGATATATGTCCTTGATTAAAGTGATTGTTGACTCATCAAAAGTAGCTTTGCTTTTACAAAAGCAGATCTAAGAACCTGTACAGCAGGTACTCCTGTGTATGTTAGGGTCCTTGGAGATATAGCAGTCTAATAACTCCTTTCTCCCACACTTTCCTTGGAGGCTGCCAAAACACTGAGCTAGTTTTGACAGTGCATACGTCAACCTCATCATCTGTGTGTACATCCTTGAAAGGTATATTGACGAGATAAGTGAACTTATCCAAAGCATTCAAAATTTTTCCATTTGTTATAACTGATGAACTAACATTACTATTAGCATGTACATGTATATTAAAAGAACTATGTAAATATGAACTCATGTTACTATTAATAGGTAGCTAGTGGATAGATGGCTCAACCTGGAGTCAGGAAGTCCTGAGTTCAAATATGACTCAAATGTTCAATTGTCTTTGCAACTCTGAGAAAGTTTACTCCTCTCAGCATCTTTTTTCTCATCTATGAGTATACACTCATACACATTTACACATATGTACATGAGCATATACATACACATGCATTGTAAGTATCACATATGTATGTCCATGTTTATAAGTAAAAAATGTGCATATGGACATATGGGCATATGCATACACTCACATATACACAAAGTATATATCTTAGATACCAAACCCTCATCAAGGAAATTTCATGCAAATATTTTCTCCTGTATAACTGCTTCCTATATTATGCTAAACACATTGATTTTGTTTTTTCATAACTTTTACAATTACTTCTAATCAAATTATCCATTTTACCTTTTATTATAGACTCTGTCTATATCTGTGTGTGTGTTCCTACTCAAATCTCTGAAAGATATATACTGTTTCTTTCCTAATGAATTTATTGTATTGTCTTTAATGAATATATAATTCATTAAAAACAATATTTTCATTTAGAATATGTTGTGAGATAGACCAAGCCTAATTCTTAGTAGACTCTTTTCGAGGTTTCCCTTGAGGTTTTATTTTCAAATGTAGAATCCTTTCTTGAGTAATTTATTCTTCCATTTTATTGAATACTGACTTTTTGAATTTCATTTTTTCCCTAATTCCCCTCTGTCTACTTTGTTCCATTGATTTACTTCTATTTTTTAACCAACACCAGAAAATTTTGATGACTGTAGCTTTATAGTAACATCCAAAGTCTGTAAATGTTATTTCCTCTTTATGCTTCTCTCTGTTATTTTTCTTGATATTTTAGCTATGTTTTTCAAAGTGAATTTTGCTACTATTTTATTGAGTTCCATAATTATCTTTAATGATTTGATTGACAAGCATTGAAATTACATATTGATATTAATACTATGTAATTTTATTATATTGATATAGTCCAGTCATGACACTGAATAGTACCCCAGGTATTTTTTTCTTTCCTAATTCCTTTGTAAATAAATTTATACAATTAGTTCCTGTGCTTTGGTAGACTGATAAGCAGATATTTTATGTATTTTGTAGTTATATGAAATCAGATTTTTATTAATATCTTTTACATTTTATTATAATATAGAAATACTATTTTCTTTTTTTAAATTTTTTTATTTTATTTATTTATAAATGTTCTACAATCACTTCCTTAAAATTAGGATTTTATCCCCCCCACACCTTCCCCCTGCTACCCCCCTCCCTCCCCATGACAGCATAT
>CM053773.1:91638137-91657697 GCA_028658325.1 Potorous gilbertii | reverse complement strand
TCCAGGTCAGTTGTTTTTCCAGTGAGATGTTTCACATTATCTTCCATTTTTTCATTCTTTTGGTTTTGTTTTGTGATTTCTTGGTTTCTCAGAATGTCATTAGCCTCCATCTGTTCCATTCTCATTTTTAAAGAACTATTTTCTTCAGTGAACTGTTAAGCCTCCTGTTCCATTTGGTTAATTCTGCTTTTTAAAACATTCTTCTCTTCATTGGCTTTTTGAACCTCTTTTGCCAATTAAGTTAATCTATTTTTCAAGGTGTTATTTTCTTCAGCATTTTTTGGGGGTCTCCTTTAGCAAGGTGTTGACCTGCTTTTCATGCTTTTCTTGCCTCTCTCTCATTTCTCTTCCCATTTTTCCTCCACCTCTGTCACTTGATTTTCAAAATCCTTTTTGAGCTCTTCCATGGCCTGAGCCCATTGAATATTTATTTTGAAAGTTTGGGATACAGAGGCCTTGACGTCTATGTCTTTCCCTGATGGTAAGCATTGTTCTTCCTCATCTGAAAGGATGGGAGGAGATATCTGTTCACCAAGAAAGTAACCTTCTATCGTCTTATTTTTTTCCCTTTTATGGGCATTTTCCCAACCAGTTACTTGACTTCTGAGTTTCCTCTCCACACTCACCTGGCCTCCAGATCCACCCAGCTAGTGCTTGGGGGTTGAGATTCAAATGCTGCTCCCAGGCCTTAGGTATTCGGCAGGGCAGGGCTGCTATTCAGTGTGAGATTAAATTTAGATACTCAGGTGGTGGCAGGGAGGCCACACAGGGCTCAGATCCCTCAGGGCGTTTATGAGGAGACCTTCAACAATGGATCCAAGCTCCTGCCTGCTTTAGGAGCCCCTGTCCACTGCTGTCTCCACCACTGCCTCTGCTGCTCCCTCCCGAGGGGGCCTGAGTTATGGAGACACCCTGCTCCCCTCTTGGCATGCTGAAAAGACCCTCTCACTGACCTTTGGCGCCTGTGGGTGGAGGGAGCTGCGTGGCTGCTGGAGACTCCATCCCTGAAGCCTTCTTGGATCTGTGGATCTACTCCCCTCACTGCCATGTAGCCAAGGCAGGGCTGGGCTCTGCTCCGTGTCTGGTGCATGACGGACCTTTGGTGTCAGTTTTTCAGGTCTCTCTGGGACAGATATCTCCTCAACTATATTGTTCTGTGACTTCTGCTGCTCCAGAATTTGTTTGGAGTTCTTCTTTACAGGTATTTTATGGGCTGTGAGTTAGGAGCTAGCATATGTATATCTTTCTACTCCACCATCTTGGCTCCTCCCCCGTATCTCAGAAATCTAAAGGGGGAATGTTGCTAACAACCCTATGAGGACCCAGCTTGCTAATGTATGTGGGAGTTAGGTTAAGAATTTTTGGAGTTCCCATAGCTTACATTTTAAAAAATATTCATGAAGATGGTAGAGTGAGTGCAAAGACTCACCTAAGCTCTTAGACAAACTCCTTCAGATAACTCTAAAAAGAGAATATGACCAAATTTTGGAGGTACAGAATCTAATAGGAGACAGACTGTGGCGGATTCAAAGTCCAGGACAGGCTAGAAGGTCCAAGGGAAAGATCTGTTCCATGGGGGTGAGCTACAGTTCACAGCACAGCATGCCAAGTGCAGTAGAGCACAAGTGCCCTGAGGAAACCTGATACAGTAGCAGGTAGAACCTGTGGAGTGGCAGCTCAGGGTAAAAGACCAGCAGAGCCAAGTGAGTGACAGCCGCTGAGCACCAGATATCAGCCACAGCAGCTCCTGAGACTTTCAGCCCACAGATTAAACATCTGTCAGTCACCTACTTGAACTTCCAGGAGCCAGGATAGTAGAATGATCAGTAAATGCTCTCTCCTCCCCACTTGATGACCTTGAAAGAACCATAAAGTATTTCCCTAGAAAAATCCTGGATCAGCAAGAAGAGCAGAGGGGGAAAATAGTCTCATAACACCTGAAGCTAGGAAAATAGCTGAGGGGGATTTTTCCTACTGTGGTGAAGGCTAACCAGGAGGAGAGGGGCCCCACAGTGGTGGATACTCGCACTAGGACCAAAGAAAGGCTCAGTGCCAGAAGAGGAGATTCAGGAGGGCTGGAAACTCACACTAAGATCTAGACATGCCTCAGCACTCCAGGGGAAATGGGAAGACAATAGGTCAGCTGGGATCACCATCCCCTGAGCTTGCCTTTGCTTCAGTTCAGCTGAGGAGCTCTCCCATGACCAGGCTACCCCTCCAAGACACTTAACAAGCTAACCCCAGGGCAGATTGGGAAAACACAAAACAAAAAAGTTAAAAAAAATTCATTTTATATATAATGCAAAGTGTATAATAAACATGTATATGTTTATGAACATACAAACATATATAGTTGAATACAAACATATACCACATACACACACACGCACACACACACATATATATGTATATATGGAAATAGGTTATGTATACAGATACATAAATGTATGTATATACATTTATAATACACATAACCAGATATATTACATTGAACTTAAAATGAGTGATTATTATAGAGAAGAAACACTTGAATGAGGTTTTAAGCCGATATCATTAGAGAAGATAGAATGGTGTACCCTAAAATCCTGAGAGCAAGATGACTTAGGGGTATTTAGGACAGAGACTCCCAGAGGGATGTGAAGGATTGCCTGAGATCATATACATATACATAATTCTATTTATATATACATGTGTGTTGCATGAATAAACATAAATTTGGTAGAGACAGATTTTATACGAACAATATGTAAAATTTCTTATATATGTACTCATATTATACACTTACATGGATATAATATCCAAATCCATTCATTTAGCAATAATTATTTATAGAGGGTTTTCTGTTACAGAGTATTATAAATATGTGTATGTATGTATAGAACTTCAGTTTCCTTGAAGACATACATAAATTTTCACTCATCAAAAAAAAAGTTTGCTTCAAGATCAAATTCATTCACTTCTCAAAATTAGACTCCTCTCAATAGCATCCCCAATCTGGAATACTACAATGATCCTTGGATTGCGAGCTACTTGATTCATTTGTCTGTGTATGCTATGCAAACCAAAATCAAGGAACTTCAAGGCACCTGAAACATTAACTTAAGTGCCAGATCTAACACCATACTGTAACATCTGCTGTTCTGAATTGGGATAGTTAATTCTACCAGGTATGTCACCTTTATTAAAATCCTTATTTCTAGAGTATGTTAATAGCCAATATTAGCACAGCAGGTGTAGCACAGTATCATTAACAAGGGAATTGCTTTAATACAATTTAGCCTTTCTATTTCACCTCTTTAGTGGCAATATAATTTGGGTGCCATTTGTTCACTTTGGCACCTGCAACATTATCTTCTCTGAAGACTTCCCAGAAAATGGATTTACTATACCAGTCCTACTGAGGAGGGTCATTACCGTATCTCTATGGGACTTATATGGGAATTATTTTTGCCATTGAAGCAATATTGTAGTAGGCTCTGACTAGGTTCCTTTACTGAAACCAGAATGTTGCCATTATACTTTCATACTGCAATACAATTCTGATCAACTGCTAATTGGTTGTATGCCAATTCAGGTCCTAAATGCATGACTGGTTTTACCATAGAGGCAGAACAGGTGGGGTGCCCCAAGTGACAGAGCATTGAGGGTCACAAAAGTCATAAAGATATATGTGTGTGCCTGCCTGCATATGTGTAGCAGCATTTGTGAATTTGTGTAGAAGGATAAGTATGATTGGGAAAGGACCTGCATTTTCTAGTTTACCCAAGGTAAGCAAAAAATTCAAGTCAGCTGCTGACTAAATGGATTAGCAAATTCAAACATTTTCAGAAAGGGAGAGAGGAAAGTTTGCAAATGGACTGACAATGGATTCACCAGGTTTTAGCCTAAGGCAGTTTTAAAAAAAGAAAGAAAGGAATAGCACTCCCAGAAAATCAGGGGGAAATTATAAAGAAAAATACTAACATTTGGAAAATCAACTATACTATGAAATACTGACCCCTGAGTTCACTGACTCCTCAAATGATTGTTGAGTAGTTCAGCCCTTTTCTAATTGGGTCACAATAATAGAAATGCTGCTTCATACATAAAGCCATTTCAGGCATAAATCTGACTCCCATGAAATCAAATAGTCAGCTCCCTGTCTTCTGTTACACATCATGTTGAAATATGCCATATTTATGATATAATAAAAAATTCAAACTGCAAGGTGAAGCGCCTATATTCAACAATTCAGATATTGTTTGAAATGTCTGTACATATTCCAAGGTCTATATTTTGCATATGTGCTCAAGTATTAATAAGAATAAGTGCCTATGTTAGTATTTGGGAGGCTTGTGAGACCTTTGTTGCCAATCATACTATAGGTTTACTCACCGAGCAGATTTACTCTAAGACCATACTCAGATCATGATATAGTGATGGAAGAGCAATTGGATAGGAGGGTACTGGGATTAGAGGAAAGAGTCAGAGAACTAGGACTCAAAACTTGTTTACGAAACCAGTTGTATAATTGGAGCCAGATTATTTAAAACTTCTAAATGTCAGTTTCCCCATATCTAAAATGGTGACAGTAATATTTACACAAGTTATCTCCTAGATAAAAGCCTTTAAACTATATATTAATATGAACTATTTGATAGAATGTTCAACCAAGAGACAGGAAGCATGACCCCTAGCAATCATTTTTCCAGAAGAAATTGAGGAAGTCATAATATCCCTAAGCCCAGTTTCCCTAAATAAAAAGTGATAATAGTTTTGCTTTCTACTTCACAGGGTTGTTAGGATAAAGGAACTCAGTGAACAATTAAGTCCTATTATGTTAATGTTCTATAAATAGAACACCAAACCAAGGGTAGGGAAGCATGAATTTCCATCACAGTCATAATCTCCTTTGCTCTCACTTTCCTCAACTAGACAGAGTTTGAGTTCGATGATCTTTAAGGTATCTTCCAAATCAACAATCTCTCTCGTCCAAGTCACACTATCAGGAGCTGTCTTGTGTTTGTTGAAGTCATTCCCAATGGAAAGTATATCTCAATATACCCTTTCTTCTCAGGGAATCACCATATTTATGATAACCACAAAGCACACATCTTCTTACAACTTTGGGCTCCAACATCTCATCTGTCTCTGAAAACCTCTGTTACTGTGGTAGTAATACTGTTAACTAAAATTAGTGTAGAAAAATAGATGAAGTAATAGATATCAATATAGTGAAGGAGGAATGGTTTGAGAAGCTGTGTAGTATAGTTTCAAAGGGAATTGTCAAAGGTCATAGAAGTATAGAATTGAAAGAATTTTAGAATAGTATGGGATCCAAGAAATAACGCAACCTATGGTTGAATAGGAACATATATGGCAGCGTCTTTGACACAGGGTCATCCAGACTCAACTCAATTCTAGTGAGATATATATGATTAGGAATTCTCTTGGGTTCTTTTGTAAGGTGAAAAAAATATGATAAAATATGGAAGTGAATACCAAATATTAATTGAAGGAAATAATGAAGTGATTGATGTTTGAATTCAAACTTAATAGGCAGTTTATTTATTAACCAAAGTGGGGTTAAGTGGTAGAACAATGAGAGGTAATAGAGAAGTTAAATAGCAAATTTAACAGATGTAATGGAAATGGACATGCATTAGATCACAAAAGGTACTAATCTCCCTGCTCTTTGCCACAAATCACTCAATAATAAAACAACACCTTTCATTTCTCGCTCCTCTGCTTCTTCTTTCACCTTCCTGCAAAGCTTCTAAGCATTGCATTCTGGCATAAACCTGCTATTTCTAATTCCTGATCACTCATTTCACTTCCATTTAGATTCCCAAATCATGACTTCTTTTAATTAATTCATGATATTTGTTGGATTCCCAATATGTGGAATGCATCATACTAAATCTAATGAAAGACAAAAAGAAAGAAGCATGCCATCAACCTAGAAGGGGATACAAAGTGTTAATAGATACATGTCCAATAAGGAAGAATGCAAAACTACAAAAGCATCTATACTGGATGTATATGGTAGTGCTTTGGCTTCTCTTCTATTTTATTTGGAAGTTGCATCAGTTTTATTGACTGAATATTTTTAAATTCTAATTTATTCGTTTTTTAGTTTTCAACATTCATTTCTATAAGCTTTTGAGTTTCAATTTTTCTCCCCATTTCTCCCCTCTCATCACGCCAAGACAGCATGCATTCTGATTACTTCTTCCCCCAATCAACCCTCCCTTATATCACACCCCTCCCATTTCTTATCCCCAACCCCTCTATTTTCTTGGAGGATAAGATAGATTTCTATACCCCATTGCCTGTATGTCTTATTTCCCAGTTGCATGTAAAAACAATTTTTAGCATTCATTTTTAAAATTATTAATTCATTTTTAAAATTTTGAGTTCCAACTTCTCTGCCTTCCTCCCTCCCCACCCATCCTCTTTGAGAAGGCAAACAATTTGATATATGTTATACATGTATAATTATGCAAAAAGACTCCCATAAAAGTCATGTTGTAAAAGACTACCTAAATTTCCCTTTTTTCTAACCTGCCCCCCATTTATTCTATTTTCTCTTTTGACCCTATCCCTCCTCAAGAGCATTAGCTTCTAATTACTCCCTACACCTATTTGCCCCCCTTTCTATCATCTCCCCACCATCCCACTTTTCCCTTTCTCCCCTACTTTCCTGTAGTGTAAGATAGAGTTTCATAGCAAATTGAGCATGCAGGTTATTCCCTCCTTAAGTCGAATGTGATGAGACTAAGCTTCACTTTTTTTCCCTCTTACCTGCCTTCTCTTTCCTTCCATTGAAAAATCTTTTCCTTGCCTCTTTTATGTGAGAGAAAATTTGCCCCATTCTCTTTTTCCCTTTCTCCTCCCAATATATTCCTTTCTCATCCCTTAATTTTATTTTTTTAGATATCATCCCTTTCTATTCAACTCACCCTGTGCTCTCTGTCTATATGTATATAATCCCTCCAACTATCCTAGTATTGAGAAAACTCTCAAATTATAAATATTATCTTTCCATGTAGGAATGGAAAGAGTTCAACTTTAGTAAGTCCCTTATGATTTCCTGTTTACCTTTTCATGCTTCTATTGATTCTTGTGTTTGAAAATCAAATTTTCTATTCAGCTCTAGTCTTTTTCTGAAGAATGTTTGAAAGTCCTCTATGTCATTGAATGAAGATTTTTGTCCCAGAAGTATTATACTCAGTTTTTCTGGGTAGGTGATTCTTGGTTTTAATCCTAGTTCCTGTGACTTCTGGAATATCATATTGTAAGACCTGTGATCCCTTAATGTAGAAACTGCTAGATCTTGTGTTATCTTGATAGTACTTCCATAATACTCAAATTATTTCTTTCTGACTCTTTGCAATATTTTCCCCTTCACCTGGAAGCTTTGGAACTGGGTTAAAATATTCCTAGGAGTTTTCCTTTTCGGATCTCTTTCAGGAGCAATTGTTGAATTCTTTCAATATTTACTTTACCCTCTGGTTCTAGAATATCACTGCAGTTTTCCTTGATAATTTCTTGAAAGAGAATATCTACACTGTTTTTTTTAATCATAGTTTTCAGGTACTCCCATCATTTTTAAATTGTCTCTCCTGAAAGTATTTTCCAGGTCAGTTAATTTTCCAATGAGATATTTCCCAATTGTCTGCTATTTTTTCACTCCTTTGGTTTTGTTTTATAATTTCTTGATTTTTCATAGTTATTAGCCTTGATCTGCTCCATTCTAATTTTTAAGGAATTATTTTATTCAGTGAACTTTTGGACCTCCTTTTCCATCTGGTCAGTTCTATTTGTTAGGGCATTCTTCTCCTCATTGGCTTTTTGAATCTCTTTTGTCATTTGGTTTGGTCTATTTTTACAGTGTTATTTTCTTCAGAATTTTTTTGAGTCTTCTTTAGCAAGCAGTTGACTCATTTTTCATAATTTTCTTGCATCACTCTCATTTCTCTTCCCAATTTTTGCTCTACTCCTCTTACTTGATTTTCAAATCCTTTTTGAGCTCTTCAGCAGCATGAGAACAATTACTATTTTCTTGGAGGCTTTGGATGAAGGAACTCTGACTTTGTTGTCTTCTGTTTGCATATTTTGATCTTCTTTGTCACTAAAGTAAGATTCTATAGTCTTATTCATTTTTTCATTTTTTGCTTATTTCACCAGCCATCTACTTAACTTTTGAGTTCTTTGTCAAGGGACATCTCTGCTTCCAGTGGGGGAGGAGATGTAGCAGATGGAGTCTCCCTCAATCTGTGGGCCTAGAGCTTCATAAACAGTGGGTGCAGCTGCCCCTGCTGCTGCTGTGGTTGCAATGAGTTCCTAAGTTCCATTCCCCCTGGCTGGGGTCAGACCCCCCCCCCTCCACTCTCCCACCCTCATCCAACAGGCTTTTCCCATGGACCTTCCAATTTGTCCTTTGCATTTTGTGGTCCTGAAGTCTGAAAACTGGCACAGGTATAAGAGATTCAGTCTCCCCAGGGTCTGCTTAGTCCTGTCTGTACCAGCATGGACCTTGCTGGGCTGTGCCCTACCTCCTGTGTGGAGCAATAGACCCTTTTAATGACCTTCCAGGCTGTCTTAGGATGGAGATTTGCTTCACTCTGTCATTCTGTGGGTTCTGAAGTTCCAGAATTTGTTTACAACCATTTTTTTACAGGTATTTAGCTGGGCTTAGGGGCAGCACTCTAGAAAGCTCATGCTATTACTCCACCATCTTGACTCTGCCCTCCAAATAGTTTTTAAGAGATTGTTTTTAATTGCCCTCCTCCCTTATGATGAGGATATGTGTGTGTGTTTTTTTAATAGAGAGATGGAGTGCTACTGATATGAAATGTATGCACTTTCAGATGAGGTCACTCTGTTATTAGTTTTATTTTATTATCTTTTATTTTATTACAGCAAACATCTCAGGAAGTTGAAATAATTTATAAATGTCTTTGATGTAAAAACAGTGTGCATCAATATTTGTTTTATCTTTTGCCTTAAAAAATCTGTACATAAAAATTACAGAGACATAGACAGAGAGACTGACAGACAGAGAGACACACCAGGGATGAGGATTCACTACAGAGATCAGCTGCATTCTGAGCTTTTCCTCTAACTAATATTCCTATTGCTTCTTTTTAGATTACCAGCAGAGCAGGGTTCAGTTTAATTAGGGTGGACTTGCCCAACATCGTCATCTCCATTTAGGAAATAAGACATATCTATTTGCATGATATGCAACCTATAATAGGTATCATCTTTTCTTTTAGTTAAAATTGTTTTTGTATTCCACCTTTTCCAGGTTACCTAATAAGTTTAATTATAAAGCTATAAACCACAGCTACAAAATATAATAATAAAATCTATGCAACTACATAGTACCTTTTTGTTTCTCCTCCTTTTCCTTTGTATTTTCACTACTGTACAGCATTGAAATAGGAGAATAATCTAATAGTTGACTAGCAATTTCTCCTGGTAGGACTGTTGTAATTCATAATGGTTCTTTTTTTTCTGATTTGATGGAATCAGTGACCTCAGAGAGCAATATAACAGGACAGTACATCTGGCGAAGAGGCAAGTTTGGCTCAGAGCATGTGGAGGTTACTCATAAATACTGCAGAGTGACTGAGTTAGTTGCCATGGATTATGTAGCTTCTTGAAATTTTTAATGCCCTGTGGCAATTTTTAAAGATTTTTTTTCTTCAAAAGGAAAAGCTGAGAAAAAAATTAAATGACACCAATTTTGAGCAAGAAATTGGCTCTCTTGAAATCACTTCATGTGCCAGGCAAGATAATAAATTTAGGATGGAAGGGATCATCTTGTCTAAAAGCTTTCATTTATTTTATAAATGAGGAAACTGAGGCACAAAGAGATGAAAAGCCCAAAGAGAGAAGGAAAGCCAATAAGTGACAAAAGTGAGATGTGAACCCAGTTCTTCTAATGTCAATTCTATTGTCATTTCCATTGAACTATGCTATCTCATTGCTTAGAAGTAAATTTACAGAATCATGAAATTAAAAATTTCAGAAATGCAAAGTGGTTTCAGAGTTCTTCTAGCCCAACTTATCCCTGAATAGATATAAACCTCTATACCAAAAAAACCCAACCAAACAAACAAACAGACTCAAAACATTCTCATTCAACTTCGCTTAAGGCCAGGACATTGACAACCTAGTCCTTCCCATGGCAGCTCATTTAATTTCCTTCAAATTTTGTTAGGAAGTTTTTCTTGATATCAAGTTGAATTCTGTCATCCTGTAATTATTTCTGCTCTTTTCTCACAGTTTGGCCTTCTGGGGTGAAATAGAAAAAGACTAATCTGTGTTCCACATAACAGTCAACAGAATGGTGAATGACAAATGCTATGTTCCCTCCCCAAACAGTCTTCTTTTCTCTTGGATAAACACCTCAAATTCTTTTAACCAGCTTTCATTAGGACACAATAAATAGTTCCTTCACTATCCTAGTGGCCCAGCTCTGGACATTATCCAGTTTATTTGTGTCTTTTCTAAAATGTGATACACATTATTTAACTATTAATACAATCAGAGCATGGAAGAGATCATCCAAAATTCACTATTCATGAACACTACATAGCTTTCTAGTTTTCCTACCGCATTACTCCCCATCATCCGCTATGTGATCCAGCAACACTGGTCTCAAGGTTGGCTCCTTGTACAAGACATTCTATCTCCTCACTTCATTCCATCTCTTTTTATTTCTTATAAATTTAATTTTTTCACATTTATTTTATTTTCAATTTATGGAATAAATCAAGAATTTTCATAACATAATATAATAAAATATGGCTGCACATGAAATCACAAATCTCTTATGTACAATGTGTTATTCCTTCCACACATATAATAAAGTTATCACATAAATTTCCTTTTTTTTTTCATTTTTTCTTCCCTCCCCCTCACCCTAGATGTGGCTACTATTAGACACACATGAAAACAATTTAGAGTCATATGAAAATATGTCATTCCATTTCACTGACTATCCTCCCATTCCTTTAACTCTATCTCCCTTTATCTTTGCCTCCTGGCTTTCTTCAAATCCCAGTACAAATTTTACCTTCTACAGGAAGCTGCCTTCTATCCTTTTTTAATGCTAGTGCCTTCCTTTTGATAAATACCTCCAGTTTATCCTGTATACATCTTGTTTCTACATAGTTTTCTTATCCATTAAACTGTATGTTCCTTGAGAACAGAGACTACACTTTGCTTTTCTTTGTATCTCCACTGCTTAGAATAGAGGTATTTGGCTCAAAGAAGGAGCTTAATAAATATGTGGTGATTGACTAATTGACTAGATCTCTCAATCTCAGGCTGCTGAAATCACATTAGTTGATGTGGTGTGCTTCTGCATCAATATAAACACATATCAATGTTGAAGTTAACTAAGTTCCTCAGACATTTTTCAAAATACTGTCTAATCATGCTTTCCCCTTCTTATAACTCTGATTTCTTTTTTCTTTCTTTCTTTTTCCAGCTCTGATATAGGACTTTACATTTATCCTCATGAATTTTTTCTTATTCGATTGGACTAAGGCTGTATCCTGTCAGGATATATTTAGACCTCAAATGTCATTTGACATTTTTCTCTCCCTCTAAACTTGTGTTGTCTGCAAATATGTCATCTATACCTTTTCCTGAATTCATTGACAAAAATGTTTTATTATATGGGAAATGGATGAGTGCTTAAAAGATGTAAATGAGTGGTATTTTAAAAACAAAAGGGTTGCAAACTCCTAATGACCTTAGGAAAGAGTGATCCAAATAATTAGAAATAAGAAAAAATAAAGTCAAAACACTTCTGACATTTTACCTTATACTCCTAAAATATTTTAAGAATGTACAAAATAGAAATTGCGTCTGTTGGTGCAGCTTAGAGAGGCATAGTGACAGACTAGTGCATTTATGAATTGGTCTAATCATTTGGAAAACAGTTTGGAATTCTGCAAATAATATGAATAAAATATCTATGCTAATTGATTCAAATGTCCAACTGTTAAGATTAAAACCTAAGGAGATGAAAGACAGAAAAAATAAGTTCTATGTACTTATTTACATATTTGCATGTTTACAACATATTTACAACTTCCCTTTCATGATAGAAAAGAATTTGAAACAAAGGAGTTCATTGATTTGGGAATGGGTTTAATATGTGAAATTTAGTCATTAAACATTTATTAAGCACCTAGTATACAGTAGATAATTACTGCACTATATGAAAAGGTAATATAATATATTCAGAGAATCATGGAAAATTTAAAATTAAAATTTAGAAGCAGAAAATACTTTGGAGGCTGTTTAGTCCAACATTTTAATTTCCTTTATGAAGTATGGGAACCAGAGTGATTACTTCTTCAAGACCACATAGGTAATTAAATCACAATACAAAAATAAACAAACAGCAATAAAAAAACAAAACCATAGTTTGAAACCAGGTCCATTCATTCAAAAGCCTATGACTTCATGTTATGCTCCTCCTAGTTTAGTTATTTGCTTTAATTAACTGTAAAGTAAGTAGAACCAGAAAACAAGAAACTTAAGGACTATAATAATGGAAATAGAAGGAAGAAAACTAAACTAAATAAAATTGAAATAAACTCTATACTGACTAAGCTTGAGCTCATAGAAGAGGTAAGAAAATACAATTCCCTTGCTTTTTGAAGAGATGGGGGACTAGGCTTATAGAATATTACATGTACTGTCAGACAATTGTATTGATTGATTTTGCTGAACTACTTATTTTGGTCCTTTTAAAATACTTAATAGAAGGGCTGACTTCTTGGGTAAAGGCAGATTTGGGAATGAAGATGATCATAAAAGATATACAAGATATTTAATTAGCATTATATATGCATATAACATATTTAAAATAATATTTTAATATTCTGCATTAAAAAAATACAAAACACAGGTACCTTGAACAATCCACTAAAGAATTTTCAAGGTTATCATCAAGATAGTCATCATTATGACTATACTTTGCATCTGACCATTTAAACAGCTCGTAGTTCTAAATACAATAAAATTTTTGGGCAGTCAAGATGGTGGAGCAATAGCGTGGGCTTTCTACAATGCTCCTGCCAAGCCCAGCCAAATACCTGTAAAAAATGACTCTAAATAAATTCTAGAGCTGCAGAACCCACAGAATGACAGAGTGAGTCAAATCTACAGTGCAAGACGGCCTGAAAGGTCACTGAGAAGTGTCTATTCTGCCATACTGGGTGCAGAGCACAGTCCAGTGTGGGTCACGAGTGCACAAAGGAGACCTGAGCAGGCCTTCAGGATGCTGAATTTCTCATACCTGTGGTGGTTTCTGGACTTCATGACCTCAAAACACTGAGGATAAATTAGAAGGTCAGTGAGAAAAGCCTGTGGGACTAGAGTAGGAGAGTAGAGTGATCTGGCCCCAGTTCCAGGGAGGCAGAAGGGGAAGGGATGGAGGAACTCACTGCAGCCACAGCAGCAGCAGAGACAGCTGCAACCACTGTTTCTGGAGCTCTAGGCCCATAGGTTGTGAGAGAATCCAGCTGTTGACAGTTAACCTTCCACCTCTACTGGAAGCAGAGAACTACCTTGACAAAGCTCAAAGATCAAGTAAGTGGCTGGGGAAATGAGTAAAAAGCAAAAAGAGAATCAGACAATGGAATCTTACTTTGGTGACAAGGAAGACCAAAGATGAAAACACACAACCAGAAGAAAGTGAAGTCAGAGTTCCTCCATCCAAAGTGTCCAAGAAAAATATGAATTTGTTTCAGGCCACAGAAGAGCTCAAAAAGGATTTTGAAAATCAAGTAAGAGAAGTAGAACAAAAATTGTGAAAAGAAATGAGAATGCTCAAAAAAATTATGAAAAATGGGTCAATTGCTTGTTAATAGAGACCCAAAAATGCTGAAGAAAGTAACACTTTAAAAAATAGACTAACCCATATGGCAATGAGGAGAAGAATGCCCTAAGAAGCAGAATTGACCAGATAGAAAAGAAGATGCAAAAGCTCACTGAAGAAAATAATTCTTTAAAAATTAGAATGGAGCAGATAGAGGATAATGACTTTATGAAAAATCAAAAAATTATAAAACAAAACCAAAGGAGTGAAAAAATAGCAGATAATGTGAAATATCTCATTGGAGAAACAACTGACCTGAAAAATACTTCCAGGAGAGACAATTTAGAAATTATGGGAGTACCTGAAAGCTATTATTAAAAAAAGAGTGTAGACATCATCTTTCAAGAAATTATCAAGGAAAACTGCCCTGATATTTTAGAACCATAGGGTAAAGTAAATATTGAAAGAATCCACCAATTGCCTCCTGAAAGAGATCCGAAAAGGAAAACTCTTAGGGATATTGTAGCCAAATTCCAGAGTTCCCAAGTCAAGGACAAAACATTGCAAGCAACAAGAAAGAAACAATTCAAGTATTGTGGAAATTCAGTCAGGATAACACAAAATCTATGAACTTCTACATTAAGGGATCAGAGGGCATGTAATATGATATTCCAAAAGTCAAAGGAGCTGGGATTAAAACCAAGAATCATCTACCTAGAAAAACTGTGTATAATACTCAGGGGAAAAATGGTTATTCAATGAAGTAGAGGACTTTCAAGTGCTCTTATGAAAAGATCAGAGCTGAATAGAAAGTTGGACTTTAGAACAAAAGAATCAAGAGAAGCATGAAAAGGTAAACAGGAAAGAAAAATCATAAGGGACTTACTAAAGTTGAACTGTTTACATTCCTACATAAAAGACAATATTGGTAACTCTTGAGACTTTCCTCAGTATTTCAGTAGTGAAAGGGATTATATACGTATAGACAGAGGGCACAGGGTGAATTGAATATGAAGGGATGATATCTAAAAAATAAAATTAAATTAAAGGGTGAGAGAGGAATATATTAAGAAGAGAAAGGGAGAAATAGATAGAATCATAATATGATTTAGGAAGAATTAATAACCTATTTTAACCATACTATGTTACCTGAACAGTCACCCAGTGAGGCTTTCTCAAACTAGGGCTATTCAAAGAGAATTTAAACATAGGTCTTTGTTAATATAGGTCTTCAAAGATAGCTGGTAAATAGCTTTAGAAAAATGTGTCTCATTAATTTAAAGTCAAACCTTGGTGCAGGATGGCATAAGGTATATTTATTAGCTGCCATAATCACCAGAAAATACGTTACTCCAAAATTAGCCAAGTGTGTGTTCACAGTGTTTCATTTTTGTCTCATCACAATCCTATGATGTAGGTATTCCCAATATATTTGTACCTATTTCACAGGCAAAAAAACCTGAAGTTCATCTCAGAGAAGTTATATGACAAAGGCAACTAGATGGCATACTAGATAGAGTATTGGAGGTAAACTCAAGACCTTAGTTCAAATCTAATCTCAGATACTTGCAACCTCTGACATTTTGGGCAAGTGACCTTACTTAACCTCTGCTTACCTCAATCAGTCGATCAATAACCATTTTGTGTTCAGGGAGGATCAGTACCTTTGGTGTGATGGCTGCCAAGTCATTTTCAGGGCTGCTTTCCACCTTTGGTGTCCACTTGTTCCTCCCAACTCTCACCTGTGACTCCAAGATGCTGAAGCACACACAGCAGTCACACTCCAGTAAACCATTTATGCAGATGGGCCAAACCAGGTTAAGGGTAACCAAGGAGTCCCAAACCCATTGGTGAGTTACACGGGTGTCTACCCCAAGCATCCCTGGTGGAATGGGCAGATGACAAGAATTTGTTCCAATGATCATGAAGGCAGCTGAAGAAGGGGATGTGGAGTACGTAGAACTTGGTTAAACACTGAAGATGCCAAGGTCATTCACTACATCCTGAGCCAACACCTGTCATTTTGACTCTGTCCTGCAACTGAATTATGATGAGATATTATTATTCATATTATATCACTATGAGGAGAGAGTAAGGCTGACAACTTCATGCAACTCTGACTCACTTTTAAATCTAATTTATGCATGAATCGAAAGACATCAATCATACCATTTTGCTGTTATACCCCAAAGTCCTGTGGTAATGAAGCAGCAGGTATGGATACACTAGGGCCTGTAGTGACAACCCTGCACACAGGCAGCCCAGGCCACAGAGTTGTTTCTCACTGGAAGCAGCAGTGGGTATCAGCAACCCCATGGGTGTCTGAGAAGCCTTCTAAAGACTGCACTGCTCTTGTCCTGGTGTAAGGAAGGGGTCTAGAAAAGATGCCTTTAAAATTGCCTATTTATCTAACCCTGACCTGATTACTGTGGCAGGCAGGGAATCAAACTCTGTGGCTCAAACACACACAAAAAATGTACAAAATATACAAAAACATCTGTACAGATGATTCCACTCACCACCAGCACATGGAAAGTGTGCACACTTATAAACAACACAATAATCAGTAGACCTGAAAGATGAACTGCTCTTGTTGCAAGAGAACTTAATAGGTATCACATCCAAATAGCAGCCTTGAATGAAACAAGGCTGGCAAATGAAGGCCAGCTTGCTGAAGTTGAAGATGGATACACATATTTCTGGAGTGACTGAAGCGAAGGTGAGCACCTGAAAACTGATGTAGGTTTTGCAATCAAAACTAATCTAATCAGCAAACTTGTATGCATGCCAGAATAAGTTAATGACAGACTCATGACAATTCTATTGCCACTTGCAGGAAAACACCATGCCACCATCATCAGTGCTTATGCTCCCACCAAGACGAACATTGATGAGATCAAAGAAAAATTTTATGAAGACCTAGAGACCCTTATCATCAATGTGCCAAAAGAGGAGAAGCTTATAATTCTGGGTAACTTTAATATTAGAGTAGGCTCAGACTACAAGACTTGGCAGGGAGTCCTAGGGAGAAATAGAATTGGAAACAGCAACAGCAATGGTCATTTACTGCTGAAGACTTGTGCATTGCATGACTGTCTTATCACCAGCACTGTTTTCCATTTACCTAAACACAATAGAACTTCATAGATGAACCCTTGCAGCAAACATTGACATCTAATAGACTGATTGCAAGTAGAAGAGACAGACAAGATGTGAGAGTGACAAAGGCAATGTGTGGTGTGGAGTGCTGGACTGATCATAGACTTATCCTTTCTAAGCTAAATATTTTCATCCATCAAAAGTGCTACCCCAAAAGCAAAATGACTACCAGAAGAATTAATGTCAGCAAATTAGAGTTCTTCTCTGAGCGTAAACAGTTTTTTGCTAACTTGGAGGGAAAGTTGAGCCAACACACATTTGGCAACAGTGAAGCAGAAAAGGAACGTATAACTTTCAGAGATTTTGTGTACAGAACTACTTTTGCTCATCTGAGTCAGAACATTTGCAAACACTAAGGCTGATTTGATGAAAATGATGAGGAAATTCAGAAGGTGCTAAATGAAAAATGGTAATTTCATAGGATTTACCAGCAGGATAGTTCATCCACCTCTAAGAAGGCAACATTTAATTCCATCAAAAGCAAAGTACAAGCAAAGCTTAGAGAGATGTAGTGAGAAGGCAGATGAAATTCATTTTTATGCTGGTAGTAACAATCCAAAGAGTTTTTATGAATCCCTGAAAGCTATTTATGACTAAAAACCTATGGTGCATCACAACAACTAAGTGCTGATGGAACCACATATTTCAGTGATAAGGACATGATCCTAGAGAGATGAATGGAACATTTCCATAGTATTCTCAACAGACCATCATCTATCAATGTTGAGGTCACTGATTATTTACCTCAGGTTGAAGTCAATTCCTCCTTAGCTGAACTTCCAACTGAAGAAGAGGTTTTGCACACCATTAAGCTCCTTTCATGAGGCAAAGCACCTGGTGCTGATTCTACTCCAGCTAAGATTTACAAGGAGGGGGACCATTGCTCATACAAAAGCTGACTGAAATTTTTCAGGTTGTATGTCAAGAGGAGGTTATCCCCTAGGAGTTCAAGGGTACCTCCATTGTCCATCTCTATAAAAGTGAAGGGAATAGATTGTCTTGTGACAATTACAGAGGGATCTATCTCTCTCAGTCCCTGCTGGTAAGATTCTGCTAGGCTGATCCTTCACCTGGAAGATGGTCATATACCTGAGAACCATTGTGGCTTCAGAAATGGCCAAGGAACAATTGATATGGTGTTTGCTGTTTGTCAAATTCAGGAGAAATCCCAGGAGGAGAATGGAGGCCTGTACACAACATTTGTAGCTCTGACCAAGCCTTTGACATTGTTAGACATGAAGGCTTATGGGAAAATTATGTCAAAATTTGGTTGCCCAGAGAAGTTCATCAGTATTGTATGTCAGTTTCATGATGGCGTATTTGTCCAGATTCTGGATAGTGGACAAGGCTACTGTACTTGCCAGTCACCAGTGGAGTGAAACAGGGCTGTGTGTTTGCTGCCATGCTCATAAGAATAATGTTTTCAGCCATGTAGTCAAATGCTTTCAATGAGGATGAACATGGCATCAAGGTCAAATACTGTACTGATGGTAAGTTCTTCAATTTGAAAAGGATATAAGTCGGAGGAGGAGCCAAGATGGCGAGTAGAAAGACACACATATGCTAGTTCCAAAACCACAGCCTATAAAATATCTGTAAAGAAGAACTCCTAACAAATTCTGGAGCGGTGGAAGTCACAGAACCATGGAGTGGAGGAGATTTCTTTTCCAGAAAGACCTGAAAAACCCTCACCAAAGGTTCATCACCCATGAAACCAGAGTGGAGCCCAGCCCTGCCTTGGATGCGTGGCACCGAGAGGAGAAGATCCGAGCAGGCTTCAGGGATGGAATCTCTGGCGGCCACAAAGGTCCCTCAACCCACAGGCGCACAGGTTGGTGAGAGAGACTTCTGAGCTGGCTGAGAGGGGAGCGAGGTGTCTCCATAACTAGGAGCCCCTCAGGAGGCAGCAGCAGAGGCCCCAGTGGCCAGGGGCTCCTGCAGCAGGCAGAAGTTCAGGACCATTACTGAAGGTCTCTGCATATACCCCCTGAGGGAACTGAGCCTGGGAGGCAGCCCTGCCCCCACCTGAGAACCTGAATTTAATCTTACCCTGAATAACAGCCAGGCCTGCCACTGAAAGCCCTGAGGCTGGGGAACAGCATTTGAATCTCAGACCCCCAAGAACTAGTTGGGTGGATCTAGGCAGGGGTGGAGAGGAATCTCAGAAGTCAAGTAATTGGCTGGGAAAATGCCCAGAAAAGGGGAAAGAAAAATAAGACCATACTTTCTTGGGGAACAGATGTTTCCTTCTTTCCTTTTAGATGAGGAAGAAAAATGCTTACCATCAGGTAAAGACATAGAAGTCAAGGCCTCTGTATCCCAAACACCTGAAATAGATATCCAATGGGCTCAGGCCTTGGAAGAGCTCAAAAAGGATTTTGAAAATCAAGTTAGACAGGTGGAGGAAAAACTGGGAAGAGAAATGAGAGATGCAAGAAAAGCATGAAAAACGGGTCAATACCTTGTTAAAGGAGACCCAAAAAAATGCTGAAGAAAATAACACCCTGAAAAATAGGCTAACTCAACTGGCAAAAGAGGTTCAAAAAGCCAATGAGGAGAAGAATGCTTTC
>CM053773.1:91608083-91637637 GCA_028658325.1 Potorous gilbertii | reverse complement strand
GGGGAAAAGAGGGGAGCTGAGAGAAAAACATGAAGTTTACTCTCATCACATTTGACCAAAGGAAGGAATAAAATGCACACTCATTTTGGTATGAAAACCTATCTTACAATACAGGAAAGTGGGGGAGAAGAGGATAAGCAGGGGAGGGGATGATGGAAAGGAGGGCAATGGGAGGAGGGAGCAATTTGAAGTCAATACTCTTAGGGAGGGATAGGAACAAAAAAGATAATAGAAGCAATGGGGGACAGGATAGGATGGAGGGAATTATAGTTAGTCTTACACAACACGACTATTATGGAAGTCATTTGCAAAACTACACAGATATGGCCTATGTTGAATTGCCTGCCTTCCCAAGGGAATGAGTGGGGAGGGAGGAATGGGGAGAACCTGGAATTCAAAATTGTAGGAACAATCGTTGAATATTGTTCTTGCTACTAGGCAATAAGAAATACAGGTAATGGGGAATAGAAAGTTATCTGGCCCTACAGGACAAAAGAGAAGATGGGTTAAGGGAAGGGAGGGATGCTAGAAGGCAGATTGGTGATAGGGGTAATTAGGATGCTCAGTGTATTCAGGTGGGTGAGAGGGTAAATGGGGAGAAAATTTGGAACCCAAAATTTTGTGAAAATAAATGTAAAAAGTTAAATAAATAAATTTGTTTTTTTAAAAAAAGGAAAGGATATAAGTCAAGATCAAAGTGGAGATAGTATTGTTGCATGATTTTCAGTTTTCAGATGATTGTGCACTCAATGCTGCTTCTGAAGCTGAGATGCAACAAAGAATGGTTCAGTTCTCTGCTGTCTGTGCTAATTTTGGTCTAATAATTAACATCAAGAAAACACAGGTGCTCCATCAGGCACCACCACACCATTCATACATAGAACCATTGGTTATAACAAGTGGAGAAGTTTTGAATGCTGAGGATAAATTCACTTATCTTGGTAGTATAATTTCCAGAGATGTACACATTGACAATGAGCTTGACACACATTGTCTAGCCAGCTCAGTGTTTGGGAGGCTCTGAAGAAAAGTTTGGGAGAGAAGTATTAGACTTACCACCAAACTGAAAGTCTAATGAGCTGTTGTGCTAACAGCATTGTAGTGTACCTGTGAAACATGGACAGTCTACCAGAACCAGGCCAGGAAACTGAATCACTTCCATTTGAACAGTCTTAGGAAGATTCTGAAGATCACCTGGCAAAATAAGGTACCAGACACTGAAGTTCTTGCTCGAGCTGAACTGCTAAGCATTCAAACTATGCTTCAGAGAGCGCGACTCCAATGGACTGGCCACATTGTTTGAATACAAAATGTAAGCTTGTCAAAAAAGACTATTTTACGGAGAACTTGCATGGGGTAGGCAATCACATAGTAGTCAGAAGAAGTGATACAAGGACACACTCAAGGTCTGTCTCAAGAACTTTAGAATTGATTATGTGACATGGGAGACACTGGCACAGGACTGTTCATCAAGGCATGCCCACATCAGAAAGGGTGCTGTGCTCTGTAAGCAAAGCAGAATTGAGACAGCACAAAGTAAACAAAGGATGCACAAACTTGGAATATTCACCCCAAATATTGACACAGACTATCTGTGCCCAATCTGTGGTAGAGAATTCCAAGCTCATATTGGTCTGATCAGCTCCAGTCAGATGCACTGAAACTTGAATTTACCATGGTAATGTTATTTTGTTCCCCTTCAAGAACAAAGGACAGCAACCAACCAAATAACTATATACTAAGCAATTGCTATCACTGTCCTGAATTGAAAAACTGAGATAACAATTGTAGCTACCCCCCCCACCGAGTTGTGAGGATCAAATCTTTGTAAAGTACTTAGCACAGTATATGACAGTAGGTGCCATAGAAAGCCTTGCTTATTATTATTTACATAGCCAGGTTTATATAGCAGTAATTGTTAGAGGTGAGGTTCAAACTTAGCTAATCCTGACACCAATTCTAGCACTTTGCCCACCGCACTTGAACTTCCTCAGAAGTTCAAGACTTGGTTGCCAATTATGTTTTGGTGGTGTCCAAAAATCTATCCATCTCTTAGAAAGGAAGATTATATAACACTGAGGATATTCAATAGATGTCCGAGGAACTCTGGAAAAATATGGAGCAATGGAAGAATTTCTGAATCAATATGAAATCACCTCCTTAATGGGACAATTTTGAATACACCATAGTGATGGGATACAGACTCTGGGAACCTGCTTGAACTCTCATTGAATCTTCCCCCTTAATTTTGCTTTTCATATCGAAATCTGTTACCCTTAACCTAGCCTGGCCCTCTATTACCTGTTACTGCAGGATTGCCCCACCCTGCTTCCCACACCAGCTCTCCATTGTCTGATACCCCCTGATTGCCTCCAGCTGTTTCCCATCCACCTTTGATTACATCACTAATTACCCCAGTCCCATCCAGACTACTTGACCATCTCTACATCTTTCCCACTCTCTTTCTGTATGTATATAAGTTCCATCTTGCCTCCATGAAGGCCCTCAGATTCAATCCAGCTCTGACTCTGTCTAGCTGGTCTACTTGTTAATATAAGCATCACAAATGTTTAGGCTCCTTAAAGGTCAACCCAATATGGCAAATCTGTTTTACTTTGGCTGAAAGAAATCTTGAGTCATATTCATTCAGCAGGACCCGCTGTGTGGTATTTTGGGGATCCCCAGCATTCCAAACTTCAACATTATGGTTCCCTGACCCCATCAATAGCATTTATGGATACAAGTTGCACAATGTGATATTCACAGCACCTACAGCAGTCACAAATATCCCGGTGCAATTCTGAATTGCAAAGTACAACAGACTTTCCACATGAAAAACAATCAAAACATTTATTCAAACACTAGAACACCAAATCCATCATAGTAACAAAAATCTATATACAATAACAATGCAGAGAACACCACCATCAGCAGCCTTCCTCCAGCTTGGATTCCCACAAACCAGGTCCCTTAAACAAATCATAAATAGGCTTCCCTTAAACAAAATATCCTTCTCACATTACAGCAAGCTGCGGGCTTGCCTGCGTCTTTTAGTTCTGACTGCTCTCTCACTAATTTTCTCTCAGCTCTGCTCCATCCTTCCTTGTTATACCTGTTCAGCAAGCTCCTCCCACCACATGTGACTTAGGCTTCCATGTGATTAAAGCAGGTCACATGAGCCTACCAATGAAAGGGAAAAATTTTCCCCTTTAAATTACCATTACAATATACCACTTCTGGTGTCCTTGTTAAAAAGTTAACCGCATTATTATAGTCATTTTTCATATTTATAGGCTATTATTAAGTCAACCATACTTAGAATTATAGAATGATAGTTTTGGAGGTGACAGGGACTTCAATCTCCCTTATTTTACAGAGGAGGAAACTGAAGCCAAGAAATGTTAAGTGATTTACTCATGGAACTACTAAGTTGGATTTGAGCCAGCATCAATCTGACTTCAATTCCTGGCATCTAGCCTGTATGCTATGTTCTAATAAAGCTCACACAGAGACTAAGTGCCAGATATAGGGTTTGAACCCAGTTCCTCTCACTTGAAATTCACAGCTCTTTTCCACTTTATCCTGATGCCTCTTTGATACAAATTTCTTCTGCTTAGTGATGCTATTTTTAAGTTCAGTTTAAGAGATTAGCTTGGTCAAAATATTTTCACATTTACTACATATTATATTTAGTGCCAGAAGATCTTTGCTGTACTGGGTACCTTTAGTTATTCTGTGTAATTTTTAATAGTTTACCCTCAACATAGACCTCCTCTGATGCCTCATCATATTGTAGTAACTTGTCATACTCTAGTGGAGCACAAGCTTTCTCAGGACTCCCAAATTAGAAAGCTTCTTAGTTAGGACCCAATGAATATCTATTATCTGAGTACCAGCCCAGATGAGTGCTGAAGGCTTATCAAAGTTAGTCATCAGATTAGGGTTATTTTTTTTCATAGAAACTTGAAAAGAAATCTTGTAGGGCATTGTGGAGATTGTAATTTTTATTATTATGTGAAGGATCCATACTGATATAGCAGAAATTTGAGATCATTGAAGGATTGGATTATTTTTATTCTTTTCTGTAGGGAACACCTTGAAAAAATGAATTCTGTTGATTGCATTTATCAACCTTAAATGTAAATGGATCAATTAAAGGAATAATTCTTTGAATGTGGAAAACTCATTAATATAAGTCAAATATAAACAGGAAATTATTATAAGCTATCAGGAAAGCCATAGATTATGCCTATAATCACCACATTAGAAAGTTTATTTTATATATATATATATATATATATATATATATATATATATATATATAAAATTTAATTATTTTTCAGTTCTTAGCATTCACTTGCATAAGAATTTGAATTCCAAATTTTCTCCCCACCTGTTCCCACCCCCCACCCCAGGATAGCATGTACCACATGTACCCCTTCCTCTAGTTTGTCCTCCCTTCTATTACCCATCCTTCTTTCATCCCCTTTCCTCTCTATTTTCCTGTAGGGCAAAATAGATTTCTATACTCCATTTCCTGTATAACTTAATTTCCAGTTGCATGCTAAAACAAATTTTAACATTCATTCTTAGAGCTTTGAGTTCCATATTCTCTCCCTCCCTACCTACCCAATCTCATTAAGAAAACAAGCAATTCAATATAGGTCATGTAACAATGCAAAGCACTTCCATGATAGTTACATAAAAGACTAACTACATCTCCCTCTGTCCTATCTTGCCCTTCATTTATTCCATTCTCTCCCTTGACCTGTCCTCCCACAATAGTGTTTGCTTCTGATTATCCCTTTCCACAATCCCTGTCCCTTCTGTTATCTTCCCTCTCCTATCTCCTTCCCCCTTGCCTTCCTGTAGGAAAAATAGATTTCGGTATCCAATTGAGTATGTGTATGTATGTATAGGTACATGTATATGTATATATACATTTCCTCTAACTACCCTAATACTGAAAAGGATCTCATGAGTTACAAATGACATTTTTCCATGTAGGAATGCAAACAGTTCAACTTAATCAGTTCCTTAAGGTTTCTCTTTCCTGTTTACCTCTTGATTCTTGTATTTGAAATTCAAATCTTCTATTCCACTCTGATCTTTTCAACAAGAATGCTTGAAAGTCCTCTATTTCATTGAAATTCCATTTTTCCCTTGAAAGTGTTATACTCAGTTTTGCTGGGTAGGTGATTCTTGCTTTTAGGCCTATCTCCTTTGACCTCTGGAATATCATATTTCAAGTTCTTCGATCCCTTAGTGTAGAAGCTGCTAAATCTTGTGTTATCCTGATTGTATTTCCACAATACTTGAATTGTTTCTTTCTCACTACTTGTCATATTTTCTGCTTTACCTGGGAACTCTGGAATTTGGCTACAATATTCCTAAGAGTTTTCCTTTGGGGATCTCTTTCAGGAGGCAATCAGTGAATTCTTTCTATTTCTATTTTACCTTCTGATGCTAGAATATCAGAGCAGTTTTCCTTGATAATTTCTTGGAAGATGATATCTATGCTCTTTTTTGATTATGGTTTTCAGGTAGAACAATGAACTTAAATTATTTCTCCTGGATCTATTTTCCAGGTCAGTTGTTTTTCCAATGAGGCATTTCACATTATCTTCTATTTTTCATTCTTTTGGCTTCATTTTATAACTTCTTTGTTTCCAATAGAATCATGAGTTTCCATCTGCTCCATTCTCATTTTTACAGAACTATTTTTTTCAGTGAACTTTTGAATCTCCTTTTCCATTTGGTTAATTCTGCTTTTTAAAGTATTCTTCTCCTCATTAGCTTTTTGGACCTCTTTTACCTTTTGGATTAGTCTGTTTTTAAAGGTGTTATTTTCTTCAGCATTTTTGGGGTCTCCTTTACCAAGCTATTGACTTGCTTCTCATGATTTTCTTGCATTGCTTTCATTTCTCTTCCCAATTTTTCCTCTACCTCTCTTACTTGATTTTCAAAATCCTTTCTGAGCTCTTCAATGACCTCAGATCATTGCATATTTATTTTGGAGGTTTTGGATGTAGAAGCCTTGATTTTTATGTCTTCCTCTGGTGGGATGCTTTTTTTCTTCCTCATCTGAAAGGATGAAAGAAAATAACATTTAACCAAGAAATTAACCTTCTATAGTCTTATTTTTCCCTTTTTTTTGGCATTTTCCCAGTCAGTTACTTTACTTTTGAGTCTTTTGTGAAGTGAAGGGTATACTACTCTAAGATGCAGAGGTTTTATGCAGTTGTTCTCTGAGATCTCTGTAGAGAACTGTAAGTTCTCACTTCCTCCAAGGTGGCAAAATCAAGGGAGAGGAGTTTACTCATTTCCTGGCCTGCACTATGGACTGTGGGCAACTACAAGCACTCTTTTCTGCCCAGGATCTGGGAGTAGAATTGCCTCTCCACAGCCACTACCAGCTCCATCATGTGTTTGTCCTCACCCTAGGACTGCCACTCAGGGCTGAGACCCAAATCAGCTGCTCAATTCCCCCAGGGTGTTTAGGCTGAGGGCTCCAAAAGTGGATGCTGCTGCTGCTGCAAGGCCTGCTTCTGCCCTGGGACTGTACCTGAGGTCAGACCACACACCTCTCTCACCAAGATGAAAGAGCTTTCTTAGTGACATCTAAAGCTATCTTTGGCATTTTGGGGTTGAGAAATCTGAGAACTGCAGCTACTGCCTGTGATTCTATCCTTTGAAGCCTACTCCAGTCCTGTTCTTGCTGCATGGCCCAGACTGTGCTGCTATCCACTCTGAACCCAGAGTGAAATACCTTCCCTGTCATCCTTCCAGGCTTTCTTGGGATGGAAATCTGTTTTACTCTGTCATTTTTATGGCTTCTGCTGCTCTAGAAATTTTTTTACAGTCATTTTTACACGTGTTTTATGGGCTGTGGGAGGGAGTGCTAGAGTATGTCTGTCTTTCTACAACCGTCTTGTCTAGGCCCCTTAGCATGTTTATTTTTAATCCACCTCCTATTATTGAGAAGCTTATGTTTTTTTCCAACAACAGCAGTGACAAAAGTGTGATTTCTGTATCCCATAGATATTGCCTGAAGAGTTACATCACAAAGCTCGGTTGTCAGAACAGTCTGCTACCCTATTCAATGTCACATAATAGTTCCAAAGTTTTTCCTTTGCCTTTGTTCATGCAGTCCAAAATCACTCCACAGGAGTTGCAAAATGAAAGAAGTGAGAACAATAAGGCGTTTTCTCCAACTGTAGAAAGAATGCATTGTCAATGATAGTATATATTAGTTATGCATATGTATAGATGTGTGTGTATATGCGCACAGAAAAACACACACATTCATGTGTGTGTGTGTTCCACAAAGTAAATCTCAACTTCCCAGATATTTCTAGATCAACCTCATATTTCTTTAAAAACATAATAGCGTATTACCATTTAAAAATATATTTTCCTTTTGCACATATATATATCCTAAAGGATATCACATATAAAAAAATAAATAATTTTAGATTTGGAAGGAACTAGGATTGTTGCTATATCTGCAAGATATGGAACACAAGAGTCTCCAAAGTGCTTGTACACAAACACACACATACACACACACGCGTGCACACACACACACACACGCATACATACAGATTGCTATATATTGGGCACCAGAAATGATTAGTGGTGAATATGAATACACAATATTAGGTAATGAATACAAAACTATGAAGATTAGGAGTAAGAATGTTAGAGAAATGTATGATGGGAGAGGAAATGGGCTTCTCATGCGTTGAAAGAACAATCAACCTTAATGTTCAAATATCATCCTCATAATATCAGAATATAAGAGAAATTTCTAGATAATACAGTGACTGGAAGCTAGAGACAGGAAGTACTGAGTTCAAATCTAGTGTGATACTTACTTGAAGTGTGATTTTGTGCAAGTCATCAAATCTCTACCTGTCTCAGTTTCTGCATCTGTAAAATGACAATAACACTAACACCTCCCACCAAAGTTATTGTGAGGATGAAGTAAGGTAATATTTGTGAAGTACTTTGTAACCTTAAAGTATGTGTGTGTATGTGTGTATACATGTATATGTATATATGCATGTATATATATGTATATAATTTCTGTTTTACATCATTATACCATTATTATAGCAAATTGAGTGGACCTGTTGAATTGAGAGAAAATAGATAGAAGTCAATGAATTGCAATTTGCACTATTGTAGGGAACAATCCAAAGAGGACATGAAAGTAGAGTTCTACCTGAATATTTAACCATTTGAATATTTCAGTGTCAATTCTGAGGTTACAATTTAGTCAAAGAAGCATAGAATTTTAGAATTGGAAAGGACATCAGTAATTCATTTGTCCAACACATTTTCTAAAAGAATCCTTGCTATAATATGTCTCATATTCTTCTAGTCTTTGTTTAAAGACCACCAAATGAGGAAGAAGACACTCTCAATGCAGACCATTTTTCTTTTTGGGTATTTCTAGTTGCAACAAATGTTCTCTTGGTATTAATATTAAATTTGCCTGTTTGTAACTTCTGCCACCCTGTAGATTCTCAGTTCTTTTTGTAGGTTCAAACACAAGAAATTTAGTCTTGTTTCTACATGATATTCCTTTACATACTTAAAGACATGCCTCCACAGTGTTGTCTCTTATACAAGCTATGATTAGCCTTTCCTATTAACTAATCCTCACATGTAATGGATTAAAGACATTTCATAATCCTGGCCATCTTCCTCTGAACCTTCTACAGTATAATCAGAAGAGAAAAGAGTAAATTGAAACTATCACATCTTTATTTACGGAAGCTATGGCTTTTTCAATGCCTTCTAAGATATCATTAGGGTTTATTTGACAACACATCAAAGTGCTTGAATTGTCTTGCATCCAAAAAAAATTTGTATAGATATGCTACTCTCTTTTTATTTTTTTACTTTATTTTTAGATAGTATTTTATTTTCTCCCAATTACGTGGCAAGACGATTTTTAGCATTCACTTTCATATGATTTCAAGTTCCAAATTTTTCTTTCCTCCTTTCTTCTAAAATGATAGGTAATTTGATATAGGTTATATGTGCATTATCATGTGCAACATATTTCTATTTTAGTCATAGTTGTGAAATAAAGAACAGATCAAAAGAAAAAATCCTAAAATATGGAGTAAGGTAAAAAAATAATGTTTTGATCTATTTTCAGAGTCCATCAATTATTTATTTCTATGTGGATAGCATTTTCCTTCATGAGTCCTTTGTATTTATCTTGGTTCATTGTGTTCCCGGGGAAGAACAGGGAAGAATATGAGTCATTCATAGCTAATCATCACATGGTGTTATTGTTGCTGTGTACAATGATTCTTCCTGTTTCTGCACGTTTCAATTTGTACCAGTTTGTACAAGTCTTTCAACATTTTCTGAAATCTGCCTGTTCATCATTTCTGATTGCACTCTAGTAATCTATCCTGATGAATATCTGGTCACTGGATTCAGATGACTCTGGAGAAAAGAGAATGATGACCTGCACAGCCCTCTCTCTCTCTCAAAAAAAAGTCAAGTGCAAGTAATGTTGTCATTACCGTGATTGCATGGTCTTCATCAGCAAGGAAAGACGAACACAATTCTGTGAGTAGACACAGCTGACTGAATGGACCCAACTATCTAGGTAACTCAGGTCTTCCTTTCCGGTCTCCTTCCCTTCGCCTTCCTTCTCCTCTCCAAAGGAAGGTAAATTTGGATGGCCAAAATATGCCCAGTTGATTGGGATTTACTGGCTAGTTCCTCTCCCCTCCTCTCCCCCTCTTCCTCTCTCCTTACCTCCCCTCCCATCTTCTCCCCTCCTCTCCCAAAACCTTAAACCTACTGCACTCTGAAGCTGGGATGCCAGTGGGGCCCTGCCTAAGGGCTATTCTGGGCCCTCTTGCTTTAGAGGGATTATCTATAGTAACCGTTGCTGTTTCTCTCCCAACCTGATGTATCTCTTTTTCTTGACCTCATTAAAGGGACCATACCCTCTTAAGCAGTCCTCTTTAATGAAAGGTATTACCTCACCCTAAGGGAGTACTTGCAACACCTAGGCCTAAAGGGGCCAAGGTCTCCTAGTACATCCTGAGTAATCTCCAGTCATCTTGATGAATATCTGGTCACTGGATTCAGGTGGCTCTGGAGGAGAAGTGAGGCTGGTGACCTGCACAGCCCTCCCTCACTCAGAGTCAAGTGCAAGTCATGTCATCATTACTCTGATGGCATGGTCTTCTTCAGTGATGAAGGATGAACACAATAGTAATCCATTAAATCTATATACAACTTGTTCAGCCACTCCCCAATTGATGAGCATCTCCATAATTTCGAATATTTTCCATAAAAAAAGGACTACTATAAAAATATTTATACATATGTGTACTTTTCCATTTTTAATCATCTCCTTGGCATACAGACCTGTTACTGGTATTGTTAGATCAAAAGGTATACACAGCTTAGTTGCCCTTTGGGCATAGTTTCAAATTGCTTTCCAGAATAGTTGGATCAGTTCACTATTCCACCAACAATGCATTAGTATCCTGATTTTCCCACAACCTCTTCAACACTTGTCATTTTCCTTTTTTGTCATATTAGTCAATATGATAAGTATGAGGTGGTACCTCAGAGTTATTTTAATTTGCATGTCTCTAATCAAAATTGATTTAGAGCACTTCATATGTCTATTGATAACTTGGATTTTTTTCATCTGAAAACTGCCTTTGACTATTTATCAACTGGGTAATGACTTCTCTTCTTATAAATTTGACTCAGTTCTCTATATTTTTGAGAAATGAGTCATTTACCATAGGCACCTGTTATAAAGATTGTTTCCCAGCTTTTTACTTTCCTTCTAATTGTGGCTACACTGGTTTTGTTTGTACAAAAGGTTTTAAAATTTTATTTTAATGTAATCAAAGTTGTCTATTTTACTTTTCATAATGCTCTCTATCTCTTCTTTGGTCAGGACTTTACACTTCTCCAAAGATGTGAGAGGTAAACCATTCCTTGCTTTTCTAATTTGCTTAAGGTGTCACCCTTTATGTCTAAATCACGAAACCATTTTGACCTTCTCTTGGTATAGAGTATGAGATGCTGATTTATACCTAATTTGTGCTCTCTGATTTTCCAGTTTCCCCAGCCATTTTTATCAAATAGTGAGTTCTTATCAAACGGGTTATTCTGGTCATTGACTACTGTGTATTGTGTACCTAATCTATTCTACTGATTCACCACTCTATATCTCAGTCAGTGCCAGATAGTTTTGATGATTCCTGTTTTATAATATAGTTTTAGATCTAGTATGACTAGAGCACCCTCCTTTTTATGTTTTTTTTCCCCATTACTTCCCTTGAGGTACTTGACCTTTTCCTTCTTCCAGATGAATTTTGTTATTTTTTTCTGGCTCTATCAAATAATTTTTAGGTAGTTTGATTGGTATGGTACTGAATAACTAAATTATCTTAGGCAAAATTGTCATTTTTATTATTTTGGACCAGCCTCCCAGTAAACATTTGTATTTTTCTAATTGTTTAGATCTGACTTTATTTGTGTGAAAAGTGCTTTGCAATTGTATTCATATAGTTGGATTTGTCTTGGCAGGTAGAATCCCAAGTATTTCATATTGTTTACATTTATTTTAAATGGGATTTCTCTTTCTGTCTCTTTCTGCTGGACTTTGTTTTTCATATAAAGAAGTCCTAGTGATTTATACGGGTTTATCTTATATCCTGCAATTTTACGAAAGTTAATTATTTCAAGTAGTTGTTTAATTGATGCTCTGGGGTTCTCTAAGTGTACCATATTATCATCTGCAAAGAGTGATAGCTTTGTTTTCTTATTACCTATTCTAATTCCTTAAATTTCTTTTTCTTCTTGTGCTATAGCTAACAATTTTAGTACTATATTGATTAATAATGGTGATAATGGACATCCTTGCTTCTCCCCTGATTTTACTAGGAAGGCTTCTAGCTTATCCTCATTACACAGAGCCTTGTCCATAATAGGTGGTTAATAAATGATCATTGTCTGACTGATTGGTTACATGGAAAATGGACTGGAGCAAGGGGAGATTGAGGCAGTGGCACCAATCAGTTGATTATTTCGGTAGTCTAGTCAAGAAGTCATGAGGTACTGAAATAGAGTAGCAATTATATGACTGGAGAGGAAAGGGCATGTCCAAGAGAAGTTACAGAGAAAGAAATTACAAGCTTTGTCAACTGACTGGACAAGTGACTGAGAATGAATAATTTGGAATGAAGTCAAGATAGCAAACGTGGACAACTAGAAGTGTGGTGGTGTCTCAATAATAACAAGGAAGTTCAGAGGAAAGATTTATTTTATGGGGAAAATTAATCTCATGCCAGATATGTTAATTTTGAGAAGCTTATACATATCCAATGGGAAATACTCAGTAGATAGTTGATTTTATAGGACTGGTCTTCAGGACAGAGACTAGGGAAGGCCATATAGATATAAGCATTGTCTGCATAAAGATGTTATAATTGAATCAATTGTGAACCGACATGATTGTCAAGTGAGAAAGCAAAGAGAAGAGGGCCCAGGCTAGAGTCTTTGGGGATTATGGTTTTGTATTTCCTTTCTCCCTGGGGAATCAAATATTCTGACAGCAAAGGTAGTAATGAATTATGATGAAGGATAGAAATAAGGGTCAGACTTGTGATTTCATTTGTAATAGGGATTATTAGATGGGGAAATTCTCTTTACCAATGCAGGTTAGAACTTTCTCTGCAACTTAGAATATTAAGAGAGTTGCCCTGAGAACTTAGAGCGAAAATGACTTACAGTCACATAGCCAGCATGTGTCAGAGACAAGACTTGAACCCAGGCTTTTTGACTCCAAAATTGTCTCTCTATGCAGTATGACCCATTATCTTTGATATTACTAGATAAATATCTCATCTAGGAGACAGTAGCAATAATCATATTGATGATACATGACAGTTACCAGCACATGTAACACCAATGAATTTATTGGACCCTTGACAAATCAAATTCCCAAGAAGATAAGTACAAAGTTGGGTTTGAAGAGAGAGAAGATGAATTCCAGAGAATGGATGATTGCCTCAGTGGAGGCTCAGGATGCGCAGTGGGTACAGGAACATCCCTGAGCAGTCAAGAGAGAAAAGATGAGGACATTGGACTTTCCAGGGAATCCAAAGGCAGACTGTGCCTCCTTAAGCAATTTCCTTGTGTTCAGCTCTTCAGAGATAGATAATATTCACAATTAAGTAGAGCATGGTGGAGCAGACAAGAGGATGCTCTTAACCACCCCTGTTTGGGTGTACATCACCATAGTTGTGCCCTCACCAACTGGGGGTTACAATAACACTCACAGAGAGATTCAATTAATTTAACAAATTAACAATTTGTGTCATTTCTTGTACATGCAGCAACATGCACACAAAGCATCTCTTTGTGATCGAGCAGCTGTCCCATCCTCAGCTCACAGCTTCATTAATCATGCACTCGGCATGTTATTGTCTAAATTACAGCACCATTTGAGATGGGAAAAACATTGAGAAGGAAATGTTGCTTACACTTTGAAAGCAGGAATGGATTACAAATGAATGCTGGAAAACAGTTTCTTTAATTGGTGATGAGCTCATAAAAAAAAAAGATTCTGCCATCCACAAATATACAGTTATTTTTTCTTTTCTCCTTCAGACATCACTTGCCAGGATTCTGTAGCTAACTACTGAGGTATAAGATGAGAATTAGAGAGGATTCTTACAAATGGCCAAGGGCTAGTCTAGTAAAAGGGGAATAATATGCAACTATTAGGGTCTCTTCTAATGTGTCCATTAGTTCATTCACTACATGTTGATATGGGGAATCAAAGTAGAAGGAATTCAAACTAGTACCCTTTAGTATTGATCTCCATTCAAGGGGGTGAAGCCAAGATGGCAGAGTAGAAAGATGGACCTGCTCTAGCTCTACCCTCATAGTCCATAGAATACCTTTAAATAATGAGTCTAAACAAATTTTAGAGCAGCAGAAGCCACAAAACAACAGAGTGAAAGAGATTGCCAGATCAAGACAGCCTGGAAGGCTAACAGGAAAGATCTACCACTCTGGACTAAGATTGGAGCTCAGTATAGCCTTGGCATGTGGTGGAAACAGGACTGAAGCAAACTTCAGGGTGCAGAATCATGGGCAGCAGCTGTGGTTCCCAGATTTCTGAACCCACAAATGCCAAAGACAGCTTCAAAGGTCAGTAAGGAAGCTCATTCATCTGGGTGAGAAGGCAGCAGGGTTAGCCCCAGTCCTGGCTCTGGGCAGTGGCAGCCACTGCTGGAGCAGTGTCCATTTTGGGAGCCATCCACCTAAAGACCCTGGGGGAATTGAGCAGCTGATCTGGTGTCAGTCCTGAGTGGTGGTCAGACCCACCCAGGAGTGGGATAAGGAGGAGCACTGGTGGAGGCTCTGAAGTGGGATTCCTACTTACAGATTCTGGGCAGAAAGTGTAGGTGGTTGCTCCCAGACCAAAGTGCAGGCCAGGAGAGGTGTAAACTCCTCTCCCTTGATTGTGCCAACCTTGAAGGAACTGAGAATTCACAATTCCCTAGAGTATACCATCCACTTTACAAAGGACTCAAAAATCAAGTAACTGACTATGAAAATGCCCCCGCAATGGGAAAAATAAGACTATAAAAGGTTACTTGCTTGGTGAAAAGGTATTTTCTTCCATCCTTTCAGATTAGGAAGAACCAAGTATACCATCAGAGAAAGACATAAAAGTCAAGGTTTCTATATCTAAAACCTCCAGAAAAAATGCAATGATCTTAGGCTATGGAAGAGCTCAAAAAGGATTTTGAAAATGAAGTAAGAAAGGTGGAGGGAAAAATGGGAAGAGAAATGAGAGCACTGCAAGGAAATCATGAAAAGTGAGTCAACAGCTTACTAAAGGAGACACAAAAAAAATGCTGAAGAAAATGACACCTTTAAAAATAGGCTATAGATCACCATTTCTTGGAAAAGACTTGGGCTTGGCAAAATTATCATTCTTTCTGCATGTTACAATGGAATTGGCAAATATTGCTATAATCATATATAATGAGCATAAGGTTGTGGAGCGAAGGTTAACTTTGCTCTACATTTCTCTGTTCTGACTCAAAGACTTGTCCCATAGTCTTCTGTCCTGGAGAGAAGCAGATGTTTTTAATGAAAAGCAAAAAATGATTCCTAGTTCACATACTACCTTTTCTTAGCTCTGCCTTTTCGGTATTCTTAAGGTAAAAATGCTTTATATGTGGGAGATTTGAATTCCACAAGATATTTGGACATATTGGCCAGGCTATGTGGTACTGCAGGACTGCATAATAACAGGACAAGAGGGCTGTTTCAAGAGGCCCATTAAACCATTCATAAGGTTCTCTGCAGGCACATATTGACTTAGAAAATCACAAATTAGTAACATCTGTGTTGTATTATATTTCTATTTATTTTATTTAATTTACCTAATGACATTTTAATCTTGTGCAGAGCCATACTCAGGCATGTTTGAGTTTTTAATATCTCCTATAGACCATGTGTTTGACACCTCTACTCTAGAGGTAGATCTATAAAGTTAAAACATCTGTTCGCCTTTCCAGAATCACCAGACTAGTTCACAGTATCACCAACAGTGCATTAAAGTATTTGTACTTTCTACTCTCTATTCACATTAGCACCATGGTGAAGCTTGGGAAGGCTACTAAAAAATCTAGGTAAGTCAAAGAAAATGACTCCTTTGAAAAAGGAAATAGAAGAAAGTGAAACTGAAGGTTGTCAGAAGGTGAAAAAGAAAGCAGCCAGGAAGGACTTCTGATCCTTCAGAAAGAAGGGCAATAAGGATGTGACTTTGCTAGTAAACAGGGTACCATCAGCACAAAAGCTGCCATTTCCCCCACATGAGTCAAGAAAGTAGGCATGACTCCTGGTAAGAAGGTTTCCATGGCCTCTGTCAAGAAAGTAACCACCCTAGCCAAAGCTGTCATCATTACAAACAAGAAAAGAGTTATTCCATTTAAAGCAGTACATACTTTCCCCCATCAAAGGGGCAAAAATATTGGATAAATGTCAAGAAAGAGGACAGTGAAGATGAGGAGGATGAAGAAGACACCCAAAACACAAAAATGGGACCCTTTTCAGCCAAACAGTATTCTAAAAATGAACAGGAAGGGGAGGAAGTCAATAATGATGAGGATAAAGAAGATGAAAAGGATTGAAGAAGTTATGGATGCCATACCTGTCAAAAGGAAGGCTGTTTCTGTACAAGTTATGCCTAGAAAAGCTGAGAAGGTCAATGATTCCATGAAGGAGGAGGAAGATGAAAAGGAACAGGAGCAAGATAAAGAGGAGGAAAAGAAAGTGTCTGACAAAGAAATACCAGGAAAATAGAAAAAGAAAAGGGATAAACAGAAGTGGTCAGCTAGATGGCTTAGTAGGTAGGAATGCTGGACCTGAAGTCAGGAAGACCTGGATTCAAATTCATCCTCAGGCACTAACTGAGCATATCACTTAACTTCCGTTTACCCTAATCCACAAGAGCAGGAAATGCCAAATCACTCTCGTATCTTTGTCAAGAAAACCTCATGAACAGTATGGCCCATGAGGTCATGAAGAGTCAAATATAACTGAATTGACTCAGCAACAATGACAACAAACAAATCTCCCAAACCAAGAAACAGGAGCTGGAAGCTGGATCTACAATTTTTACAATTTTTGATTAGACTACTTCTGGGCAAAAAACTGGCATTATGCCAAAAAAAAAAGATGGTTACTATGGTGAACATCTTCAATGGCACCACCAGAATGTTTGGCTATGTGGAGTTTAAATCAGTTGAAGACGTAGAAAAAGCTCTAGAACTCAATGGCTCCAAAGAGCCTTTGCCCTCAGAATGAAGGTCAATAGGGATGGCTGTACTAGTAAAAAGGGTACCATCAGCCACAAAAGCTGCCATTTCCCTGACATGTGCCAAGAAAGTAGGCATGACTCCTGATAAGAAGGTTTCTATGGCCTCTAAAGGGCTTCATTCTGAAATGAAGATGGTAACAGTAAAAGAGAACAAAAAAGATCAAGACATAAAAATACTCTTTGCCAAGAATCTGATATAAAAGTAACTCAAGAGGAGTACAAAGAAGTATTTAAAGATACTAAGGTCAGACTGATCTGTGCCAAAGATGGAACACTCAAAATTATTGCTTACATTGAATTTAAGAGAGAAGCAGGCTTGTTAGAGAAACAGGGAACCAACATTGATGGTCAGGGACTCATTCTGGACTACCCAGAGGATAAAAGAAAAGTACAAGAGAATTTGGAAGGAAGAACAACTCTTGGAGTGGGGACAAAAGCAAGCCAGCAGATTCAAAGACACTGTTGCTGAATAACTCGCCTACCACTCCATTGAAGAAAGTCTACAAGAAGTGCTGGAGTGTTCCCCGGAACAACCAAGGTCAACTTAAAGGATCTGCATTCATGGAATCAGTCTCTGTGGGAGATGGAAAGGAAGCCTTGACTTCTTATAATATTATACAAATTGAAGGCAGAGTCATATGGCTGGAACTAAAGGGACAGAAGACAGTTAATGCCACACCAAGGAACCAGTTCTATGAAACTGTATTCTTACATGGTGTATCCAAAGATATGAGAGAAGGAACATTTAAAAATCTGTTTCATGGTTCTGTAGGTACCAGGATAGATATAGGCAGACAGACAAGTTCATCTAAAGCAATGCTTCTTAAACTGTGGGTCTTGACCCCACATCGGGTTGCAAAAAATTTGACCATAGTAAAAGGTTTCTGAATGTGCTATGACCATAAATTAATTAAACTCAAACACATAATTGATCCAAAGTGTTTCTGGCAGCCCTTGCTCATATTGCTTCTCAGAATTTTACTGTAGCCTTGGTTCTGAACACAAAGCCTTCGCACTTTGCACTTCATATGCCTTCAGGTTATGCAGCACCAGTTAAAGTTGCCAAAAGGAGAAAAAGGATTAGGAGTACAACAAGTTTAAGAAGCCCTGATCTAAAGGATTGCATTTAGGGTACTTCAACTCAGAAGAAATTTGTAAACATATGATAGAGGCCATGAAAAAGAGGGAGATTGATAGAAACAAAGTAATTCTGGACTGAGCTAAGCTCAGTGGCTTTGGAGGTCAAGGGGGATAGTCGAAGCCTTAGTGGAGGAAGAGGCAGTGGGAGAGGCCAAAATGGGGTTTGGTGGCAGAGGCTGAAAAATCTTTGGAGGTAGGGGTGGTTTTTGAGGAGATCGGAGACAAGAAGTCACAAAAAAAAGAAAAAGAAAATTAAGTTTGAATAACTTCTCCCCATTCTCTTTCCCTCTGCTATCTGAATGGAGTCTAGAAGTTTTGTCCTGATGTCCAATCCTTGAAAGATCATTCTCTGGACTTTCCAAGACAAATATGCAGTCTGAAGGTAGTCTTGGAAAAACTTGGATAACATTTCAAGGCAGAAAGCATGTTGATTTTGACAGGATATGTGTTCAATATAAACTTTTTGCAAGTGATTGATGTGGGAGGTAACCATTTTGTCTATGAGTTGTCTTGAGTTTTTAATGTTGTGTCCCTTGTACAAAACCACTTTTCTACCCAAAATAAAGCTAAAAGAAGCACAGCTACCCATTTATTAGAGCCCACATAGCAGATAAATGACAGACTGACACATTTAAAATCACTAAGAATCACTAAGTTGTTGAACACGTTGAGGCAAAGACTCAGGGAGAAGAGCAAACTTTTAAAACTATCATAACAAATATTTTAGTGTTTCAAGTAAACAGAGAGCCATGAAGTGTAATAATCCTATAGCAAAGAAAGTACTAAGCACCATGTTGCAATTTAGCAGGTATTTCCAGATTATTTTTCCTCTTCCCATCACAGTTGAACTAATCACTTCCAGTTGGTCAAACTGTAATTACTAAAAGGGGAAATAACTCATGGATATAGCAGCTTTGCAATGAATAATAAGAAGAGCACCAACTTTTAAAATAAAATCACTACCAATAAGGACTATTTATGAATGAGTTATTGAATATATGAATTAGTCATCTAAATGAAGAGGAACTCAGTCTCCTACACATTTTCATAGTGTTTCCCTCCTACTCAAATTAGTGTGCATTGTAGGTTTTAATTGACAAAGTACAGGCATATGCATGGATGCACAAAGGGACAATGATCGCTAACCAGCAAGCACTCATATGAAGATAATGTAAAACGTATTTGTCACATCTACCTTATGTTACCATCAATATGACTGATATAAAAGTAGCTTTATTGTATTCATTCTCCCTGTTATCCCTCTTGCCAAATACTAAATGCTGGGAGTGGGGGGGAGGTAGGGTTGATTCTTGAGTATGACAGGGGTTTCTGCCTTTCCTTGATGAAGAGCTACTTTACATTTTTGCCAAATTCACAAGGAGTTGCCACAGGGATGGACAGTGGTGTCTTGCAGTAGGACATTGAGAGTACAGATTAGGATAAGGTGGTTGGAATTGCTTCCTGTCACATTCCCTTTCTGTTGGGAATCATTGAGAAATACAGACAAGGAACCATGTCAATAGCAACTGACTTAAGAGATCCCCCAATTAACTAGGTTTAAATTCTATGTGTTCATCATGATCAGTTGATTGGGGAGTCTTGGATTATAGTAATTAAAGTTGAGCCAAAGCCAAAGGTAGAAGACAGAATCTTTCACTATGTAGAAAGCAGAAGTCAACTTTGAGTTCAGTGCCCAATCATTTGCAGTAAGACCTATTTTTCTTACTTTTTGAAGAAGAAAATAAATTGACTAATGCTGTAAGCAAGTGAGCACTTCACACAAACTGAAGAGGGAGGGCAACGTCAATACAAACGAAAAATAGTCAAATGTGTTCAAGAATCAGCCAAAGAATGGAAATGCAGAGCAAAGACATGCTCCATCCCTGCAGCACACACATACACAAAGTTTTCCTCTCATCTCAAGTCACTGAGCAAAAGAATTATCATTTCATTGAAGTGTGGATACCGTGAGCTCATACATTCTTCCCAAGTTTAAGAGACCTTCTTGATATGATTCTGATTTGATTTATTTCCTTTTTTGGCAGAAAAACCAAATCCTGGAATGCCCATTTTCTTTCAAAGACATCTAGATTCTGACAAGAAATAAATTTGAATGGGCCATTTCAAAGAGACATGTAGTTTCTTTATAAGGTGCATAAGGTACAGATAAGTACTTGCTTTTGATGAATTTCTTTGAATACACTGGATAAAATGCCAACCCATTGTCAATGTCTGATTATTTATCTGTCTATCTGATTTTATAGTCATAAGTAAATGTCTACAGAGTTTTCATAACATATGTTTCCAATATATGATTATAATCCAAAAAGAAAAAAAAAGAATAATTCTGTTCTCAGGTGACAAATTGTCTTTTGGCAGGATACTTTGTAAATTTATTTTATTTTTGTCATCTGTTATAAAACTGATGCTTTTTTCCTATTGAATTGTTTAAATTATAGAACTATCAATTTTTTTTTGGAATTTTAAAATATTTATTTATTTATAGTTTTTTACATTTATTTCCACAAGACTTTGAGCTCCGAATTTTCTCCCCATCTCTACCTTCCCCCCACCAGATGACATGTATTCTGATTATCCTTTCCTCTAGTCTCCCCTCTCAATTATCATCCCCTTTCTTATTCTCTTCCTCTTTACTTTCTTTAGGGGTAAGATAGATTTCTATTCCCCATTGCCTGTGTATTTTATTTGTAAAATAAATTGTAAAAACATTCTGTGGTTTGTAAAAACATTTTTTTTAACATTTGTTTTTAAAATTTTGAGTTCCAAATTCTCTCCCTTCTTTTCTCCCCACCTACCCTCATTGAGAAGACAAGCAATTCAATATAGGTTATACATGCATAGTTATGCAAAACACTTCCATAATAGTCATGCTGTGAAAGACTAACTATATTTCCCTCCATCCTATCCTGCCCCCCAATTATTCTATTTTCTCTTTAGATCCTGTCTCTTTACAAAAGTGTTTGATTCTGACTACACTCTCCCCAAACAGCCTTCCCTTCTATCATCCCCCTTATCATCTGCACCCCCACTTTCTAATAAGATAAGATGCAAATGAGTGTATATGTCATTCCCACTTTATATCAAATCTGATGATAGCAAGGTTCACTCATTCCTTCTTACCTCTCTCCCTTCTTATTCATTGTAAAATCTCTTTCTTGCCACTTTTATGTGAAATAATTTACCCCATTATATATCTTTTTCTCCTCTCAAAATATTCCTATCTCACCCCTTAATTTTATTTTAGCAGTCATCTCTCCATATTCAACTCACCCTCTGCCCTCTATCTATCTATCTATCTATCTACCTATCTATCTATCTGTTGTCAGGTTATAAAACTGATGCTTTTTTCCTCTTGAATTGTTTAAATTATAGAACTAACAATTTTTTCTTAATTTTAAAATATTTATTTATTTATTTATAGTTTTCTACATTTATTTCCACATTTATCTATCTATCTATCTATCTATTTATCTATCATCTATCTGTCTGTCTGTCTATCTACCTACCTACCTATCTATTACCTCCAACTCCCCTAATACTGAGAAAGGTCTCTTGAGTTACAAATATATGTTTCCATATAGGAATGTAAACAGTTTAACCTTCATATGTCCCTTATGATTTCTCTTTCCTGTATACCTTTTCATACTTCTCTTCATTCTTGTATTTGAAAGTCAAAATTTCTATTCAGCTCTGGTCTTTTTATCAAGAATGCTTGAAAGTAAGGGAGGGAGTCAAGATGGTGGAGTAGAAAGATGCACATATGCTAGCTTTTACCCCACAGCCCATAAAATACCTGTAAAGAAGAACTCTCAACAAATTCTAGAGCAGCAGATGCCACAGAACAACGGAGTGGAGGAGATTTATATACCAGAGAGACCTGAAAGACCAACAGGAAAGGTCTGTTGTACACCAGACACAGAGCAGAGCCCAGCCCTGCTTTGGCCAGGCAGCACCAAAAGGAGCAGATCCAAGCAGGCTTCAGGGACAGAATCTCCAGTAGCAGCGCAGATCCCTCAACCCACAGGTGACAAAGGTCAGTGAGAGGGTGTTTTTGGCTGGCCAAGAAGGGAGCAGGATGTTCTCATAACTCAGGCCTCCTCAGGAGGCAGCAGTAGAGGCAGCAGTGGACAGGGTTCCAAAAAGCAGGCAGTAGCCCACATCCATTGTTGAAGATCTCATCATAAACCCCATGAAGGAACTGAGCCCTGTGTGGCAGCCCTGCCTCTACCTGAGCAGCTGATCTTAATCTCTGACTGAATAGCAGCCCTGTTCCCTCCTAAAACCCCGGAGGCTTTGGAGCAGCTCATCTGACTCTCAGCCCACAAATGCTGGCTTGGTGGAACTGGAGACAAGGTGGTTGTGGAAAGGAAACTCAAAAGTCAAGTAACTGGCTGGGAAAATGCTCAAAAAAGGGGAAAAAAATAAGACCATTGAAGGTTACTTTCTTGGTGATCAGGTATTTCCTTCCATCCTTTCAGATGAGAAAGAACAAGGCAAACTGTCAGAGGAAGTCAAGGTCTCTACATCAAGGGCCTCCAAAGGGAACTTAAATTGGCTTCAGACAATAGAAGACCTTAAAAAACAAGTTAGCAGCTTTCTAAAAGAGAACCAAAAAAATGCTGAGAAAAATAACAGCTTTAAAAAAGAGGCTAACTGAATTGGAAAAAGAGGTCCAAAAAGCCAATGATGAGAAGAAGGTTTTAAAAAGCAGAATTAGCCAAATGGAGGAGAAAGTTCAAAAGCTCACTGAACAAAATAATTCATTGAAAGAAAGAATTGAGTTCAGGGAAATGAATGACTATGAGTTAAACCAAGCAGTTAGTAAACAAAACTAAAAATTTGAAAAAATAGATGATAATGTGAAACATCTCATTGGAAAAACAACTGACCTGGAAAATAGATCCAGGAGACACAATTTAAAACTTATGGGACTACCTGAAAATCATGATCAAAAAATAGCCTAGACATTATCTCCCATGAAATTATCAAGGAAAACTACCCTGATGTTCTAGAATCAAAGGGCAAAACAAATACTGAAAGAATTAACCAATCACCTCCTGAAAGAGACCTGAATAGAGAAACTCTTAGGAATTTTGTGGCCAAATTTCAGAGTTCACAGATCAAGGAGAAAATATTGCAAGCAGCTAGAAAGAAACAATTTAAGTACTGTGGAAATACAATCAGGATAACACAGGATCTGGCATCTTCAACATTAAGGGATCAAAGGGTTTGGAATGGGATATTTCAGAGGTCAAAGGAATGGGATTGAAACCAAGACTCATCTACCTAGCAAATCTGAGTATAATACTTCAAGGGAATAAACAGTCATTCAATGATATAGATGACTTTCAATCATTTATATTGAGGAAAAGACCAGATCTGTATAGAAAAATTTGACTTCCCAAGACAAGAATCAAGAGCAGCATGAAAAGGTAAACAAGAAAGAAAAATCATAAAACACTCTCTAAAGCTAACCTTTTTACGTTACTACATGGAAAGAAAATATTTTTAACTCTTGAATTTTTTCTCACTATTTGGGTAGATGGAGAAATGGTACTTACACACACACACACATATATATAGATAGAGTACAGAGTGTGTTATATCAGAAGAGATGATAGCCACACAAAAAAATAAAATAAAATAAAAATTAAAGGGTGAAGGAAGACAATACCAGGAAGAGGAAGGGAGAAATGGAATGGGACAGGCTATAACTCATAAAAAAGATAAGAAAATTTTTATTCAATGGAGGAGAAAAGGGAGAAGATGAGAGGGGAAAAACAAAGCTACTCTCTCCACATGTGACTGAAGAAGGGAATAACATGCACACTAAATTTGATATGAGAATTTATATCCACCACAGGAAAGTAGGAGAGGAGGCAACAAGTTGGGTGGTAGGAATGTTAGAAGGGAGGACAAATGGGAGAAGAGAATCACTAGAAATAAACACTTCCAAGAAGGGACAAGGTCAATTGTGGGGAAAAAGGAAGGGGGAATAGAGTAGGACAGAGGGCAATATAATTAGTATTACACAACATGGTTATTATGGAAGTTTTTTTTTTTTGCAAAAGAACACATATTCAGTTTGTATTGAATTGCTTCTCAGTGGGGCTGGGGAGGGAGAGGGGGGAGGGAGAGAAGTTGGAATTCAAAGTATTAGAAATGAATATTGAGAATTTTTATTGCACATAATCAGGAAATAAGAACTACAGGGAATGGGGTATAGAAATTTATCTTGCCCTACAAGAAAAGAGAGAAGATGGGGATAAGGGAAGGGTGGGGTGTATTATGTTGAGGGAAGGAGTAATCAAAATGTAAGGTATTAGGATGTGAGGGGAGGTGAGTGATGGGGAGAAAAATTGGACATGTTACAAAGTGAGGTAAAAGTAATTACTCAGAATAAATCAGTGACATCTTTAGTTTGAGAAAAAGAATTTCAGTCTAAATTTCCTAGAGGAAGGTAACCTCATGTAAAATTTGTCATTGATGGAAAAGTTAAGGTTTTAATGGTAAATTTGATTTTATGATTGCTATTTAATCAGGGACTAGAATATGTATAGAAAGCCACGTGAGCCACTTAAGACTTGCCTCAAAAGATGTTCCTTAGCCAAAGTGAAATTATAATCATATTTGAAACCTGGTTATTGGAACTTGCCATTTTTAGATGCCATGGGACTATTAAATGACTGTTCTTCTGAGTCTAACTCCAGGTATGGGTAACAAGAAAAGCCTCCAATCCATGATGCCAGTAAGCTGATGAGATGTTGGTATGAACTGCAAAAGGTGATCTCATGGGAAAGGTGGGAGAGTGGCTGTTCAGCCTGGGCTGAGGTAGGATTCTCCTGACCAGCTTCCCCACTGACACCTGGCAGACTTTAAGCCTGACTGAATGCAAGTGGACAATCTAATCCTGCCTGGAATTGACATGAGGTTGAGGAGCTATTGTATCCCTGCAATGTCCCTACTCTTGGTGGCCATTTCCTATAGTCAAAAAGTTTGTAAGTTTAATACAAGATCTATTCAATTATAGATTATTGGTAGGGGAACATCCGAGGTTAAGTCTAAAATTAAGCAATTAGGTATAGGACTTTAGACCAATAACAATAAGTTAGGGTCCTTTAATTCTTAGTACTACTGTGGAGACAATTAGGTCAAGAGCTTGTGAAGTTAGCAACATAAATATTATTTGTATCTCAGTTAGTTAATGTTTAAAAAAAAATTCTTTTGTGGTCCATATTGTATATGCTTTAAAAAGAAGTATCACTTAACCAAAAGTCTGAATTGTTTTATCTGTTATAAACTGTGTTGAAAATGAAAAATAATTTTTTTTTTAAAAAAAGAATATTTGAAAGTCCTCTTTCATTGAATGTCCATTTTTTTTTCTCCCTGAAGGATTATAATCAGTTTTGCTTCATGGGCGATTTTTGGTTTTAATCCTGGCTCTTCTGATCTCCAGAATATCGTATTACAAGCCCTTCAATCCCTTAAGGTAGAAGTTGCTAGATCTTGTATTATCCTGATTATATTTCCACAACACTCAGATTGTTTCCTATCTGGTTGCTTGTAATATTTTCTCCTTGACCTGGGAACTCTGGAATTTGGTTACAATATTCCTAGGAGTTTTCTTTTAGGATCTCTTTTTAGGGATGATTAGTGGATTCTGCCAATTTCTATTTCACCCTCTGGTTCTAGAATAGCAGGGTAGTTTTCCTTAATAATTTCTTGAAAGATGATGTCTAGACTCTATTTTTTATTTCTCATAAAATCATTAGCTTCTATTTGTTTTATTCTAATTCTGAAAGAATTATTTTCTTCAGTGAGCTTTTGGACATCCTTTTCCATTTGGTCGATTCTAATTTTTAAGGCATTCTTCTCATTGACTTTCTGGATTTCTTTTTGGGTTCATCTATTTTTAAGGTGCTATTTTCTTCAGTATTTTTAGGGTCTCCTTTAGCAAACTGTTAACTGAATTTTCATGATTTTGTTGCATCCCTCTTATTTCTCTTCCTAATTTTTCTTCTACTTTTATTACTTGATTTTCAAAATCCTTTTTGAGCTCCTTCATGCCCTACAACCAATTAGTATTCCTCTTTGAAGCTTTTCATGTAGGAGCTTTGACTCTGCTTTCCTCCTCTGATAGTATGCCCTGATTTTCCTTGTCACCAAAGTAAGATTCTATAGTTGGAGCTCTTTTACAATGTTTACTCATTTTTCCAGCCAAACACTTGACTTTCTATGTCTTTTTCAAGGTAGGATTTTGCTTCCAGTGAACTTTGTATCAGCCACTTTATCCCCCACCATCTGTGCGCCCAGACCTCTGGAAACACCCTCTGCTATTGATGCCCATTGCCCTGGAGTTGGAGCTAGACCTGACCAGACAGTGTTCTCTTCTTTCATTTAGGTGACACAGAGGTTTCCTACTGACCTTTTTGGTATTTGTGTGTTGAGAAGTATGAAAACTGCCAGATTCAGTCCCCTGAGGTTTGCTTCTGCTGGTCTATGCTGGTGTGACCCAGGCCAGGAATGCTCTCCATTCCCTACCCAATGCAAAAGACCCTTTCTGTTCCTTTCCAGGATGTTTTGGGCTTGGGATTTCACTTTTTCATTTTATAGGTTCCATAGCTCCAGAATTTGTTTAGGGTCATTTTGGCAGGTATTTGGAGGGATTTTGGGGAGAACCCAGGGAAGTCCCTGCTTTAATTTTGTCATCTTGGATATGCACCAGAACTAACAATTTTGAAAATGGAATTAGAGAATTGGTAAATTATGACCCTCTTGAGGAATTCACTACCTCTTCCTCATTTTCAGTCACTCCCTTGGTAATGACTTCTACCTTTCTGCTGAAAACATGTTCTAATTCTCTTGACTCTGCTGACTTTGGACTTTGTTGAATAGCCAGTCCCTGCTTCTTGATACTGAGTCCTCCCTGGGTTTCCATGACACCACTGTCTCCTGGTTCACTTTCTATTGTGACTACTCTATTCTACTGTGACTATTCCACAATGTTCATTTGTTTAAATTCTTCAATACGTATGCAACTGTTCCTCCTATCCCCCAGACCTACTATCCTTAGTCCTCTTTCTTTCTCTCACAGTTCTTGTTTTTTATTTAAATAATATTTTATTTTTCCTTAATTGCATATTAATGAAAAAACTTAGCATTCATTTTTACATATTTTGAGTTCTAAATTTTTCTCCCTCTCTCCTCTCCCCTTTTCTGAAAATGGTAAGCAGCTTCATATAGTTTATACATGTGCTATAATGTAAAACATATTTCCATATTCATCACAGTTGTAGCTGAAGAAATAAATCAAAAGGAAATAAAACCACAAGAAAGAATAAACTGAAAACAATTTTTTTCATTATTATTTATTTATTTTTATTATTTATTATTTCATTATTCATTCAATATTCATTATGCGTCCATTAGCTCTTTATCTGGATATAGATGATATTTTCCTTCCTGAGTCCTTTGTACATGTCTTTTATTGGATCATTGTGTGGCTGAGAAGTGCTGAGTCATCCACAGTTGATCATCAAATGATGTTGCTGATACTGTGTACAATATTTTCCTAGTTCTGCTCATTTCACTTTGGATCAGTCTGTACAAGTCTTTCCAGGTATTGCTAAAATATACCTGTTCATCATTTCTTGTTGCATGATAGTATTCCATTATGTTAACATATCACAGTTTGTTCATGAAGTTTCCAATTTATGGGCATCCCCCCAATTTCTAACATTTTGCCACCATGAAAAGGGACGCCATAAATATTTTTTTACATGTAGGTAGTTCCACACTTTTTATAATCTATTTAAGATACAAACTTCATAGTTGCGTTGCTGGATTAATGGGTATGCACTGTTTGGTTGCCTTTGGTCTTCACTCCAAATTATCATCTCCACCTAAAGTGCATTTGTGCCCCAATTTTTCCTTATTCTCTCCAACATTTATGATTTTCTTTCTTTTGTCATATTAGTCAATCTGAGTTTTGTGAGGTGGTATTTTAAACTTGTTTTAATTTGCATCTACCGAATCAAAAGTGATGTAGATTTCTTCTTCATATACCTATAGATATCTTTGATTTCTTTGCCTGAAAACTGCCTATTCACATCTTTTGACTATCATTTGGAGAATAGCTTGAATTCCACAAATTTGACTCTGTTCTCTATATATTTCAGAAATAAGTGCTGTTTCATAAAAAAAAATGCTATAAAGATTGTTTCTCAGCATTTTTCTTTCCTTCTAATCTTAGTTGCATTGGTTTTGTTTGTGCAAAAGCTTTTCAATTTGTTATGATCAAAATGATCTATTATACATTTAATAATGTTCTTTCTCTTATTTGGTCATACATTCTTTCCCTCTTCATAGGTCTGACAAGTAGGCTAATCCTTGCTTTTGTAATTTAATTTCTTCATTGTTTATGATTTCTTTTAGCAAAATGTGTTTTTTTTTCTTCTCTCTTTTAATTAGGTCTATTTTTGCTTTTACTTTGTCTAATATCGGGATTATTACCCCTGATTGTTTCTTTACTTCTACTGAGGCATAATAGATTCTCTTCCAAACCTTTACTCTGTCTATGTCTTTCATTTTCAAGTGTGTTTCTTGTAAGCAGCATATTATAGGATTCTGGTTTTTGATCTTTGCTATCTGCTTCTGATTTGTGGGAGAACCCATAGCTTTCAAAACCACAGTTATGTTTACTACCTGTATATGTCCCTCCTTCCTATTTTTCCTCCTGTTTTTCCTCTCTCTCCTTTCACCCTATCCCTCCTCACCAGTGTTTTGCGGTTACCACTTTCCCTAATCTACCCTTCTTTCATCAGGTCCTCACCTCCCTTTACTTAATCCCCTCTGCCCACACTTCCCTTTTGAACAAGCTAGGTTTCTATATTCCACTGATTGTGTATATTATTCCCTCTTTGAGATGATACTGATGAGAATAATGTTCAAATGATGCCCATCACCCACCCTCCGATCTTCCCCTTCACTCTAAAAAGTCTTTCTTACCCCTTCATAAGAAATTTTGATCCAATTCTGCCTCTTCCTTCTTTCTTCCCATTTATATTCCTCTTTCTCATCCCTTAGTATTATTTTTTGTTTCTCTCAAATTCACCTTATGCCTGTACCCTCTGTCTAGGTATATTCCGTTTATCTGTAATGTTAGTGATACAGTTTTTAGGTGTGACAAGAATAATCTTCCCATATTATCTGTTTATGCTTCTCAAGGATTTTGATATTGGAGATTGAATTGTTGGTTTAATTCTGATCTTTTCTTTTTTTTAATATAAATTCATTTATTTAACTTTTTATATTCATTTTTGCAAAATTTGGTTTCCAAAGTTTTCTCCCCATTTGTCCCCTCCCCCCACCCCAGTACACTGAGCATTCTAATTTCCCCTATCACCAATCTGCCCTCTCTTCTCTCATTCCTCCCTTCTCTTGTCCCAATCTTCTCTTTTGTCCTGTAGGGCCAGATAACTTTCTATT
>CM053773.1:91588894-91607583 GCA_028658325.1 Potorous gilbertii | reverse complement strand
AAATCCTTTTTGAGCTCTTCCAAGTCCTGAGCCCATTGGATATCTATTTCACAGGTTTGGGATACAGAGGCCTTGACTGCTATGTCTTTACCTGATGGTAAGCATTGTTCTTCCTCATCAGAAAGGAAAGGAGGAAACATCTGTTCATCAAGAAAGTAACCTTCTATGGTCTTATTTTTTTTCCCTTTTCTGGGCATTTTCCCAGCCAGTTGCTTGACTTCTGAAATTCCTGTTCACCCCCACCTAGATCCGCCCAGCTAGTGCTTGGGGTCTGAGATTCAAATGCTGCTCCCCAGCCTCAGGGCTTTCAGTGGCAGGCCTGGCTGCTATTCAATGGGAGCTTAAGTTCTGGTGCTCAGGTGGGGGCAGGGCTGCCTCCCAGGCTCAGTTCCCTTAGGGGGTTTATGCAGAGACCTTTTGTAATGGAGCTGTTGCCGAGCTCCCGCCTATTCCGGGAGCCTCTGGCTGCCGCTGCCTCTGCCTCTGCCGCTGGCTCCCGAGGGGGCCTGAGTCATGGAGACACCCTGCTCCCCTCTCAGCCTGTCCAGGTGTCTCTTTCACTGATCTGTGCATCTGTGGGTGGAGGGACTTTCATGGCCGCTGGAGATTCTGTCCCTGAAGCCTGCTCGCATCTGCTCACTCCTCTCAGTGCCATGTGGCCAGAGCAGGGCTGGGCTCCACTCCTGTCCAGTGTGTGATTGGGATTGGTTTTTCAGGGCTCTCTGGAACGGAAATCTCCTTTACTGTGTTGCTGCGTGGCTTCCACTGTTTCAGAATTTTTTGGGAGTTCTTTTTAGAGGAAATTCATGGGTTGTGGGTTCAGAGCTAGCATATGTGTGTCTTTCTACTCCACCATCTTGGCTCCGCCCCCCCCAGGAGACATTATTGTAAAAAGAAGGACACTACCTCTTTTCTTTATTACATATGATGGATTTTTTTTCTTTTACAGTGTTTGCAGTGTCCTAAATCTTAATAAGATTATAGATTTAAAACTGGAAGAAACATCTGTGATAATTTACTTGAAACTTATCCTTTCACACGTAAGGAAAAACTAGCTTCCCAAAAGCTTGTGACTTGCCCAAGGTCATATAAGTAGTAAGGTGAAATTCTGATGACAATGCTCTGGATAGTGAGTTAAGCAGTACAAAACTATTGAACCCAGTGGCAACTATAAATGTTCATTAGACCGTTATACTTATCAACCTTCTCTCAAATGCTGCCTTCAACAAATACATTAAGGGAATAGCATATACTTTATAGATTATGGAATGGTTCTTTGTAACGAAAATGGACTTCATATGTTTCTTGGAAGAGTAGATAAGGCTGAAGTTGAAGATAGTTTAAAAAAAAAAAGAATGAGCCTTACAAAGAAATATGCCTTATATAGTCACTCTGCTTGCAGTACATTCTACTTGATTTAACTCACACATTTGAAGTCCTATCTGAGGCATGAAAAAATGATACTGATCTCAAATAGTTATTATCCAGAACATCAGACCAGTCATTTTTATGAATTCATAAGGATTTTTTAAAAGCAGAGTTTTTAATTTCCAAAAGCATAATAAAACAAAATTACAAGGTTGGATCTCTAGCGTGTAATTCAAAATGAATTTATTTTATAGTCATAATAGGAATCCCACTATGTGAGCCTCCCATTAGGCTTCGTGGTTCTATAAACAGAATCTTTTTGGAATTGCTTCATGTTCACTATGTCTGGACAAATTGTTCTGAAAAATAAATTTGAAAAATTGCTTGGTCCTAAAGGACATTGTAGTTAATGTCCAAAGCTTTTCCAAAGACCTTGCCTTGACACAACATGAATTTAAGCAATGGAATTTGTTGCTTATATATAAATCCTTAGAGTGGGTGGCCCTCCAATAGAAGATATGTGGCCTATGTGAGCCTGTTTCCAACGATCAATGCTCTGACTGCCATCATCCATCATCCCCAGCACATACAGGAGGTAATCAATGCTCATCCATCTCTTTCCCATTGGGTAATTGATTTTAAAAAAATCTGAGATTGATCTATTTTTTTTTAATTCAAGAAAAGGTCCCCACTTCATATAATAGTTGTTAGAATTTTAAAAATTCTTTTGTTGTTTTAATAAAGTCCAAATGGTTGCTCATCTGAATATGTATATCATCAGAGATGGCTCTAAGGAATATAATGAATTAGATAAGGTTTACCTTTGATGTCTTTGATGCCTAGCTCCTAGACTGCATTTTACATCTTACTTCTCCATTTTCTTACCCTTCTCCCCATTCTATCGCGTTCTCTGATATTTCTAATCTTTTTACCCATCCACCTATCTTGTTCCTTGAAATCAAACAATTCTCACTAAGGTATAGCTTATATAGGCTTAAGACTTTACTCTTTTAGGGATATTTATGTTTTCTTAGAGTGAGAAAAGAAGAAAATATCATGAGCAATGCCTCACTGTGAAGGAGCTATTTAGGGCCAAAGGGACATACCACGAAGGCAGCCTCCTAGCAGACTTATAAAGAAAGCTTATACTCCATCCACTGCTGATCTGGTGAGTGTCAGAGAGAGAAACATAATGCCAGACCTTTTATCAGTGATGTTTCCTGGGCTCCTTCTAATTCCAAAGCCAACACTTACGAAATCTGGACTCAGGCAATGATTTAAAGTCTGACAAGTGTAGAGATTAAAAACTCTCCATTGATTTATGGAGCTGAATGTACTAATCTGCATCTGGAGAAAAAGAGAAAAGTCACCAAAGTGATTTTGTTTCCCTCATAATGTTTTAATTTTTTCGAACTCACCTGATATTGTTAAGGACATTGATTCAGAGATTGATTGAACCGAGACTTTCAAGAGAGAGAGAGAGTTTGTTTTTAGAGGAGAAATGGTGCCTAAATTTAATGTGGTTGAAGGAATAGAATGTTGTTGCTGTTTGGTTGTGTTTTATAAAGCCTGCTAGAATTGCACCTAAAACTAAAAACATCAGCTACTGGATGAGGACCTAGGAAACATATACATGAAGTTTCTAGGCCCTACAGGTCAATTCCTGCTTTTCTCTCACTTTAGTTCTTGGTTCCAATGACTCCTTATTACCCCTAGGATAAAATATAAAGTCATTCGTCATTTAAAGCTATTCACAAGTTATATCTTTCTGACTTTCCAGTACTTCCAAGTACTCCTCCAGCTAAGTTGACTTATTTCCTTCCTCTCAAACAGCACTCCATAGCTCATCTCCGTGACTTTTCAGTGGTTGTTCTATAGGCATTAAATTGTCTCCTTCTCAACCTCCTGTCTTGGAATCCCAGGCTTCCTTTAGAACTCAAGTGCTCTATCCTTTATGAATATGTCCCAGGTTCCCTTGGTTGCTAATTTAATCTCCTCTGAGGTAATCTTCTATCTAGTCATCTTATATATACTGATTTATATGTCTTATCTCCTTTATTAAAATGCCAATTTCTTGAACACAGGAATTATTATTATTTTTTTAATGTATATCCTAGAGCTTAGTACAGTGCCAGGCAAGTGGTAAGCAGTTAATAAATGCTTGCTAATTGGTTGACACCTGAAAAATTGAATTTGCCAAATAAGTAGCATATATGTGTATATGTATGTATATATATATATATATATATATATATATATATATATATATAAAATGTGTATATATATGTGTGTATATATATATATATATATACACACAGATATATATCTATATGTACATATGTATGTGTGTGTAAATATAAATATGTATATTTATATATACACACACTCTTATATTAGTGTATCTTATTATTAATCCAGAGGGGCTAAACCGTTACACTTCAAAATAACTTCTTTAATAGCATACTTCTTACTTTATGGAATTATAAATTACCCAGGTGTTGTAGTGGGTAGACAACTGGGCCTCAAGTCAGGAAGGCAGTTGAAACGTGGGCTCAGATTTTTATCAGCTGTATGATCCTGGGCAAGTCACTTACCCTGTTTATCTCAGTTCCCCAAACTATAAAATGAATACAATAACATCTCTCAGAATAATGAGGAGAATGAAATGAGGTAATATTTATAAAACATTTGCCACATTGCTTGGCACACAGTAGGTGCTCTATCCATGTTTGTTCCCTTCTCTATCTCTCCTTATAAGATGAGAAAAATGCTTTTTAAAACTTCCAATAAAATAAAAACATAGTAGCAAAGATGAAATGCAATGGACCTTAGAATCTTGCCTCTCCCCTTCATTTTGCAGATAAGAAAATAGAGGCCCAGAAAGGTTAAACATTTTACCCAATATTTACCCGAGATTAGTTGTGCCTCAGACCCAGATTCTCTGATTTAAAATCTAGCATTCTTTTCATGCAAAATTAATTTGATTAATAATAATCAGAATTATTACAAATATACTATGAAATGTGAGACACAAAACAGATGAGATGAAACACAGGATAATGAGAGAGAAAATCTGGGTTCAAATCCTATCTCTGAGTCAAACTGTGATCCTGGAGAAGTCACAGGATATTTCAGTGCCTCAGGCCATCCTTTAAGAGTCTTCATATCTCTAAGGTCCAGTGGCTGACATATAGTAGGAGCTTAATAAGTGCTTTCTCAAGTTAGTGAAGTTCATGAAATGCAGGTTGGTATGGGAAAGAAGAGCAGTCAGAGCCAGAAGAACGTGGTTGAAGTCTTGCCCCAGGCCCATACTATTCATGTTACTCTCTACTAGGCATCCAACCTGTCTTAGTCTCTTGACTCATCTACAAAATAAGAAAAATATTAAGTAATCACAAGACTGTCCCAAGAAAAGCACTCCAGAGACCTTAAAATGCCATTGAAATATGAGCTTTTATTGGGCAATAGGGAGCCAAGGAAATAATTTGAGCACGATAATAAATCTCGGTGAAGGGAAGCTGAATCTAGTCGTGGTATTACAAAATAATAGACTCTCTGATTTGGAAGGAATGTCCGTGGATGCCTAGTGCAACCACATTGTAAAGGAATTCCTACGGCAACATCTCTAACATCCCTGCCTTCACTAAAAGATTGCTCCAGGAGCTCCAATAAGGAGGAAACTCCTATCACCTAAGGTGCACCTTCTAATTTGAGATAGTAATGAGCATTATGAAGTTTTCTTCAACTTCAATTTGAAATTTGATTCTTTTGAATTTCTACTTCTTGCTCCCACTTTTAACTTCTGGGGCCAAATAGAGCAGGTCCAATATCATTTCTTCATAATAACATTTTAAAAACTGGACCCCAGATATCATGGCCCACCTGACCCTTCTCTCCAGACTAAAAACTGCTGTCTCTTTCATGAAAGAAAATTTAAGAAAACAACTAAAAGGCTATTTCTTAACCACTAGAGAATTAGTATTTCCTAAACCTATATTAAACATGTCTAAAATATTCAGATGGAATATTATACTAATTTCTTTATGTGTACCATTTTGCAGTCTATTTCCAAGATGCTTTTGGTTGATTCTATTTGTTATCCTTAACACTTATTTTCAAGGGCTCTGCAAATTTATATAGCAAATCCACATTCACTCTGTATTTTTGGTGCTGAGCAGGCGTGTCAAGGAGCAGTGTTAGAAAACAAAGCTGTTAATTTTTATATGCAAAATGCAGTGATTTCTTCAATTCTTTCAATCCTATTCAGAGAGAGAATTGTACACAAAGTGGCTTGATTCACTATCCATCTGGCAAGTCTTCAGCATTGATATCTAATTTTCTTCTTTCCACAGCTTGTCTAGCTGTTCAGACACCTTAGGGACTACAGTGTATATACTATGGCTGCTGGAGGCCATGGAAAATTCTCTGTATGGCTTCCCATATATTGCTATTTACAGCTGGTTCTCCTTTCTGTGTTCTCGGGTTTTCCAAAACAATTATTGTGCATTTCATGTTCATATACAAAGCAATGATCAGCATCCTCCCATTTCAAGCAAAGCTTTTAAACTGGAGTTTTAAAATGTGAATACTAAAAGCTCAGATAGAATAAATGAGCCTTGAGAAGGAGGAGAAAGCCCTAGTGCAATGTTTACCCAATCAGGAAGTTATCCAAAAGCTGGCCTGAATTTTGTGTGTGTATTCAAGATTCTCTTAAACTCTTTGTTTCTGTTTTTCTCAAGAGTTTTCTTGGAGAGAATAATTGTATCTTTTTTCCTGGGAAAGAGTACTCCCCATAGGAACACAGTGTATTCCACCTAGACTTGAGAGAACCAATTTTATTCCTACCAGATCAATAGAGGCCTCACTCTTGCACTCATAGTGGCATTTGTTCAATTACAGTAATTCTCAGATTGACTATCCTCAAATGCATCAAGGAGGACCCAATTATCCTATACAGTCACCGACTTGTTATTGCTGTGTATACTTATTGGAAGAGAGGCGGGTAACATCACCCATGGGATGGCCCCAAGATAAAATGACTTTTCTCATCATTACAGTATCAATAAAATCAAAAATTCTTCCATAAACTAGCTTTTCAGATGGAGTCTAACATCTTTTTGTCGTTTTTTCTCTGAAAAGACTGTGGCCATTGACAGGAAAATGCTATATATTCCATGAAGGCATATGTAAGATTGCACATAAAGTTCTCATCTCACGTATGCCTATGACACACTCCATAGTAAGACATTTTGGAAATGTGTTAATTTTTTCAGGATACAAAAACATTACTTCAAATGTTGCAACTCTAATGGGAAACACAGACAAAAGTAGACCTGGGTCATCAGCTGGTGTGTTTACATTTTTAACCTACTTTTCCAACATAAAGGTTTAAGTTCATGAATAAAACCTGTTCTAGAATTCTATGGAAATCTATATACATGAATTTATCAGGTCATTGGCTCTCACGCATGCTAGGAAAATACTCATAAACATAAAATTTTTGAGTTGGGAGGGGTCTTAGCAGCCAATTAGTGCAATATAGAAAAAATGTATCCCCACTTCAAAATAACCTTTAAGTGGTCATTTAGCCTCAGTATGAAAATAGCTAATAAGGAAGAACTCTATCTCCATTTCTCACACACACACACACACCCCAAACTGAATTTGCATCTTTACAATTTTCACCTAGTGCTCTTATTTCTGTCCTTTGGGACTAAGCAGAACAAGTTCAATCACACTCATTCTCATGCAGGAATTTTCACTATATTACTTGTCTTTCTTTGTATAATCCTCAGTTTATCAGTATCATTCCTAAACTGTGGTACTCCTAAAGAAAGACAATTCTTCAGATAGAGTCTGAATGGTGTATGATGCAAGCTCATTGTAGCCTCTTTATTTCTTGAAGACATATCTTAATGCATACCAAGATTTCATTAGCTTACTTTTAGCTATGATATCTTGTTGCATATCCCCTGCTTGATTTGATGACTTTGATCATTCTGTCTTGCTGGATCATCTACCCTTTTTGGCCTTCTATAGCATTGTTACAGTCTATTTCTTTTACCTGTTTGAATTCTGCTCAGCATTTTTAAGTTCATCATCCCACATAGTGATTTCAAATGGTGATTATCCCTTCCCTAAAGCTATGTCTTTATCCATTTTTCTCTTCTTTTTAACATTTTCCTTGCTGACCTCATCTCATTATATGAATTCATTTCTCATCTCTATGAAAATGATTGCCAGATCAATATCTAGGGTATCCCAGAAGTGGCTTAAAACTGCACTAAGATTTTTGGGGTACCCTGCATATTGAGCTATAATCTACTGCTGATATCTGTTCCCATATTTCTAGTTACTGGGTGGGTAATTCTACTAGGATATCTACCAGGGGTAACTAGCAAATATTTGATTATCTGTTCTGTGGGGAAAAAAGTATACGGTACATTTTAATTTTCACTGTCCACATTTAATCCAACACTTTATTAAATCTGGATATTCAAAATAATGAATTTAGCCTTGCTTTATATTGATTTTCAATTTCAGAGGTGTAAATGTTCATTCTGAAAATATTAACAATAAGATCTCAAGAAATGGTTCAAACGGGTTTCAGCACATTCCTGGATGTCTCACTATTAACTTAAACTTGACATGTCCAAAATGGAATTCATTATCTTTCTCCCAAATACTTTCCCTTTACTGACTTTTCCTACTGATGACCTCATCAGTCTCCCAGTTCCTAGACTTGAAACTCTAGTCATCTTTGAGTCTATCTCCTCCCTAAACCTACATATCCAAAAGGTGCCAATTCCTGTTAATTTTACTTATATAATCTCTCTTCCATTTGGCCCCTTGTATCCATTCATACCACCAACAAGGTTGTAATCATTCTTGCCTAGATATTTGTAGTAGTCTTGTAATTGGTGTCACTGCTTTCAGTCTCTCTCCATACTAGTCTCTCTTTCATCCACCTCCCAAGTTAATCTTCCATATATATCCTTATACATATATATACATATATACACATACATCTATATATACATATATATGTTTATCTTACTAAGAACTCCCATGATCAAAAACTTTTATTGACTTCCTAATGCCCATCTAACAAAATAGAAATTTCTTAACCTGACATTTAAGACCTTTAATCAACTACCTCTAACATACCTTTCCATGCATCTGACCATTTTCACCTTCTCATGCATAGTGTTCTAAAAAAAAACAAAAACAGACTTCTTTCTATTTTCTTCAACTTGGCATGTTACGTCCCCACGCTGCACAATAATGCAAGACTTTCCCACTCTTTTGTGCTCCTTTCTCCTCTCCACCCTTTAAGAGCTTCCATTTCTTTCAAAGCTTGGCTCAGGTGCCAATTCTTTTGTTAAGCCTCACCTTATTTCTCCAACTGAAAATCCCCTCTCCGTTTTAATATTTTCCTAGGTTGCTTTTTCTTGATCATGTCTTTTCTTCTGTCACACCTTATTTTGTGTTATTCTCTGATTTGACATATAGTCTCCTCCCATGCACCTAGAACCACAGAATCACCCCTATCTCCCAAATGAGATACAAACTCCTTGAGGGGAGTTTTTTTCCTGTTTTGTCTCTGTGCTTATTAAACATTTCTTGAACTTGGAACAGAAAGGGGCAGATGCATAAGGTATTGAAAAGATAGAATAATAAATATAATCATATATTTAAGTTAGAAGAGAACTTAGATATCAATTGTCCAATCCCCTTAATTCTCATGTAGCATGAATTATATTGGAATAAATCTATTGAAATGCTAAGCTGTTTCCCGGAAATGACTAAGACAAAGTCTCAGGAATTGAATGAATTCCTCTTGTTAGTAGTTATCCTCTCAGATGCAGAAACTCCCTTTGCCACCAGTCAGCTCAGATGAAGATAACTCATGATCTCTGACCTCTTGATCTTACAAAATTGTATCTAATATCTAATATCCATCTGAGATATCAGGATTGTTGTTTGGCCACCTGTACTTGGGAAAGAAGTGAAACCCTAAGAGTCAACCAGGAAACCAAAATTAAGTTCAGATTTACCTCAGCCTATACATCTGCTTTAGCTGCCACTTGCTCACACTACACCATTTCTGCATAGCTGTGGAGAAGGGAACTAGCCCTGCTTCCCATTGCTCTTTTCACCACCCTATAAATCCCTTGCTTCTTCCTCTTGCCTCACTTTGTATTCCCCAAAAATTATTGGGGTGTTGGAGTGTTTTTTTTGCAGTTTTGGTGATAGCTATTGCAGGTTCAAACAAGTTCCATATTTAGAAAAAGATGGAGATTTGGGAAAGGTATGGATTTTCAGATGAAATTTATATTTGAGTACCTACCAACTTTTACTTCAATGTGGGGTAAAGAGTAATTAAAGGAGTGAGGCTAAAAGGGAGGATGATGGAAAAAACTTGAGCTACTGCTTAGAGCTAAGACAGATAATTGCCAGAGAAGCCTCCATACCACAATGCATGGGAGCCAATTTTACTTGAGTTTATTCAGCGATTTTTCCTTCTGCAACTTAACTTTGTATAAGTTATAACGATAAATTACATTCCTATAACACCTCCAAAGTATTGTCCCTGTAATAATCTGTGAGACAAGTAATGCATCGTTACCTTCCTTAGACATATGGTGAAACTGAGGATCAGAAAGGTTAATTTACTGGTCTAAGGTCATACAGATAATGTCAGAACTTGAATTCAAACCAACTACCTTCTTGACTACAAGGCCCCCATTATTTCTAATGTACCATACTGTTTCTTGTGACAACCTTTGGTACTTGGCTTATTCATTTTCAGAATGAGACAAACAATTATCTGCCTGTCAGGTTATCATTAACTAAGACTTGTTAAGTGTTGCTAGGTGTGAAGATGAAAGGTGCAAAATATTTATTTCTATCATCAAGCTTTAGAGGTATCTATATCTCTTTGAGTGAGAAGCTACAGGCAAACCCTCACACCTCCGGCCTCTGTGCAGTGCTTCTCATTTCAAGATGAGAAAATTCCTCTTCAGAGATTAATAATCCTCACAGCATGGTCAAGAGGCAGGTAGGTAGCATATGGTAATATCATCTCATTTGACAGTGGGAGAAATCACCATGCAAGGTCACAGAAAGAAATATCAACACAAGAGCAAGGAATATAGCTCTTTGTTTTTAAATAACATAAACTCAGGGACCCATTCATTTCTCCTTTAATTAAGTGAATTCAGCTGCATCATATCACTTTAAGTTATATGGGGTATGGGGTCTGACATTATAATTGTTCTAGTGAAGATATCTCTGAGGCATACAGGACTGAACATACTTGTCTGATACCTTTCAACAAGCTTGTAACAAAGTCATTGATTAACAGTCCATTAAGAGTACAGGCTGCTGTCCAAAGATAAGAATTTTCCCCAAGCCCAATGGGTATCACTTGGATCAAGTAACACCCATAGGCATCACTGGCAGGTCTAAAATGAAACTGTGGAGGAAAAATGAAACAATAGGAAAAGAGGAATAGAAGAAAGAAGACAGGATTAGAGGTTAAAGAAAGAGGTATATGGCTGACAGTGAAAGAAGTTTCTTGGGTTACCAATGACTTCCATGTGAGTGATGCCTACTTCTAACATAACCATATTGTTTCTGAAGTCAAAGAATCCCAAGCCATTTTATTGAACACATAGAAGGAGCTATGATTAACTCATACTGAACAAAATAGGTAGTTCAACAAAATTGACTGTAAAACAAATTTCAATAAATATATTATTCAATAAATAATAATTATTTCAAAATAATTTTCCATTGATATCCATTCTAAAATAAGGGATGTGATTCTATAGATAGTAATGTCCAAATTGACAGAGCTAAATTAATAAGTACTTCCCAAAATCATGGAAGGGTTGGCAGAGACTTCAGGGACTATCTATTCCAATATTGTCTGGTCAAGGACCAACTCAATAATACCATTAAAAAGTAGTTCTCTATGCACTGCTTCCCCAGGAAGGGAAATCTAACATTTCTTTAGCCCAAGGGTGGTGAACCTGCTCTGGGCCATTTGACTTTTGAACAACTCAGCTATTTAGGATCCCCCCTTAAATCAGAACTCTATGTATACCCTATAATTATTCATCTATTATTTTTAGCTCAGCCCACTGGGGTCAAGTGGAAATTCTTCTACATGAAGAATTGTCTTCAGGTTCTTAAAAATTGCTATAATTTCTCCAAACCTCTGAATTTTCTTGTCTCTTAAGGTAAACATTCACAGTTCCTCCAAAATTTCCTCCTGGGAACTTGAGAGGGGCACTATGTTAATTCTTTGGAAAAGTAAGAGTTAAGAAGGCTTTCAGCCATGTAGCATGGTGAAGATTTTAATTTTAGGAATGTTAGTGAAGCACTTTTAGAGCTTTATATCACTTAGCTGCCTCAGAGATATGCTTTCTCCTATTGCTCTTGGCATCACTTTAACCCATAGAATCCATGCCAAAAGTCTGCACTCAACTAACCACACTTTTTAAAAGAAGGTTGGAGATTAGCTCACTTTCTCCTCCATGTGCGAAAATATTTACACCAACTAATATGTAAAATCATTGCATCAATAGTCACCATCTTCAAACGTGTGGTACATTGTAAATCCTCATCAGTAATCCTATTGCTCTAGTTTTGCTAATGCATTTGGGGAAAAATATATATCTTTACTGTTGCATCCTGTTTTTAGTTAATTGTCTATAATGAACAACTTGATTTTTATCCTCTGAGAGGCAAGGGCGTGTGGTAGAAAGAGCACTGAATTTAAAACTGGAGATCTTAGATTTGAATTTTACTCTGCTGCTTACTTCCTATATATATTTGGGTAAATCTTTTAATATTTGTGGGCCTCAATTTACTTATTTCATCAGAGTAGTTGACCTTTAAGTTATTTTCTAAGAGGTAAATCACGTGACAAATCCCCAGGGATTATAGATTGAGGCCTGTCCTAGTTTTAGGAAACAAGTTGGTCCCTAGGGAAAGCAGACAGAAAGATCCAAGGATTCGTTGCATTTTTAAGCCAAGTTTTCACTCTGATAAAGATCTTGATTTGACTTATACCTGGTTTTAACAATTGCCTTTTCCTTGTCCGTTGTAGCAATATGCTTCCAATTTTGTTCCATATTTTCAGTAGCGACCATTTTCTTGTTTCTCCATGCTAAAGTCCTTGCCTTGTTGGTCTTTGTCTGTCTTTGTCTGTCCATTTCCTCTGTGATAGGGATCCTACCTTGTTCTCTTCAATACTTCTAGCAACTGTTGCTTTGATCTTGTGCCTGACTTCCTGCTGACTGTTTTTAGAACTCAACAATACTAACGATCCATACTTGCCTCCTTTCTGCAATTAAGAAATCTTGATGTCATACTATCCACCTTCTAGACTCTTGCCCTTAACACCAGATGACCACATTTCAACTAATTCATGAATTGCATGCTTGCAAAAGATTTAGTTTCTAAGAAAATTTTTAGTTTCTAAGAATAGCATGTCCTGTTCTAGTAAGAACAGTGAGAAGATGACTAAAATTCATAATATATGAGGCTTTTTGGTAAATGTTAAGGTCAACATAAAAGACTCCTTTCAAAATATGTTATGAAAAAGAGAATCAAAAAAGGTAATATTCTTCTTTAAAAAAGTTTTTTTAATGTTTAATTTGTAATTATTATTTGCTAGCATTAATTTATTATTCCTTTTAACATTCTTCTCTTTTTCAATTTTGAGTTCCAAGTTCTCCCTCCTACCTTCCCCCACTCACTGAGAAGACAAGCTAATGATATCAATTATACATGGAAAATCATGTAAAGCACATTTCCACATTAGCCACATTGTTCAAAAAGCAAAAAAAAAATAAAGCAAGAAAATTACAATATAAATCATGTATGTATATGTATATACACATATGTGTGTGTGTTTGTGTGTGTGTGTGTGTGTGTGTGTGTGTGTGTGTATACTTCAATTTATACTCAAAGTTCTTTAGTACTCTCTGGAGATGGGTAGCTTTGTTTTTATCACGAGTCCTTTGGAATTGTTTTAGGTTATTGTACTTATCAGAGCAGTCAAGTTTTTTACAATTGTTCGTCATTACAATGGTGCATAAAGATCTCCCATTTCTCATTTTACTATGAATCATTGACTATAGATCTTGCTATGTTCTATTTTTTTCTGAAACCTTTATCATTTCTTACAGCAAAATAGTACTGTCAGAGTCATTTGCCACAACTTTTTCAGTCATTCCTCAATTGATGAGCATTCCTTTCATTTCTAATTCTTTCCACCACAAAAATAGTTCCTATAAATATTTTGTATATAGAAGTAATTTTTCTTGCCCTTTGATCTCTTTAGGGTAAGACATGCTCAGTGAAGGGAATGTATAGTTTTATAGAAGGGTGATGTTCTGAGGATATAGGATGGTGAAAATTGGTGACATTACGCAGGGCTTTCTTTGCTTCAGTGGTATGAAAATGGTGAGTTGAAACACAAAATAAGTGTTTAGATGATAATAACTGAGAAAGTTTACATAGATTTAAAAAAAAAAACAATTTGCAAAGTCTCTCATTCTTCTAGATAACATGGAGATATGCAGGCTGGACAAGAAGTGAATTCAAAATTACTTGAGTGTCCAGAAGAAGAAAATACAGTCATGAGTGGTTCCATGCCAACATGAAAAGAAGTCTGTCAAATGGCTCCAGACATCTGTGTTTAGAGGGCTTGTTTTAATCAATGACTTGCATAAATTCTTAGATTGCATGTGTAATAGAATACTGGTCTTCCAAACATACACAATTTTCTCAGCCTAGTGAATGCTTATAGATCCTGCTTCTGGAAATATCGTGACATAACGGAGGGAATCTGATTCAGAGCATCCAAAGTTGTTCTGTTTCATGCTGAACCAAAATTTAGTGTGCATGTGAATGCTCCAGTAGAAGAACTTGCCTGTCTTTGCTGGTGTAATGATCCATGTGGGAACAGAGGTAGAAGGTTCTGTCAAAGGTTCCTTTACCTTCCCATTTGGATCATCATGACATCATAAATGCATGTATCTGTTGCTTGTTACCTGTGTTATAACATTCTCCCTTGTTCCAAAGAATGTGATAGCAATCTTCAAGATCTAAAGTCTGCCATGTAAAAGGTATATTCAATTTTACCTGCTTAGCTAAAGATATAAGCACTAGGAACAATTTACAGGAAGTTTTATTGAGGTGTGTCTTCATTTAATGTAAGGAAAAGCTTCTTCACACAGCCCTTCAACGTTATAATAGATTCTAACTCACTGGTGATCTTCCTAGGAAGCCTGGAGGGCACTCTGCTATGTATATTATAAGGATTTCATGATCAGGCATTAATAGAAGTACCTAGTCTCTCAACTTCCTCCTTTTGAATTCTATAATTTTATACTACTATTTCAGGACAAAATGTCCTCCCACATACCCCATGCTGGCAACATTTCAGGCTACTTTTTTCCAATGGATGTATTTGATCACTGATTCCTGGTTGGCTGTCCATTCACTATACTACACATTGTTGTGATATCTTAACATGTTATAAACATCATTGTACCATGCAAGGTTTTCCCACAAGGCAGCAGAGATAATGCCACAGAAATTGAGTGCAGAGATGAGACAACCCTGTGGTGACTGATGGGCTTGAGATCATGAAGACAACTTAGAGATCACTTAGTCCCACCTTTTCATTGTATAAATGACGAAACTGAGATTCAAAGAGAATAAAATATTAAATAAAAATTTAGAACTGGGAGATACCTTCCAGAGCATCTAGCCTAACCACTTAGGCAAGGAAACCAAGAGACAAAGTGACTGGATATGTTGTAAATGGTAAAGATAGGATTCATTCCTAGTTCTGCCTTCAAAAATCAGTCCTTTGGATACTGTATCATACTGCTTCTGTTGCCATGACTCTCTGGAAACTGTTATCCTACCAATAATAAGGACATACTGTACTCCAGCCTGACAAGCCCATGAATTCTAAATTTTAGGTTTTACCCTTCTTTGTGAAATGTGTTAAATGTTAAGTGCTGTAGAACAAATTTATTAAGAAGAAGAATATCTATAAAAGGGTATATATCAGTAAAGGGAAACAGCTTTCCATGTGTGAGGTTGAGGTGAAATATAAGTACATAAGATCAATTGAGAGAAAGTGGTTTCACAGTTGTAAAAGTAAGGCATAGTCTATATAGCATTAAATTGAAGGAAGGTCTTGGCTATACCAAGGGAAGATAGGTAACTTCAAATAGCCAAAAAGAGTTAATTTGCTTCCATTGCCCTGTAGTTTTTAATTCATACTGGTGTTGAATTTCTGTTGCATGTAATTCATGGAGACCAAATGCAACTGACTATTGTATGGGACCATAAGGAGGAGCCATAGAAATAGAAAAAGCCATGTCCATATTTTCATTATCCATTTTTGCCTTCATATTGCAAATATTTCTTCTGAGAAGACATTTTAGCATTCAAGGTCACACACAGGAAGCCTATTTTTTTTTTATCTAATTAGAAAAAAATAAAGTTTTTAATCTTTTGAAAATCACGTAAAACAAAAATTCTTCCTTCAGGAATTTATCCTTTCAGATGTTTTGGGTCATTTTCATTTTTTAGATTTTTTTTTTCATTTTGCATAGCAAATATGATGACTAGATATGTAAAGACTTGACTTGTTACTCTGACTTTAGCTACAGTTACATTTAAAAATAATGTACTAGAAATCTCTCACCTGCATACAATTTTTCTTATTAGATTTGCTGTTATTTCACTTGTCAAGTTTCACAACGTTTAATACTCCCTCTGTATATTTATAAAAGTACTTTATTGCAGATGAGTCTAATCACTATGCAAATTAGGTAATTATTTGGTGAATATTAACATTCTCTCCCATACACAATAATAAATATATTTCAAACATTCTTTCCTTGCTTTTCAGGGTGGGAGGTGTAGCAATTAAAATACAGTTATTGAATCCTTATTTGCATGTAAATGAGTAGAGTGAAGGAGAATATTAGGATATGCAAAAGTATATTTAATTTTCAATTTCAAATCTATTTCTTATTAGTTAGACTAAATTTTTCTCAATGTAATTTTGTTCTGGCATGTTGGTATCATGTATCATAAGAAAGCATTTCTGATTAAAATGACTTGATTACATGGACAGAGTCTGTGTTGTTCTTGATTTTCTTTGAAACTGAGACAAAAAGAAATCTCCATTCTGTTGAGAGAATCAGCATATGTCAATGAATAACTTCAATCCTTCATTGCTTGGTGCATTTAAGGAACTGGAATGGGGATACTTCAAAGCAGTCATGCAATTTATCATGATACCACAGAACTAGGATTAGATATAAATTAGACAAGGCCAAAACTAAAACAGAAAATGGCAAAACAAACAAACAAATAGACAAGATTCTGGTCAGAAAGATGAAAATTGGAAAGGGAGGTTGGAATTAAAAAAATCAGTGGATTGAATATTGAGAGTGCTTACCAAATCTCAGGAAAATTAGCCTTTGGAGTACTTTTTGTAGGAGAAATCAAACAAAGTATGGTTATCATTCAATTCCTGGAAAATATATTCTAATAATAAATGTATGGTGAGTCAACACAGAGAAAATGGAGCAGTGATCACACAAGGCCAGAATGGCTTTTTGAAAAATTGTAGACAGAACTCATGTTTTTGGACAGGGTTATATAGTAGGTTGATCACAGGGGTGCTGTGGTTATTGTTCACCTAGTTTTTAGCAAAACATAGGTATAAATCCCATAATATTTTGGTGGAAAAGGTGGAAAGATGCAGAATAGGTGATGACACAATTAGATGGATTAGAAACTGGTTGAAAAGCTCACCCACAAATTATTGAGTCGGTTATTGTTTAATTAGAAGGTCTTCAATGGACTGCCACAGTGATCTGTGCTTAGCTTTGGAAATGTTACTATTTAAAAAAAAATGGGGGGAAGGAGCCAAAATGGTGGGGCAGAAAGATTCACATATGCTAGCTCCAAACCCACAGCCCATAATTATCTATAAAAAGAACTCCCCACAAATTCTGAAACAGTGGAAGCCACGCAGCAACAGAGTGAAGGAGATTTCCATTCCAGAGAGCCCTGAAAAACCAACCCCAAAGTTCCATCATGCACCAGATGGGAGTGGAGCCTAGCCCTTCCCTGGCTGTGTGGCCCCCAGAGGAGCAAATTCGAGCTGGCTTCAGGGACAGAATCTCCAGTGGCCACGAAGGTACCTCCACCCACAGGCCCTACAGGTCAGTGAAAGAGATTTCTGGGCTGGCCAAGAGGGGAGTGGGGGTCTCCATAACTTAGGCCCCCTCGGTGGGCAGCAGCAAAGGCAGAGGGTGGCCAGAGGCTCCTGGAGCAGGCAGGACCTCGGGTCCATCACTGAAGGTTTCTGCATAAACCCCCTGAGGGAAATGAGCCTGGGAGGTGGCCATGTCCCCACCTGAGCAACAGAACTTAAGCTCCCATTGAATAGCAGCCAGGCTTGCCACTGAAAGCCCTGAGACTGGGGAGCAGCATTTGAATCTCAGACCCCCAAGCAATAGTTGGGCAGATCTGGGCAGGGGGGGAGAGGAATCTCAGAAGTCAAGTAACTGGCTGGGAAAATGCCCAGAAAAGGGGAAAAAAAATAAGACCAGAGAAGGTTACTTTCTTGGGGACCAGGTGATTACACCATTCCTTTCTGATGAGGAAGAACAATACTTACCATCAGGTAAAGACATAGCAGTCAAGGCCTCTGTATCCCAAACATCTGAAATAGATATCCAATGGGCTCAGGCCATGGAAGAGCTCAAAAAGGATTCTGAAAATCAAGCTAGACAAGTGGAGGAAAAACTGGGAAGAGAAATGAGAGGGATGGAGGAAAAGCATGAAAATGGGTCAATACCTCGATAGAGGAGACCCAAAAAAATGCTGAAGAAAATAACACCTTGAAAAATAGGCTAACTCAATTGGCAAAAGAGGTTCAAAAAGCCAGTGAGGAGAAGAATGCTTTCAAAAGCAGAATTAGCCAAGTGGAAAAAGAGATTCAAAAGCTGACTGAAGAAAATAGTTCTCTCAAAATTAGAATGGGACAGATGGAGGCTAATGCCTTTCTGAGAAATGAAGAAATCACAAAACAAAACCAAAAGAATGAAAAAATGGAAGAGAATGTGAAATATCTCATTGAAAAAACAACTGACCTGGAAAATAGATCCAGGAGAGACAATTTAAAAATTATGGGACTACCTGAAAGCCGTGATCAAAAAAAGAGCCTAGACATCATCTTTCATGAAATTATCAAGGAAAACTGC
>CM053773.1:91563689-91588394 GCA_028658325.1 Potorous gilbertii | reverse complement strand
AAAATGCACACTCATTTTGGTATGAAAACCTATCTTACAATACAGGAAAGTGGGGGAGAAGGAGATATGCAGAGTGGGGGGGATGATGGAAGGGAGGGCAATGGGAGGAGGGAGCAATTTGAAGTGAACACTCAGGGAGGGACAGGTTCAAAAAAAAGAGAATAGAAACAATGGGGGTCAGGATAAGATGGAGGGAAATATAGTTAGTCTTACACAACATGACTATTATGGAAGTCATTTGCAAAACTACACAGATATGGCCTGTATTGAATTGCCTGCCTTTCCAAAGGAAATGGGTGGGGAGAGAGGGATGGGGAGAAGTTGGAACTCAAAGGTTTAGGAACAACTGTCGAGTATTGTCCTTGCTACTAGGAAATAAGAAATACAGGTAATGGGGAATAGAAAGTTATCTGGCCCTCCAGGTCAAAAGAGAAGATGGGGACAAGAGAAGCGAAGGATGATAGAAGAGAGGGCAGATTGGTGATAGGGAAATTAGAATGCTCAGTGTACTGGGGTGGGGGGAGGGGACAAATGGGGAGAAAATTTGGAACCCAAAAGTTTGTGAAAATGAATGTAAAAAGTTAAATAAATAAATTTATATTCAAAAAAGAAAAAAATGACAAATTTTGAAATGAAACATAGGGGAATTAGTTTTGATGCTGCTGAAAGAGGCAGGCTCTAAAATAATCTACATTGATGGACAACGTCCTTTTAAGTCAATAAATCTTTATTAAACATTTTATATGAGCCTCACACTATGGTAAGTTCTGAGGATGTGGATAAAAAGAAAAAAGACAGTTCCTGACCTCAAAGAGCTTGTTTCTCCTCAGAGGCTCTAGATGTAGCCTCTATTAGAAAAGTTCCATATTTATAAGAAGGTGGATCGTAAGAGTTAGAGTTGGAATGAAACTACAAAAGTCATTTAGTCCAACTGTCTCAAATGATGATGAGGTGAAGAGATATGTCTGAGGTCACATAGAAAAAGGACAGCACCAGAACTTAAATTTTAACCCTTTGGTTCCAAATCCCATTTTCTTTCCATTTAACATGCCCCCGCCCTTCTTAAATCTAATGTTATTTTTATTTTATTTATTTATTTTTTTGTATCATATTCTTTAATTCTCCCGACAGGTAAGAGTGTTGCTTTCCCTTCCCTGATATTTTCCTTTTTAATTTTTTTCCCTTGAAAGATTCCTTCCATCTTGCATGGATTATTTAACTATGGGGTTTATGAGGTAATCAGGGAGGACTAGCACCTCTGGTGGGAGAACTTGCTGATCCCTTTTCAGGACTGTTCAACCACTTTTGGTGTCCATTTCTCACCTCTTGCCTATAGTTCTAAGAAGCTGCAGCATGTGCAACAGCTCCAACTCCATCTATCTTGGCAGATGTTCTAAGTCAGTGGGTAAGTTAGGGGTATATCTACCTTAAGTATATGAAGACTTTCCCTGGCTAAATGGGTGGGTGAGCTATGAAGGCAACTGAAGCAGGTGGTGGGCAGTCCTTTGAGCTTGGTCAGATATAGAAGTCAAGATCCACTGAATCACTAGTTGTTGCTAGTCACCTTGACTTTTGTCTTGCTACTGGACTTTGATGACTCTGGAAGAGTGTGTGAGGCTAATAACTTTGTGAAATTCTGCCTTACTTCAATCCAGTTCACACTCAAGTCAAGATATCACCCTGTGATGTCTTTGATCCTCTTTGAAAATGGAGGATGAACTTGACTGTCCTTTGTGATCTGTAGAACAGAGATGGTGTTCTCTAGTCATTTTACTTTCTCCTCTAACGGAGACTAATCTATATTTTGTATATGTGTACCTATCATTTGACACTGCCAGATAAACAAACATAACACATTTTCTGCAGGTCGCTGAAAAAATTTCCTTGCTGTTTATATTGGCTGGAAATAAGAGTCTCAATTCTATGTCAGTTTGACTGCTAGTTTGTTTGGCTAACAAGTGTTAATGCCTATATACTATATTGAAAACTTGGTCCATGTTTATTTTCTTGGTTATTGTTTTCTGTTAGTTGCATTAGAGGGCACTGTTTGAACCACTACTTTTCAGAAAGAATTGAATAAATTGTCACTCATAGTTGGATGTGTAAAAAAAAGAAAGCATTTTTGCCCTTAAAGAACATGATGCCCTGTTAATGACTTCAGCAGAAGGTCATAGCTCATGAGGCAATCCAGAATCTAGATAGAACTTGTAACGGTGGCTCTTAACAAAAATGTAGCCATTCAGTCAGATAGTAGAATAGGAGAAACCAAAATCAAGAAAAGAGGAAAGTATATATATCAATTGGTTTCATAAAAGCAGGTTCAAATGACATCTAAGATATATTCTGCTGAAAAAGTCAGGGTGTAATAAGGACTCGTTTTTAAGCGCACATTGGACCACAAAAGAAAGAAGCTATAAAAAATAGTGTTATTGCAGCAAGTAAATTTCAAGTGTTATAAAATTATGGCCATATTTTTGAAAAATAAAATATATGATAAAATAGGTTTTATTTATATGTTAATGTGCTTAAGACAGCAGACAATTGCTTTGGGGAAATCTTTTTAAGAAGATAACTTACATATTCCTTGTAGTTGAAACTCAAAAACTACCCTCAATATTTTGGGTTTATAACATTAAAATAGCATTATATGGAGGAAATCACTTTATATATGCTATCTCATTTATTACTCACTACACTTCTGGGAGATAGATATTGTCCCATATTTTTAAAGACTGAGACTCATAGAGGTTCAATGACTTGCACAATTACACAGCTCATGTCTAAGACAGGATTTGTACAACTGATCATCATGAGTCAAACTCCAGAGCTTTGTTCAATGAGCCACCTAGCTTCCTCTAGAAATTTAAAAATGGCACTGATTTATTTTTGCCTCACCAGACTTTTGACTAAAAGCAATGAATGTGTCACCTGAAGGGTACAGAGTACTCTCCACTAAGGGAAGAACATTCATGAAATCAGGAGTTTATGTGAGACAGCAAATAGGATGTTAAAGAGAGAAGACAGTGAGGAGTAGGAAATTGGGGATGCAATAAGAAGCATGACTTGATTTGGCATGAAGAGTTACTGTGAGGCAAAAAATGTATCTCAGACATGGGGTATAGTTGGACTATTACCATAATATCTGTGTTACATTTTCATTGGTGGCAAGTTCCCTTGAGCTCTGGTATATTCATTTTAGACACTTTTCAGTTATGGCTGACTCTTCATGACACCATTTGGGGCTTTCCTGATATTAGAGTGGTTTGTCATTTCCTTCTCCAGTACATATTTTAGACAAGGAAACTGAGGAAAACAGGGTTAAGAAACTTGCCCAGAGTCACACAACTAGTAAATGTGTGGGGCCAGATTTGAACTCAGGAAGATGAACCTTCCTGAACCCAACCCTGGCAGGGTTCAGGTATAAGTCAGGTGAAAAGTCTATTAATTGTTAAGACAGTAGCAATGCATCTTCTTTTTCAATTCTCTCTGTAAAAATTTATCCCTTCCTAATGATGAACCATTGGATGGTCCCAAAAAGAGTAGTGGTGAATACTTTATTTATTTAGAGCCTGTGACAGCTACTGAGGTAGAGCTCCTGCAGAAGCAGTTAGAGGCAACATCTCCATAAGGTTTGCTCCTTCGGGTGACAGCCATTCCCAAAGCTGAACTGGAAGCAAGGTCAGTAGCCTGAGGAACACTTCTGTTGTTGAGTCTCTTGAACTTGTTGATTACTGGCAATTGGTTGGGGTTAAGTGTGTGTTGGGACAGGTGGGGTTGGTATCCATTTCTACAGGAATTGCTCAATTGGATATTGGTACCTATTGGGGTTGTAGTTTGTCCTTCATTCTCAAAGAGGACCATGACATCAGGGAGGTGATAATATGACTTGCAACTAACTTTGAGGGAGGGCTGTGCAAAGCCATCAGCCTTACTTTTTTCCCCAGAGCCATCTGGGTCCAGTGACCAGATATGGATTTGGATGACTGGAAATGACCCAGGATTCAGTAAGAGACTGGCTTTTTCAAGCTAAGGTCTTTTCAAGTACTCACTCTGAGTGAGGCAAGGCCCATTCGGTGAACAGGGCTCTTTAAGAGGTGAATCAAGGAATGGCCCCTTTAATAAAACAAACGAACAAAAAAATCAGACTGGGAGGGGGAGACAGAGCCAGGCGGGCCCAAAAATTACCATTAAGTGGTGCTTGTGCGGGGATCTATTGTAGTCCAATCCCTGAGCTCCAGAATGGATTGGGTTTAATGTCTTGGAGAGAGAAATCTAGTGGGCAAACCCCAAGTTAACTAGGTGGCTTTTGGCCATCAAAATTTACTCTCCCTTGGGCAGAACCCCCTCAGTTAGAAGGAGAGGAAAGGAGAAGAGAGGAGAGGGAAGGGAAGGGGAGGGGAGGAGGAGCTGAGTTTCTCAACTGGAACTAACCAACTATGTTCCCAACTGGGTATCACTTGTGTAGACTCTGTGGATGGATAGTGAACTGTGCCCAGAACTGAACCAGAAGAGAAAACTGAATTGTCTTTGGAATCAAAGTCACTACCTTTATATGTTGCAGTCATTTTAGAAAAGCAATATGATCAATTGCTTCCATAGTATTAATCACTTAATATAATTCACATCATTTGTATAATATTACATAATTACATAATGTTACATAATAACAATATTATTATTGTTGTTCAGTCATTCATTCATGTGCAACCCTTTGTGACCCCATGCACCATACTGTCCAATGGGTTTTCTTGGCAATGGTAATGGAGTGGTTTGCCATTTCCTTCTGCAGTTGATTAAGACATAAAGAAGTTAAATGACTTTCCCAGGGTCACACAGCTAGTAAGTGTATAAGGTTGGCTTTGAACATATATTCTTGATTACAGGCCCAGGTCTCTATCCACTGAGGCACCTAGATGGCTCATCATTTAGCCAGCATCAAATATTTTAAAACACGTGAGTATTTCTAATTTTATTTTTTTCAGCATGAGTAAAAAGTACATCAGTGGTATGAACTCATGGAAGGTCGATCATAAATTGGACCTTTATTGGCTAGGAGGTGAGATGGGTTAACAATGAATTTAGTCATAAATTCGGTAGAAATAAATCTTTGTTCCCTCAAGTGTGACACTGTATGTGTATAGAAGCATACTCTTGAAAAGGAACAGTACTCCTCAAAAGACTATTTGACTACTTAGGATGCCACTTTATAGGAAGGTAGCAGCTTTTTGAGTTCATCGTTTATTACCTTTGAAATGAATATATTTACAGAATTGCTATAAAATACACTAATAAAACAAAACAGAACGCTGCTTTATGCTTGCCTACCATGTTGCCATTTGATGTACTCGTAGGTAAGACAGAAGTGCAATAAAATAAACCCATAAGCTGAAATCTAATTTGGTTGGAGAATTTTCAATTTTTATTTATAGCTCTACAAATGAGAAGTGTGGTAGGAATGGCATAAATAGCAACTATGATAAAACACTGAGGAGGTCTTCATAAAATTCAACCCACCCCCCCAATTATCCGCAAGTGATTTCATCCATATATTTCAAGGTTCTCTCTAGCATTCATTGTTGAATGGGATATGAGCTATTAATTGGCTTGTCAGTAACGGCCTTAACAGTTACACAAAGCAAAATAAATATATTAGTGATGTAGCACTTTAGTGAGTTTATTACTATCTAGGTGGCAAGATAAATTACAAACATATCCCACTTAATATTTGTATTGGTGTCTCAAAAATGTAATGATACAGGAAGGCAGCTAGTTTTTTCAGAACAATATTGTGTTTTATAAATGGGCAACTGACTAATGACATTATATCTTATTTGTAGTGGTATATGGTTATAATTTATTAAAAGTATAATTCTATAAAGATGAAGCCCAGGACAAGCCAATATGGGATATGAATAAATATATTTTTTATTCTTTTTCTTTAATTTTTTTCTTTTTAAAATTTCATTTATTTTTTTCAATCATCAAACACACATATTGAGAGCAAAAGAAAAATAAAATCTCTTTTTAAATTTATCTAAAGATAAGGAAAACTTCTTCCTTCAAAAGAAACCTATGAAAAATAAAGTAAAAAACAAAACTAAACAGTATAATTTTATCTGCATTCAGATTCCATAAGCTCCAGGTGATGACATTTTTTTATCATAGGTCTTTCAGAATAATCTTGTATCATTATATTACCGAGAAAGGCTAAGTCATTTGCAGTTGATAATTATATTATATTTTTATTACTGTGTACAATGTTTTCCTGGTTCTACTGATTTCAGTTTGCATCAGTTTATAAATATTTTTCTGTTTTTTTTTAATGAAAGCATCCTGCTCATCATTTGTTAACAGCACAATAATATTTCCATCAAAATCATATACCACAACTTGTTCAGTCATTCCCCAAATGAGGGAAATCCCTTCAATTTCCAATTCTTTATCATCACAAAAAAATAGTTGCTCTAAGTATTTTTGTACATTATAGCTCCCTTTCCTTTTGCTTTAATCTTTTTTCTCATACAGACTAAACAACGTTGGTAGGTCAAAGGGAATGCAGTTTTATAGCTCTGAACATAGTTCCAAATTTTTCTCCAGAATGATTGAATCAGTTCATAACTCTACCAACAATGCATTAGTGTTCTGATTTTTCCACATCCCCCTCCAACATTTGTCATTTTCCTTTTCTGTCATATTACAGAATCTGATAGATATGAGATCATGCATCAGAGTTGTTTTAATTTGTATCCCTCAATAGTGATTTAGTGCACTTTTCAATAGATAGCTTTGACTTCTTCATTTGAAAATTGCTTATTCATAGCCTTTAAGCAATTATCAAATGAAGAATGATTTATTATAAATTTGATTAAGTCTCTCTCTCTCAGACATGAGGATTTTATCAGAGAAAATTGTGGCAAAATGTTTTCCAAGTTTTCTGTTTTCCTTCTAATTTTGACTGCAGTAATTTTCTTTGTGCACATACTTTTTAATGCAATACAAACAAAATTATCCATTTTACATCCTGTAATGCTATTACTTGTTCCATCATAAATTCTTCTCTTATCAATAGATCTGGCATGCAAACTACGCCATGCTCCTCTAAGTTGCTTATTGTATGACCCTTTATATCTAAATCGTATATCCATTTTGACCTTATCTTCGCACATTGTATGAGGTATTGATCTATACCTAGTTTCCCCTGAACTGCTTTCCACTTTTCCTAGCAGTTTTTGTCAAATAGTGAGTTCTTGTCCCAAAAGTCTGGATCTGTCCACTTATCAAACACAAGAGTATGATTGTTATTACCTACTGTGTATTGTATAAATAATCTTTGGAGTGTACTGGTATTCAGGGAAGCAACCCTGATGTAAGAGCTTCAGAGACTTTTTGTTTTTTCTTAATATATTTTTACCCAATTGCATGTTAAAACAATTTTTAACATTTAGGGATTTTTTAATGTTTTGAGTTCCAAATTCTATCTCTCCTTCCATCCACTTCCCCATTCCTGAGTTGGCAAGCAGTAAGATATAGGTTATACATGTGCAATCATGTAAAACATTTCCATATTAGTCTTTTTTTAACGTGACTCAAAAGAAAAAGAATGAAAGAAACTGAAAAATAGCATGCTTTTGTTTGTATTCAAACAAAATCAGTTCTTTCCCTGGAGGCATATAGTATGTTTCATCATTAGTTCTTTAAGATTGTGTTGGATCATTGTATTGCTGGGAATAATTAAGTCATTCACTGTTCTTCATCTCATAATATTGTTGTCACTAGGTTCAATGTTCTCCTGGTTCTGCTCATTGCACATTGCATCAGTTTATATCAGCCTTTCCAGGTTTTTCTGAAATCATCCTACTTGTCATTTCCTATAGCATAATAATATTACATCATAATTATATGCCACAGTTTATTAAGCCATTATCCAAGTGATGAGTATTCCTTCAATTTCCAGTTCTTAGCCACCGCTCTGAATGTTTTATACAAATAGGCCATGGAACCCTTTTCTGGTCTTCTTTCTAGATTTTGTGACCACCTAACACCCAAATTGTCATTGTACCTCTAAAAAGCTATGTGCTGTGGTCAATCCCAATAAATCATTTAAGCAGATGGGCCTAAGCCAGATTGAGGGATACTGATGAGTTCCAAATCCATTGGTGAGTTTGGGAGTGTCTACCCCAAGCATGTGAAGACTTCCTCTGGTGCCGTAAGTGGATATTAACAATGTGTTCCAACAAAGTAAAGGGAGTGGGAGCAGGTGTTGTGGAGTACCTAGAGCTGTTAAACATTAAAGACATCAAGGTCATCCACTTCATCCTGAGTCATCATTGTCTTGCCATTGGACTGTTAATGATTTGGAAGAAAGTGAGGCCAACAACCTCGTACAATTCTTCCTCATTTAAATATGACTTATGTATGAGTCAAAAGACATCACCCATACCATTGTATCACTTTTACCTACCTCAAAGTCCTGTGGCAACAGAGAAGTGATGAGGCAGAAGGTGTGTATACACTGGAAACTATAGTCACAACGCTGCACTCAGGTGGTCCAGGCCATAGAGTCTTCTCTTCACTGGACTGAAACAGCAATAGGATTTGGCAGCTACCTGGGTGTCTGAGTTGCCTTTTCGAAGGACCACACTCCTTACCTCCTAGTGTGAAGAAGGGGCTAGAACGTTCTAACATGTCCTAAAAACTGTCTTCTTTCCTAATGTAATATTGGCACATAAATCTGTAAAATATATATTGAATATTATGTTCACAAGATAATTATTTTGAAATATTTTGAAAATAGTAAAATATAAGAGTAAAAAACAATGCTAATAATGCCTATTATTGCTATTGAACAGTTTACTCATGGTAGTGATAACTGGTGGCAAGAAGTCCCTGGAAATCCCTGGTCACCTTTTATGTAGTTACCTGAACTTTATTTCTCATCATTTGAAATACTGCTCATTATTGATTAGAGCAAATATTGAATCCCATGAAGAGGAAATATGTATTCAAAATTATACTATTTAAAGTTCTAATTATGTAAAATATGGTCATTTATTCCACAACAATGAATATATGTCGATTCAAAAAATACTACCACTTTTGGAAATGCATTATTTGCACCAATCAAAACCTAGCATTAGTAACATTTCACACTTTTTGAGAAGTTTATATATATGTAAATATTATATATAATAATTTATACATAATCTCAATACATTCTCATAAAAACCTTGTGAAAGTAAACATTATTCTTTCTATTTTTTGTCTCTGAAGCCAGAGAGGTTACATATAAGTGTGGCTAAAATAAAGAATAGAGGTCAACTTGTATGACTCCACAGTCCAGTGTTTATTCCAGCATGTCACCAAACCTGATTACTGTTCATATTTTGTGAATCTGTCCAACAACTCTAGGTTGTTCAAGAATGTGAAAGCCAATTAAATTTAAAAGGAACAAGACAGGTAAGAGGTGGGGCAGAAGCAGGGCAAGTAGTAATGAGAGAGAGAGAGAGAGACAGAGATAGAGACAGAGAGAGACAGAGACAGAGAGAGAATATATGGAAATTCAAAAACCACAGAGGGGAAACATAGTAAGAGAATTTTTGATAGTAAAAAGTTAATTTTTCCAAGGAAGAAAACAGCTTTTGGTGTGGATTTTGATCTCATCGACAAGGTAAAAATGCTTCATGATGTAAAAATATAAGGAACCTTGGGGATAAATTAACATGCCATTTTAGAATGTTGCATTTTTGTATTCCGTGAGCAAAGCACAGTGCCAGGCACATTTAATAAATGTTTATATTTAATTGGTTACAGTTTGTATAAGAGAAGAGGAAATAGTTTGACATGTACCTCTATATAATCATAACAAAACTAAGATTCAATAAAATACCTGTATTTAACATTTTAAATAACTACAACTGCATAAAATACTTTGGGTTCAATCTAACAAAGCATAAAAAAAACTTATATAAATTCAATTACAAAGTGCTACCTAAAGAAATAAAGGCAATTTAAATACCTGGAATAATATTCTTTGCTTTTGATGGAACCTTGACAATATAATAAAAATGACAATACAACTATAATTATTTTACATTTTTAATACTATATCAACCAAATCCTTAAAAGAATCCATTACATAAATTGAAAAAATAATTTAGGAAAAGGAAAGATCTATAATATAAAGGAAAACAATGAAAAAATGTAGGGATGATGAGAAATAGCACTTCTGTACCTCAGTCTGTATTATAAAATAGCAGCCATCAAAATATCTGGGATTGATCTAAAAAATAGAAAGGTAGATCAATGGAACAGACTAGACAAGATAAAACCTGAAACACTAGAACTAGTTAACCCAATGTTTGGTAAACCAAAAAATAAAATTAGTCAGGAAACAATTTCTTTTTTGATTGAAAAAATCCTGGGAAAACTATAACATGATCTGGTAGAAATTACATTTGGACTAGCACAATCATTTTCCCCAATATACTATAAATGGATATGTGACTCTAATATTAAAGATTATACTATGAACAATTAAAAAAGAAGTAGCTCAAATACCTCTCAGAGCTACAAAAGATGTATTCTTAACTAAACAGGAAATATAAACAAACAGAAGATTAATAGTCAACTTTGATTACATAAGCTTCTGTACAAACAAAAACAATGAATCTAGAATAACAAAGGAAAAGGTTGAATGGGAAAATGTTTTTATCAAAATTTTCTGATAAAGATTTGGTATCCAAAATTAACCTCAACCTTTATATAGCACTTTGCATGTTCTAAGCACTGTACTATGTGCTTTACAATTATTATTTCATTTAATCCTGAGAACAGCCTTGGGAGTTAGGTGTTATAATTATCCCCATTTTACAAATTAAGGACCTGAAGCAGACAGATGTTAAATGATTTGCCCAGGGTAACAGAGCTAATAAGTTTCTGAAGCTGGATTTGATCTCAGTTCTTCCTGATTCCTGGCCTAGCATTCTATTCCCTTTGCTATCTAACTGCCTTATAATATAAACACTTAATAGATGCATGTATGTGTGTATGCATATAGGTATAGATTTGCCATTCACATGTAGACACATGACATATTGAGCACACATGTATTTATATCTATATTATGTCAATGTAGATTATGCTGATACATCTATATGTATATACACATGCAGATATGGACAGACAGATAAAATCAGAAGTCATTCTCCAATAGATAAGTGGTCACAGAATATGACCAAACAGTTCTCAAAAGAATTGAAAACCAGCAACCACATGAAATAAGAAAAAATGCATATCAAAGCAAACTTAAGGTTGCACCTAATACACTGGAAAGTGGGAAAAAAAGATAGCAAAGGACTTGGTCAAAGTTGGAGGAGTTGAGGGAAGGTAAGCACACTAGTCCATTATTGGTAGAATTGTGAATCAGTACAAACTTTCTGGAAAACAATTTGGAATCAACCAAATGAAATAACTAAGTTGCCCATACTCTTTAATCCATGGATTATCCTAGATATATATATATATATATAGATAGATAGATAGATAGATAGATATATATATATAGATAGATAGATAGATATATATATATATACGTATATATAGATATATATACGTAGATCTATATATACGTATATATATATATATATGTATATTTATATATATTTAAGGAGTCATTCATAAAGAGAAAGCCACCAGATGTAATTTTATATTTAGACATTTATAGCAAAACTTAGCAACAAAAATTTAAACAAAATAGATTCCCGTCTATTGCAAAATTCTGACATGAGAATTAGTGGAATATTACTGTACTTTAAAAGATAGCAAATGTTATGAGTACAGAGAAGCTTAGAGGGATCTACATGAATTGATGCATAGTGAAGGAAAGAGAGTCACAAAAACAATGAATATAACAAGGTTGTAAGAGAAAAAAAAAGTTACCAACAAAAATATATTAAAAGTGAAGTAGCAAAATTACAAAGAACAATTAAGGCTCTAAAGAATAGATATATAAAGAAACCTCCACAATTTTTTTTTTGGCAGAAGACATAGTTCCATGAAAATAATGTTTTCAGACTGTTTTTGGAATACTGATAATTTCACTGCATACTTTTTGGATTTTGAAATATATAGAAAGACTCTCTGGAAAGTAAAAAAGAAGAGAAGCTGAGCAAATACTGTGATGTTAAAAACAAATCAATAAAAACTAGTTTTAAAATAAAATATTAAAATATTTTTACAGAATATATGTCAAACCTAACATTTCCTTTTTTAAAAAAATGTTATTAAATGAATTTATGTTGGTAAATCAGGACATACTGTCAAAATAGAATACTTACATTTTAGCAAAGCATTGGACACATCTTTCATTCTATTTTTGTAAAAAAGGTGAAGGCTGGAGGGAAAAGATGATAGTCTCATTAGATCTATTCAGAGTTGGCCAAACCAAAAGGATCATTCTTCAATGTTATGATGCTGCTAGGAAAATTATGTCCTGAGGACTGGTGTTTGGTCCTTGTGCTATCATTTTTATCTATGACGTAGATATAGATGTAATGTTCACCATATCTTCACATACAAAGCAGGAAAGGTGAAGACTAAGTAACACGTTACATGACAGAATCAGGTCCAAAATTATCTTAACAGAGTAGAGAATTGGGTTGAATTTAATAATATAAAACTTAATAGACACAATGAACCATTTGAACATGGGTACGGAAAAGCAGTTTTACAAGTACAGTGAAAGGAAATGTGGCTAGATAGCAGGTATTTTGGAAATGATCTAGGAGATTTACTAGATTGCAAGCTCAATATGAGTCAATATTGTGATATGGAAACCAAAAAGACTAATATCATACATTGCATTGAACAGCATAATAATTAGGACTAGGGGGGTCATCTGGAATATGGTATTTAGGTTGGCCATTACATTTCCCCTGGAAAGACTGGAGCCGTAGAACTTGGGTCCAAATCCATTTAGACATAAGGGGCTTCTGATAACCAGGCTAGTACAACAGCAGGGTTCTATATATGATCTTTTTGGGGTACCACCACACATCACATGAAAGGCTATGAAGGGCAGATCAAACAGGGAAAGGATAGAGTGAGCTAAGGGGAGTCAGTACCTTTGGAAGCCTTTAGGTAACATGTATAGGAATGAAGTATGGGGGAGATGGTAGTATTAGGACCAAAGGAAAACTCTTAGAGTTGACTGAGCCAAACTGTGTAGTTAACAACAAATAATATTGGATCCCAAAGAGGAAAGATACGTACTCTACTGAAGGAGATAAAGGAGGCTGTACTTGGTTATGCCAATTTCCACTGCAACAACACTGTGTGGCCCATGAGGAAATAAAATAGTAAGTGGCAGGCAAAATGAACTACAAGGAACTAAGCAACGTTATCATAATACCTATTCTTGCAGCCATTGCTGAGGTTGTGAAAGTGTTACGTCAGCTGATGCAGACCCAAGATAAGTGGTATGAGTTAGTTTTTGTTGTTTATTCATTTGTCATATCTCTTCATGTCTGACTCTTCATAATCCCATTTCTTTCTCCAACTCCTTTTATAGATGAAGAAAATGAAGCAAATAGAGTAAAGTGATTTGCCTTTTGTCACATAACTAGTTAGTATCTAAGGCCACATTTGAACTCAGGTCCTCCTGCTCTATCCACTGTACCATCTAGTTGCCTTATTGGTTTATTAACCTTAGTAATGCTTTCATTTTTTAATTCTTTGGAAGAAACTAATCAGGAGCAATTAATTTTTACCTTGGAGAACATCCAATATAACTTCACCCTTTCCCCAGAACTACCTAAAATATACAACACTATGTTGACAGCCTAGCATTGACAATTTGGGACTCTGACAGACCTCCATTCTAAGACCATATGCTGCCTCTTTCACTAATTGAATAGGTTCCTATCAATGACTATTTAATCTTAAGGGATGGCATTTGACTTATTCTAATGACAGTTCTGTCTATTACAAGAAAGACATGCTATATCTGGATTTTATTGATCATTGATTGAACCCTGGGGAACAGAAGCCCTGGAAAGTCCTCATGGTTGATTAAATTGAATGCCACTTGGCTTAAGAGATCTTTGAAGTAGGAATATAAAACATTAATTCCTATGTTGTGGCCATAGGTCTAGCTGAGTGGCAAAAGAGACTGTCATGAAAGGGTATGATTTGATGGATGTATTCATCCACTTTTCGCATGCTTTCCTCAATGATATAGGTTAGACTAATTCTTTCCCTGAAAAGCAGTGTTTAAAAGTGTTTCCAATACTTTATTGACCCAGAAAGCTAACTCTCAACCCATTTCTCCAGTATGGTGATTAATACAGTTTCCTTGTGTCCAAAGGCCATGTTACTTGAGGGCATGAAAGATGGAGCTGGAACCATTAAGTCTTTGTGAATGTACCAATAACATACAATTTACTATACTCTGCCCAGATGACCAGGCTGATTTCTACAGAGAGAAAAAGGAATTCATTCTATACAATCTATGTACAGGATCTTTGTTGAAGATTCTTTCTATGTACGACTAGTAAGCCTACTTTTATTTACTGTTAAATGGCCTACAAGGGTCTTATTTAAATACTATGTTTAACCTAAATTGCCAGGGGACAAGTCTAATTGAGTCCCAGTTATATTTCCAGTTCTTCTGACCTCTTCCTTGTTAGTAATACATCCATATACATACTGCCAACCACAAACCTTTCTATTAACAAAGTCACAAAACTTTCTCGGTCCTTCTGTCCTACACCAGTAAAATATGTGATGTAGAAAATATAGTAAGGATATTCACATATTGCTGATCTCCATATGGTGACTTTTCTCCTTTTCTATGGGACAATCTTAATACATTTGCACATTCTTGACATTCAACCTGTGACAACATTAACAGCTAATTCATGTACCACGTGTAATTACAGTCCTATTTGGAAATGGTGCACGTCTGCAGTTCTATTTGTTGATGTTGTTAATGTCATGATTATGAACGCTGTATGACTATTACTGTTGCTTCAGAGGAGTGTAATAGTTGTGGTTACCTCGGATTAATCCTTGATTTATGGCTGTATCCCAAAACAACACAGGAAATAACAAGCTTCTTAATCAATGGATTTGAGGGAACCACTGGGGCAGACACAAGCAGAAGCAGCAGTGTAAATTCTCAAACATATTAGCCCAGGATGGGAGTACAGCAGAACTGAGTGAGAGAGAAGCATAGGACCTCAGTAACAGCCACAGCTGCTCCTGAAATGATCAGCCCACAGATTAAATGTCTGTAAGTCACCTACTTGACCTTCTGGGAGCCAAGAAGGTGAAGTCATCTGTAAGTGCTTCCCTCTCCCCTTTTTGACCTTGAAAAACCCAGAGAATATTTCCCCAGGAAAAATCCTGGAATAGTGGGATCACTGAAGGGGTAAACTATCTCTTAATTTGAGAAACCAGGAAAATCATTAAGGAGAGACCATCTTATTGTGACTGAAGGAGACCAATGAAGGACCAGAGCTTTTCCAGACAGCCCCACCTCAGTGAAGTCCTGAGCCCTGGAGGAGGTGGAGCCCATGAACTCCAACACCAGGATCACAGGCATGCCTTATCACAGTCAGGGGAATTGGGAAGACACTAGCAAAGATGGGGGTTCACCAACCACTGAGCCTGCCTGTGCTCTAGCTCAGGAGAGGAGACATCCTGTGGTCAGATCACCCCTCCCCCACACCTCACACAGAAAGGTCCAGGGTAACTGCAGGGAAACTCACAAAGATTTCACCTGGCCTCTGTTTTGGCACACTAGCCTGCTCAGCACCAGCTAAGCTGCAGTATTCTAGTTTCTAACTGAAAGAGGCCACAACACACAAAGCCTCAAGTTCTTAGCACAAGAACCATGGGACAGAATCCTCTATTCCCCAGAGTCTGAGATCCACTTTAAAAGCTAGGAAAAAGGCAATCATCATGAGCAAGAAGGAAACCAGAAAAGAAAAGATCATAGAATCTTGATGTGGGGGCAAAAATCAAAACAGAAATACAAAAAAGGTCCACATTGAGACTGTATTCCCATTTGAAACCTCAGAAGGAAATCTGAACTGATCTTAAGCCCAAAGAGCATTCTTGGAAGAGTTTAGGAAGAATTTTAAAACTCAAATTAGAGAAGTAGAATAAAAATTGGCCAATGATCTTAAAAATATGAAAAAAGAATTCACAGAAGAATTTAAAAGGAATATTGGGCAAATGGATAAGGAGATACAGAACCTAACTGGAGAAAATAGACCCTTACAAGGAACAATTGGACAAATAGAAAAGGAGATGCAAAAGTTAACTGAAGAAAACAATCTATTAAAAATTAGAATTGGGCAAGTAGAAAATAATGACCATATGAGAAATCAAGAATCAGTCAAACAGAATCTAAAGAACAAAAAAGAGAAGAAAATGTAAAATATCTCATTGGTAAAACAACTGACCTGAAAAATAGATCAAGGAGAGAAATCTAAGATTTATTGGCCTACCAGAAAACCATGATGAAAAAAAAAAAGAGCCTGGACAATATCTTCCAAGAAATCATCAAGGAAAACTTCCATGAGGTCCTAGATGCAGAGGGCAAAATAGTCATTGAAAGAATTCACCAATCACCCACTGGAAAAAATCCCAAACTGAAAATGCCAAGGAATATTGATACCAAATTCCCAAACTCTCAAGTAAAGGGGAAAATATCGGAAGCAGTTAGAAAGAAACAATTCAAGTATCTAGAAACTACAGTCCAGATCACACAGGACCTTGCAGCTTCTATATTAAAAGATTAGAGGGATTGGAATATGGTATTCTATAAGGCAAAGGAGCTTAGACTACAAACAAGGATCAACTGCCCAACAAAACTGAGCATAATACTTCAGGCAAGGAGAAGGACATTCAATGAAATAAGGGATTTACAGACCTTCCTGATGAAATGGCCAGAGCTCAATAGAGAATTTGATCTGCAAATACAAGTGTCAAGGAAAGCATAAAATGGTATACTTGTTATTCAATATGGACAAACTGTTTATATCTCTATAAGGAAAGATGATACTTGCTAATCTGAAGAAGTCTATATTTATTATGATATTTAAAAGGGATACACATAGATAGAAGGGGTGAGTATAAATTAACTGATGTGATGATAAAAAAATGTGATCTAAGGGTGAGAAGGGATAGTAATGGGAGATGTGAAAAGGGGGAGGCAGAAAAAAGGTAAATTACATCACATGAAGAGGCACAAAATTATATTACAGTAGAGGGAAAGAGGAGTGGGAGATGAGCACTGTTTGAGACTTGCTGTCATCTGATTGGGTTCAAGGAGGGAACAATAAGTTCAGTTAAGTATAGAAATCTAAATTGCCCCATAGGGAGTAAGAGGGGAAAGGAAAAAGAAAAAGGAAGGGAGGTTAAAAGGGAGGGAGGAAGTAGTAAGGGAAAAGGGGAATAAAAGGAAGGGGGGCTAATAGAAGGGAGGGAAGCTTGAGGGAAGTGGTGGTCAAAAATTAAAACTCTATTGTAGAAAGTAAAAGAGAAGGGAGAACTAAAAGCATAAACAGTGGAAATAGGTTGGAAAGACACAGATAGTAATCATAACTGTGAATGTGAATGGGATGAACTCTCCCATAAAATGGAGGTGGATAGCAGAATGGATTAAAAACCATAATCCAACAATATGTTGTTTATAAGAAACACATTGAAACGGGGGATACACACAGGGTAAAGATAAAAGGTTGGAGGAGACCATATTATGTTTCAGCTGATGCTAAAAAAAGCAGGAGTAGCAATCTTAATCTCAGACAAAGCAAAAGCAGAAATAAATCTAATCAAAAGAGATATGGAAGCAAACTATATCCTGTTAAAAGCACCATAGACAAACAAGTAATATCAATATAAACTCCAAGTGGTATGACATCCAAATTCTTAGAAGAGAAGTTAAGGGAGTTACAGGAAGAAATAGCAGAACTACAATAGTGGGGGACCTCAACCTCCCCCCTCTGAACTTTATAAGTCTAATCTAAAAATAAAAAAGAAAGAAATTAAAGAGGTGAATAGAACTCTGGATAATATAGATATAAGAGGACTCTGGAGAAAACCGAATGAGGATAGAAAGGAATATACCTTTTTCTCAGTGGTTCATGGCACACATACAAAAATTAAAGATTAAAAATCTCACAATCCAGTGCAGAAAGGCAAAGATAGCCAATGTATCTTTCTCAGATCATAATGCAATAAAAATTATATGTAATCAAAGGCCATTGAAAGATGGATCAAAACTAATTGGAAATTAAATAATCTAATCCTAAAGAATGAGTGGGTTAAAAACAAATCATAGAAACAATCAACAACTTCATTCAAGAAAATGACAATAATGAAACAACCTATCAAATCTTATGGGATGCTGCAAAAGCAGTTCTTAGTGGAAGTTTTAAGTCATTGACCATCTACATGAATAAAATATAGAAAGAAGAGATCAATGAATTGGGCATGCAGCTGAAAAAGCTAGAAAAAAAACAAATTGACAATCCCCAAGTAAATACCAAATTAGAAATACTAAAAATCAAAAGATAGATTAACAAAATTGAAACTAAGAAAGCTATTGAACTAATAAATAAAACTAAGAGTTTTATGAAAAAAAAAGCAATAAAATTGACAAAATTTTAGTCAATTGATTAAAAAAGAAAGAAGGAAACAAAATTACCAATATCAAAAATGAAGAGAGTGAACTCACCTCCAACGATGAGGAAATTGTAACAATAACTAGAAATTAATTTGCCCAACTGTATGAACATAAATATGTCAATCTAAGTGAGATGGAAGAATATTAAAAAAAAATAAATTCCCTAGATTAATGGAAGAGGAAATTAAATACTTAAATAACCCCATCTCAGGAAAAGAAATGGAAGAAGGCATCAAGGAACACCCTAGGAACAACTTTTCTAGGGCCAGATGGACATACAAGTGAATTCTATCAAACATTTAAAGAACAGTTAATCCCAATACCATATAGACTATTTGGGAAAATTGGGGAAGGAGTCCTATCAAATTCTCTTTATGATACAAATATGGTTCTGAATAAATGGATAGGAGGCTACTTAATCATGTCTTTCTCTTGGTGGTGTGTTTATTTTTTATAGTTCAAAATGCTAATATTTTATCTGATTCTGGTTAACTTTTGATTCATAAAAAGTTCCTTTGATTCAGATTTAACTATGTATTGACATGAGAGATACAAACCTGTACATATTTTGGCAAACATTTTAATAGTGTGTGTGTATGAATAATCATTTATTAAATATCTATATTTTATATTCTAGGCATTGTAGTAGGCAATGTGATAAAATACAGAAGTGAGAGAACTTATATTCTAAAATGATGACTCCACACATACCGGACAGGAGTAGTCAAGAAAAGAAGTTTTGGTCTAGGGAGATACAGGGAGTATAAGTTGAACTGAAGGGAAGATAATTGTCTCATTTTTTACTTTTTGATGAAATTGATTGTTTGCATGTTTTGTTTTTTGACCCATTCTTTCTATAGAATTAATTAGTCTATTTAATATTCATTTATTTTTTAATCTTTGCTTCAAAGGTCCTTTACTGAATGTAATTTCTAGAACTATATGAACAGTAAAAAAATGCATTTAAAACTTGTGCTTTTCTATATTTGTGAAGTTTGTGTGACCTAATACCTGATCAGTGCTTATGACTATATCATGGATATAAGAAATAGGTATACATTTTATTCCTTTTAAATATTTCCCAGAAGATAATTGTGTCTAACATTTTCAAAATCCTACCTACATCCTTATCTTCTTTCTTTTTAATTGGATTTATCTAGGTCTGAGAAGGATAAATATAGGGTATTCATTATTTTAAATTTATTTGCTTGTTTTCCTGTAAAACATTTAACTAAAATTAAGAATTTAAGCACTACATCACTTGCTGCATGTAAGTTTTGTTTTGATATTATTTCATCAACTATGGAAGCTTTTAACAAAATGTAGATTCTCTGCTTGTCTTTTAAACTTAGGTTTATTCATGCTTATTATTTTTCTGAGCATAACTTTTTTTTTTTTTACTTCAGCTGAAGTGTAATATATTCTGCTCCAGCCCCTTATTTTAACTCTGTGTCTATCTTTCTGTTTCAAGTGTGTTTCTTCTAAACAATATATTATTGGATTCTGATTTGAAGTAGAGTCTTCTACCTCATTCACATGTATAATGATTGTTGCTAAGTGTATTTCACTCTATTAGAGTCTCTCTTTTTTCCCTGCTACTTTAGTCCACCTTGCTTCTGAATAATGTCTTCCTTATTATATTATTCCTCCCTCTTATGTCTTTTTTTCCTTAGTCCCTTCCCTTCCTATTTCTCTCTTGATTAAAATGAACTTCTGTATGCTACTGTGTGCATGTGTATTCTTCACTTCTTTAACCAGTTCAGATGAGAGTGAGGTTTAAGTGTTATCTGCTCCCCCAACTATCCCCTCCTAATTGTAAAAATCCTCTTTGTTTGCCACATTTATGCGAGATATTTTTCTTTCTCTTTCCCAAGTTTATTCCTTTTCTCAACCCATTCCATTCTTCTTTTAAGAGCATCCAAGCACAGTAGAATCACACTCTAGTGATCTAATTAGACTCTCTCTATGATGATAAAGTTATGCATGACCTATAGCATCTCCCCATGTAAGAATATAAGCAGTTCCACTTTTTTTAGTCTTTTATGGTTTTTTTTTACTCATGTTTACCTTTTTATGTTTTTATTGACTTATTGGTTTGTATGTCAAATTTTCTACTTGGCTAATGTCTTTTCAGCAAGAATAATTATAAGTCCTCTTTCATTGAAGGTAATTTTCCCCCTTAAGTCATTATACTCAGTTTTTACTTGGTTGGTTATTCTTAGTTGTAAGATTAGAGTCTTTGCTTTCTGAAATACCATATTACAATCTCTGACTGATTAAAGAATCTCTTTCCTTGTCCTTGGACTTCTGGAATTTGGTTTTAATATTCCTGGGGGGTTCATTTTGGGGTTCTTTCATGAGGTAACTGGTGAGTTCTTTTCAATTTCTACTTTGCTCTATGTTATTTGGACATTTTTCTTTCATGATTTCTTTAAATATAAAGTCAAGCTTCTTTTTTTTATTAATGGTTTGCAGAAAATCTGAGGATTATTAAAGCATTCTTCTTTGTTCTCTTGCCTACTTGAGTTTTTCTTCCTATTTGTTATGTCTCAAGGAGTTATCAGCTTCCACTTGGCCAAATTTAATCTTCAAGTAGTTATTTTCTTTCAATAAAAATTTCTACCTCTTTTCTCAAGCTGCTAATTCTCTTCATACTTTATTTCCCTACCACTTGACACTCTTTGTCTTCTTTCTTTTATTGCTCTTATTTTATTTTTAAAATGAAGTTTTCATTCCTTCTTTAACTTTTGGTTAAACTCACTGAGGAATTATTTTGTAATATTTTATTTTTCCAAGTATATGTAAAAAATTTTTAAATTTCGTTTTCTTTAAATTATTATTTCCAAATTCCCTCTCTCTGCTTCCCTCATTGAGAACACCAACAATTTGACATAGATTACATATCTGCAGTTTTGCAAAACAAATCTCCATGCTGTAAAAGAAAACACAGGCCAACAAAAGAACCAATGAAAATAAAGTTATTTAAAAAAAATGATCATACTCCATAAGTTGTTTATCTGGAGGTGGATAACATTTTTCATCATACATCCCTCAGAACTGTCTTGGATCATTACATTGCTAAGAATATCTAATCCATTTACAATAGGTCATTTTACAATATTGCTATATATATTGTTCTCCTTGTTCTGCTCACTTGACTTTGCATCATTTCATGTAAGTTTTTCCAGGTTTGCTAAGAGCATTCTCTTCATCACTTCTTATAGTATAGTAATATTTCGTCATAATAAAATACTGCAACTTGTTCAGCCATTCCCCAGTTGATGAGTATTTCTGCAATTGTCAATTCTTTTGCCACCACAAAAAGAACTTCAACAAATATTTTTGAACATAGAGGTCCCTTGGTTTTATTTTTTTGTTTGATCCCTGTGAGATAAAGAATTTTTAGTGGTATTTTTGGACCAAAGGTATTCACAGTTTGTTGGCCCTATCTATGTTCATTGTTCTAACTTGCTCTCCAAAATAATTGATCAAGTTTACAACTCTATCAACAATGCATTAGTGTCCAAATTGTCCTACATCTTCAACATCTGTGACTTTCTTTTGCTGTTATATTAACCAATCTGATAAATGTGAGATGGTACATTAGAGTTCTTTTAATTTGCATCTGTCTAGTAAATAGTGATTTAGATTTTTATTAATGTGGTTATAGATAGTTTTGATTTCTTCTTCTGAAAACTTAAGACCATTTGTCAATTGTGGATTAAAGATTATTCTTTTAAATTTGACATAGTTGGGGGAGGAGGCAAGATGGCTGAGTAGAAAGATTCACATATGCTAGCTCTGAACCCACAGCCTATGGAATTCCTGTAAAAAGAACTCCCAACAAATTCTGGAACAGTGGAAGTCACGCAGCAACAGAGTGAAGGAGATTTCCATTCCAGAGAGCCCTGAAAAACCGATCCCAAAGGTCCGTCACGCACCAGACCAGAGCAGAGCCTGGTTCTTCCCTGGCTGCATGGCCCCCAAGGGAGCGGATTTGAGCAGGCTCAAGGGACAGAATCTCTGACGGCCGCAAAAGTCCCTCCACCCACAGACGTACAGGTCAGTGAGAGAGACTTCTGGGCTGGCTGAGAGGGGAGCAGAGTGTCTCCATAAATCAGGATCCCTCGGGAGGCAGCAGCAGAGGCAGTGGGTGGCCAGAGGCTCCCGGAGCAGGCAGGACCTCGGGTCCATTACGGAATGTCTCCACATAACCCCCTGAGGGAATTGAGCCTGGGAGGTGGTCCTACACCTACCTGAGCACTTGAACTTAAGCTCACATTGAAGAGCAGCCAGGCCTGCCACTGAAAGCCCTGAGACTGGGGAGAAGCACTTGAATCTCAGACTCCAAACACTAGCTGGGCAGATCTGGGCGGGGGTGGAGAGGAATCTCAGAAGTCAAGTAACTGGCTAGGAAAATGCCCAGAAAAGGGGAAAAAAATAAGACCAGAGAAGGTTACTTTCTTAGGGATCAGGTGATTACGCCATTCCTTTCTGATGAGGAAGAACAATGCTTACCATCAGGTAAAGACATAGGAGTCAAGGCCTCTGTATCCCAAACATCTGAAATAGATATCAATGGGCTTAGGCCAGGGAAGAGCTCAAAAAGGATTTTGAAAATCAAGTTAGACAGGTGGAGGAAAAACTGGGAAGAGAAATGAGAGAGATGAAGAGAAAAGCATGAAAAATGGGTCAGCACCTTGATAAAGAAGACCCAAAAAAATGCTGAAGAAAATAACATCTTGACAAATAGGCTAACTCAATTGACAAAAGAGTTTCAAAAAGCCAATGAGGAGAAGAATGCTTTCAAAAGCAGAATTAGCCAAGAAGAAAAAGAGGTTCAAAAGCTGACTGAAGAAAATAGTTCTCTCAAAATTAGAATGGGACAGATGGAGGCTAACGACTTTATGAGAAACCAAGAAAACACAAAAAAAAACCCCCAAAAGAATGAAAAAATGGAAGATAATGTGAAATATCTCATTGAAAAAAACAGCTGACCTGGAAAATAGATCCAGGAGAGACGATTTAAAATTATGGGACTACCTGAAAGTCATGATCAAAAAGAGCCTAGACATCATCTTTCAGGAAATTATCAAGGAAAACTGCCCTGATATTCTAGAACCAGAGGGCAAAATCAGTATTCAAAGAATCCACTGATCACCTCCTGAAAGAGATCCAGAAAGAAAAACTCCTAGGAACATTGTGGCCAAATTCCAGAGTTCCCAGTTCAAGGAGAAAGTACTGCAAGCAGCTAGAAAGAAACAATTCCAGTATTGTGGAAATACAATCAGAATAACACAAGTTCTAGCAGCTTCTACATTAAGGGATCAAAGGGCGTGGAATAGGATATTCCAGAAGTCAAAGGAACTAGGTCTTAAACCAAGAATCACCTACGCAGCAAAACTGAATATAATACTTCAGAGGAAAAACTGGTATTTCAACGAGATAGAGGACTTTCAAGCATTCTTGATGAAAAGACCAGAGCTGAAAAGAAAATTTGACTTTCAAACACAAGAATGAGAAGAAGCATGAAAAAGAAAACAGCAAAGAGAAGTCATAAGGGACTTACCAAAGTTTAACTGTTTACATTTCTACATGGAAAGACAGTATTTGTAACTCTTGAAACTTTTCAGTATCTGGGTAATTGGTGAGATTACACACACACACACATACACACACACATGTACTTGCGTGTGCACACACACACATATACACACATACACGCACACACAGAAACAGAGAGCACAGAGTGAATTGAATAGGATGGCATCATATCTTAAAGGAAATCAAGGTAAACGGTAAGAGAGAAAAGTAGTGGGAGCAGAGAGGGTGAAATGGAAAGGGGTAAATTATCTCTCATAGAAGAGGCAAGCAGGAGACTTTTTAATGGAGGGAAAAAGAGGAGAGCTGAGAAAAAAAACATGAAGTTTACTCTCATCACATTCGACTAAAGAAAGGAATAAAATGCACACTCATTTTGGTATGAAACCCTATCTTACAGTACAGGAAAG